>VZRQ01000149.1:329805-370442 GCA_013397975.1 Machaerirhynchus nigripectus | reverse complement strand
TTTTTTTTTTTTTTGTGAAGTACTTGGATGCCAGAATAATGAGGGTTATAGAAAAAACTATTAAGGAAATTAATAATTCTGTCTTCACAGCAGAGCCTGAACAGCAGGTAGTAAATAAAATTTGAGGTCACAAAATGACTGGTGAATAGGAAGGAAAATATTGACCAGTCAACCAGGAAGCATTTACTGTCCTTTGTGAGTTTCTGATTTAAGCAGGGATCTTGTGGAAAATAAGTTGTTTGTAATTAAAAAATGAGAAAATGAGTCATAACATACATGTTGAAAGGAAACAAGGATTAAAAGGTCTCTGATGTTGTTGAAGTTCTGAATACTTCTAATTCTGTGTCCTTTATGGAGAGTGTGTGGGATTAGTTATAATAATTTACTTCTGCATTTAAGTGATGTGCTGCAGTGGGAAAATAAAATTAAAAGTTAAATCCTCTGGGAAGAGGAAGTCAGATACTGCATGTGTCTTGAAGTACAGATCTGTTTGCATCAAGAAAGTAATTTTTGCAAAGAATATCCTCATCATTGCAGTTCCATATTGCCCTGCTGCATAGCTCTTGGATCTGAAAGCAGTCAGAAAAGCATAGTTTGACAGAGTGGAACAATGCTGTGACAACAACAGGACCAGGTGCTTTTGTTCAAACTCATGGAAAGTGACTGACTGATGGGTAACATGAGTAATCTGCTGCTAGGAGTTCACTCATGTCTGTCTGTGGCAACAAAAGCACAGCTGTTCAGCTCCAGCTAGGTGCCTTGGCAAGGCTCCTTTGTGCAGTCTTGTAACAGCCTTTGAAATACTTGAGGTAGATTTGGATACCTGTGCATTGCAATGTGCACTTAATTGGCTATTTCTCTTGTCAAATGCTCCCATAAATAGATATATTGAGTCATTTACTTGGTTGCTATAATTGAGCTTATCGTAGGAAAAGCATGAAGCTGAAATCTAACTTGCAGATATTACAGCTATATTGCCTACTGCTAGAGGCTCTCTAAAATCCAGGTGTGAGCAGCCAATTCAGCCATTGTAGTTTGCCTCAGTTCTGGTTGTCAGGGCTGTCAGGGGCATGTGGAGGAGGGGTGCTCATGTGCCACTTGCAGGAGGCAGCCAGCAGTGGGGGAAGCCTTGTCTCTGCAAGGTGACTTCACCTGGCAACACCCCACACGAGGCAGGCAGTAGGAGACACTGTGGAGGGGCTTCTCCAACCGGGTTGCAAGAAGGTCTCCACCAATGGACGGCAAAGAAAGATTGGACTGGACCAGTGGTTCCCTGACAGCAGGCAGACTTTTGGAGGGGCCAGGGGGGTATAAAAACCAACTCCGGCAGGGCTCATCGCTGCTCGCTGGGGACTTGCAGCTGCTGCTCGCCAGGGCTCACTGCTGTTTGCTGCTCCTGCTCGCTCCCTCTTTTGCCCTGGCCCCAGCCTGCCTTCTGCCTGCCTGCCTGCTGGCTCACCCTCGCACCTGCCCTGCCCTCCTGTGCCCCTGACCGCCTTCCTGCCACTCCGCCCTGCATCCTTGCCTGCATCCGACTCCGCTGCCCCGCTGATCCAGCCGTCACTCCCCGCCCTGTCGCCCTGATCCAGCCGGTCGCCGCTACCCTGTCCAGGGTCCTGGTCCTCCCGCCCGAGCGCCCACTCACCGCGTGTCCGGAGCCATCTCCGCATGAGCCGCGCCCCTCCGGGAGCTGCACAGGTTCCCTAACACCCAGCCCTGCCACAGACAGGCAGGCTGCGTGCACACCCCTCCACCACCCGGATGCCAACAGTACTGCCCTGGTGGTAACGTCCTCTTTTTGTCTCTGTCCCCTCTCTCTCCTCTTCCCCAGTCCTTGTCCCTTTTCCTTTCTTTTTTTCCTGTGTCTTCTAGCCCCTTTCACGTGGGCAACCCTTTTCCCTCTCCTTTTGTTACCAGCAAATGGTTCCCAGATACAAGGTTTGCCTCGTTTGGCTTCATTCCATTCCCAACCATCCATTTTCAAAAGAACTCCTCGCAGTTCCCCATAGTGGAACGCAACACCAGGCTCTGGCCTGCACCTTGGCATTCAAAAGTGTTCCTGGCCTTGGTTCCCAGGGACAAGTTTTCAAATATGACTTCAGATCAAATGTGCAATCCTTCTGCAGTAACTACACACTTGAAATTATTACTGAGCTCATTAAATAAAATATGAGAGCAATAGGAAAAACGAGACCTGTTTTACAGCAATTGATTGTTTAATTGGGTATTTGTCTAGATATGTGATTTATCAGTGAAAATAGAATTATTTAAGTACTTAAGTGTTATTTTCCACTTTATTCTTTGGGCAAAGAAATTAATTTGGCCAACTAACTTGTTGCTAAATCTCTTGCTTCTGCTTCCTGCAGTACTATTCAGTTATCATCTTCCCTTTCAAAAATACATCTGATGCTCACTTGAACCATTTTTCTACCCCCTGCTGCTCTCTGAGATGGAAAAACATATTTTCTGGTTAATCTTCTTGTAAGCCACCCACAAAGGTGAGGGCACATGATGTCTAAGAAACATCTCTAGATTCATAATGAGTCTTTCTGGATCTTCCACTGCTCCAACTCACTGCATCCTAAACTTCCAAAACTGTGTTGATATTGATGCTGTAACAAAGATGTTGAAGGCTATTATTTGCGGGCAAAACAACAGGCTAATTTCAAGGCTTAGCCCAAGCCATCTTAAGACATCCTATTTTCAAAGCAGACTTCTTGTGTATACAGTGAAAATTCACACATTTGCAGCTAAACCTTCTAATTGCCAGCTTGGTTTTCAATTACTTCAGTAAAATTATTTAAAGAAAAAAGATCTTAAAAATGTAAGATCTACAAATTATGAGCTTCCAGTTTCAAACAATGGTTGTATATATATAACATTAAGTGACTAGAGAGTGATTTTCAGTCTTATAAACTATATGGAAGCTGAAAACTGTGGAGGATTGTGGATTTCTTTGTTTGTTTGTTTTAAGGAACGGAGATCAAGAGGCAGAAAACTGTGTACTTCGCTGAGGAGGAAAATGTTGGTGTGGGACTCTTGTGAGCGCACTCATTCTGCATGTTTATACTGCTGTGTAGAGAAATGGGACTTTGAGTATACATCTGTAAATAAATTAATTACTCTGAGATTAACCCTGTTAATTTTCTTCCACAGTTTCAAGTCCAAATCAAACTAACTAAAAAGCCTATCATTTTTGTATTAGGGGTAATTACTAGAAAAAACCCGCAGTATCCTGTCATACTCAGACACGAAAGAACCACGCAGACACCATTCTGTAAGGATAGGGCCAGGGCAAAAAGAGAGAGAGCAAGAAGGGCCAAAAGGAAGGAAGAAAAGGGAAAGAAGCTGGCCCGGCTCTTTTTTCAGTCAGTTATATATCTTTTTAGAGACAACCATGGATTGGAGGATGGGGTTACCACCTCTCAATGACACTGGTCAGACCAAAAGTCTATCATAATTCTCCGCCTAACAAAAGGAATGATAATAATAGATACCGGTAGGTAAACATGCCTGATGCTTACAGTAAAAGTGCCTGAGAAATTCTACTACAAGAATGAAAACATAGAAAGACTGCAAAACTCAGGGCGACATTATCCTAAAAACAGTAAAGTTGCTAAGCCAAGCAGTAAAAGGCCAGAAAACCCCAAAAATGTGATGTTGTTGTGTTATACAAATAATAATAATTTTCTCATATGTGTATATATTATCTGATATAATCTATGAAAATATCAGAGCTAGTGTTGTTAGGCTCGCTATTTTTCCACTGGACATATTTTTATATTCTGCACAGGTGTGCAGAGATGCTAAAGACTATAAGCTGCAACACTTCAACAGACTTGTTTTTTCTAAATGAGAAAAATAGTGGCACCCATTTCATTGTTAGACATGGCTGACTGATTTTTGAGCTAAGCTTCCTGAAATACTTTATCTGAAGAATATTGACAATACGGAAAATTTTGCCAGAAATTTCACCAGGAAAAAAACCTGAGCATGGGATACCAATATTGTCTAATGAACCTTATTAAGAGAACAGATAGCATGCTAGCTGTATGTATTGGAAACAGAAATGCAGACATAGTCACTGTAATGAAACTAACTGTAGAAACCACAGATAGTGCAATAACTAGTTTCTATCTGAATTAGCCAACCAGGAATCATGAGCAGATTGTTTCAGTAAAGGTTTTTAACTGATGCTACCTATCCAGTGTCATTAAGCCATTACTACATACAAAATAAAACAGCACCCTAGGATGGGTACATAGAAAATTGTTGGTTCCTTTTTTAGAAGCTGCACTCTTTTCTATTCATTCTGTGAAGTTTTCTAAACATAAATTCAAATAAACAGCAGTTTTAGCTCAGTTATCCTTCCTGGACATCTTAACAAGAAACTAGCGAAGCAACTTACTATGTGTGAAGAGAACCACCAGCTGAAATGCAGAGTTGAAACAGGGAGCTGTCAGAAAATCCTATGTTAAAGAAATAACCTATCATTACAGGCTGACTAATAGTCAGTCACTTGGTTCCACACCACCCACAATATTATATATTCTCATAGGCAAGGAAGAAAAGAATGTTAATCTGAATCCAGATGCACAGTTTGATTTTAAATAGCATATAATCCATCATTGTTTGTACTTGTGTGCATGAGAGAAAGAGGAGAGCTTAGGAGAAATAATGTCTTGCTGGATGGAAGTTGCTTGCTGGATAGCAAAGCAGGATATTTGGTATATTTTTCTAGCCAAGACCCATCTCTTTCCTGGAGATGAGAAGATACCCTCATTTCATCTCAAAATCCACTCCCTTACCAGCAATTTGAATTTTGCAAGTGTCAATGTAACTATAAGTTTTTGAGCAGCTTTGGAAGGATAGGTTTTTAAGCCAGAGTTTTCTAATTTTGAATAGTTCTTAAGTATGATACTTTTTTTTTTTTTTTTCCCTATTATGCACCCAGTCAGGTTTTTATTTCTAAGAAAAGAGTTACTTTTGTGTTTTTTTTTCCTACTACTGCTAATCCAAAGGTAAAATGAACAACTATTCTGTATGTTAAGATGATAATTCTAAGGGGAAGTTCATTTTTCTTTTTTTTGGTTCTTTCTTTCTTTGCGTAATAAAATCTCAACTTTGAACACCACTCTCATACTTCAAAATGGATACTCATTACATCAGATTTTCAGGAAAAGCCACAGGAGACTTCAGCTATCCAGGAGTCATTGCAGAACCTGATTAAGTCAGCTGAAGTGCACTCACATTCCTCTGTTTGAAACTTTTGCAGGATTCTTCAGTTTTTTTAAGAGATTTAACAACCTGAGGCCGGGTCGAAGACTGTGTTTGAAGGATGAAACTTGAAATAATCAGAACCATGTTTATGGAAGTTACTTTGATAGCAGGATGTTACCTATGCTTCAGCAACAGAAGAGATTAGACATGACTAACTTTTTGGATGTGCTATATAGCTTGGATTGTTTTTTTAACTTTACTGATGCTTTTTTTTAATTTTTTTTTTTTTTGCAGTCCCAGGACTTTGTGGTGTCCGGGATTTAGGCAGGCGGTGGCTACCACTTCAGTGGAGATTGAGCTGACTTACAGGAATACCCTCTCCTGCTGCTTTATTTTCCTATTGGTTAGCTATTTTTAAAGTTAACTAGGCAAGAATAGAAACCCCATAGGAAAGCCCAGCTAGAAGGGCTGATTTTTCTTTGTCAGATCAAATTCCTCTGGTTAGAGATTCAGGCAGCAATTGCATATCCCATACCTGCTGCTATTTTTCCTTTGCCTGCTAATGAATCCCTGCAAAGAGGCAGTAGCAAATTAATTGATTTCCTGTATGTGTTCCAGCTTTGCTATTGAGTTTAAAAGGAAACTGTATAAAAAGGAGTAGAGAGGAGGTTGGCCTGTTGCTTTTTTGATAGCTGTTTCATGTTTTTTGCTAATGTTTGATTTGTTAAAGTTTTAATCACTCCCATTAGGTATTTCAGTTATAAATAGGCACATAGCAGTTTATGAAACTCAAGAGAACAGGATGAATTGGAGGAGGGTTGATGTTTTTTAATTATTACAAAATGTTCAGGGATGGGTCAATTGATAGCTGATAATGAAATTTTAATCATAGCTGTACTTAGGATTACGATAAAATAATAAGCACTAGCATGAAATGCATTGAGGCTTTTTACATAATTATATCTTTGAAAGAATTTAATTAGGATATAGTATTCTCTTGAAACAAACATGCTGTGTTGGGTTAGATTTGTTTGCAGGCATGACTAAAATGGAAGCAATACTGTCTTTTGCTATTTTATATCAATAGATTATGGCTTTGGGCATTGGTATGCATTACGCCTTAATAAACATGTAGTGTCTGCTGGCCAGAAAGGGAACAAGGAACCTTGAAATGGGAGATTTTTGGCTTCTAGCTGTGTCACTGATACAAGTCCTCCACTGCTGCCTAAAAATAAAAAAATCAACAAAACTAATGGAAAAAACCCCAAACAAACAAAACAGCAAACAAATAAAAAAACTCCAACAAAACAACCTTGCTCTAGCCACTAGAGAGTCATACTACTTAATTTTTTTACCCCATAATAAATGCTTTAGTCTGCTCCCCTCTTCCCCGTCCAGATAGAGCATTTAATTTTAGGAAGAGCTTTGAATTAGTTATTCCCCCAAAGGGAATTTAATGGGAACCTGTTGATCACTGGCAAATCCCATATTTTTAATGGTGTCCTCTTCCTATCTAGGGGAAACTGCACTCCTAGTGTCTCTAAAAGCCTGCAGGAAGCAACAGTCTTGAAAGTCTGAAGGTAAAATATTGAAGGCTCAGACCAGTTATTGTTTTGTTCTCTTTCAAAATTGTTTCAACTCTCATCTGTTTCAGAAACATCCTGAAGGAGAAACTTTGTCTGCAACATGTTCTGATCCTTATTTTTTTTAAATCCTGAAAAATGTTTTAATATTAGAGGCAATATTTATAGGGATGCTTAAAGTAAACAAAATCCTAATTCTTTAGATAGAAAACATCTCTGATATTTCTTCATACTCCTTACACAAAAGACAAAGAACCCCAAAGTGTGCTAATTATCCCATAACTGAAAAAATTCATAAGGAATCAGAGGAATATGTGAACTTATATCAGCGATGTCGCCAATAGCATAATATTTTCACTAACCACGTTAACATTTTTCTGCTTCTACTTATGAAGCCTTAATGAGGTAAAAGATGGCATCTCTGGTTGCTGTTTGATGTCCTTAGTGCACATATCATAGCAACTTTTGTTCTGTTTGATACTGCAGCTTTTCTTTTCCAGTGGAAAAACTACGTGAGACAGCAGCTAACCTAGAACAGAAAGGCACGGCAGAGAAGTAGGCACAGGGAGAGGTATAATAGGAATCGTAGCAAGGTGCAACAGTTTTCCATGGGGAAAAAAATGTTAATAAGCAGGAACTGGAGGAAAGATAAAAAGGTGGGTGTACAGTAGTTTCTGGATCCAGGCAATCAAGAAAATCAAATAAATGAATTGGTTGGTATTTTTCTGAGGTGAGCAGTGCTCAGGAAACCAAACTACAAGGGATGGGGCAAGGACTAGGACTGTGATACTGTGGAACAAGAGAGGGGGCTTTCACTTTATGGTCTGTTGCCTCCCTGGCTTTGTTAATAGCCTACAAGTAGGAATAAACATTGGGAAGGAGTACCAAATAGAGAGATAGTAATGAGAAAAGAATCAGGAACATGAAAAAAAGATCAGACTGCTTGCATGCATTTGTTACTTGTGCAGACTGCTGGTTTGATAACCTGCTGTAGTGCTCAATTCTTAGTGATGCAAAGCTGTCTTTCTAGGACTTTTGAATGCAAGTGCTGTATTGGTCATTCCTGATATTCTGCAGTAAAGTGTGCCACAGTTACACCAAGTCCTGATTTTGTCTCTGCAATATGATCTAGTTATTAAAGAAAAACTTCGTGTCCATTCTTTTTTAAGCAGGGATACACAGGATCTAGTCAGATCTCTTAGTGCAAGACAGAAAAGGGAGTATATGATCAGTTAAGTTTATTTTTACTTTTGGTAGAAGCTGTAGAGCATTCAGGCTGTTCAAAAGTTATAACTTATCTATGTTCCAGCAATGTCTGCTTGTGACAGATAGACCTCATGAAACTGATCCACAAAAGAGGGGGATGCTCATAAGTGTCTGTGTATTACGTAGCTATTTATAATTACTGGGTATATATTGGCCCCTTTTTATTGATTCCACTACAGACAGACTTCTCATTTTCTCGTAAGTAGAGAAAAAACTACAATAATGAGCACTTTTTTGCTTTTTTGTTAAAATATAGCTCTTCTCAAAGACTGTGTTCTCAAAACAAAAAATTTCAATTTTATTTTATTTAAACATTTTGGGTAGGTTGATAGAAGAACAATAAATATGCTTGGCTGGATAAAAACCTACTACTGAAGACAGGCTTTTGAAAGAGTATTATTTTAACAGAGTTAGTTCCAACAGTGTTAATAAAATTTTGGTGGTTTTTCTTTTTATTTTTTTAAGTAACCAAAGCAATCAAATAATATGGAGAGTAAAAGTGTTGCGGTGGCTAAGTCCACATTACACCCCCCATGTTGCTTACAAAGTGGTCTCTCCCCACATCACTGAGCCAGAAAGTTCTCCCTTAGTTGGTACCCCACTGGCCCCTGGTCCTCTCTCCCCTCGCCTCCCTCCCCTCTTCCACTGGCCCCTGTTATGTCACTCCACCTTGCCTCTACCCCCCCAGCCCTCAGACTATGGTTATTGATGCTCTGCCTGCCCCTGGGACCCCTCGGGATAAAACCACGCGTGGGCTTTTGTTCTTTGCTCTTTGCCTCTGTTCCCCTTTGAGGGCGTTTGTTCCCGGTCCGTGGTGAGGATCCAATAGACGCCTTGGGATTGCACGCAAAGAATCCCTCCTGCCTCTCCGTCTCGGGAACGCACAGACTGTGTGTGAGTGGCTGCTCGTGCCCACCTGAGAGGGTGAGGCTGTGTGCACGTGTGGGTGCTGCCAGGGCACTGCCAAAGCGTCTCCACGAGGGACACTGTGGGAAAAACGTGGCATCGGTCCATTGACACAACGCATCGTGTTATAAAAGGGCAGAGTGAAAAGTAGATTTGTTTCAAGTTAATGAACCGACTTTGAAATCTTAAATATTAATAATTTCCCTTTCTCTCCCTGCTGTACTTCTTTTTAGCCAAGTCCTCCACAAACTCTGTGGAGAATCATGGAATGGTTTGGTTTGGAGAGGACCCTAAAGATCGTGTAATTCCAACCCCATGACCCCTGACCAGGGGCACCTTTCACTAGACCAGGTTGCTCAGAGCTGCATCCAGCTTGGCCTAGAAAAGTGCCAGGGGTGGGGCCGCAGCCTAAACTTCTTTAGGCAACCTATTCCAGTGCCTCCCCACATTCACATTCACATTCACATTCGCTTCTCTTTCAGTTTGAATCCATTCTCCTTCATCCTGTCACTACACGCCCTTGTAAAAGTCCCTTTCCCTCTTTCTTGTTGGCCTCCTTCAGGTACTGGAAGGCAACAACTGGGTCACCCTGAAGCCTTCTCTTCTCCAGGTTTAACAATCTCAATTCTCTCAGGCTTTTCTCATAGGAGAGGTGCTCCATCTCTGTAATCATCTTTGTGCCCCTCCTCTGGACTCACTCTAACAGGTCAATGTCCTTCCTTTGTGCCCCTCCTCTGGACTCACTCTAACAGGTCAATGTCCTTCCTGTGCTGGGAACCCCAGAGCTGGATACAGCCCTCCAGGTGGGAGTGGAGTAGAATCAGGACACAGATTTCATATGTGCCCCACATTTTATACTACTGAAGCATTCTACTTGATGCTACCTTTGGGAAATAACAGGGTAACTTAATCAGTGGAATTATGGAAGTTAAAATCTATATGACTTTTTCTGAAAAGCAAGCTAGAGGGACTGACTTTTACTAATCATTGAATTTTTATGTACATGCCTGTACGGTTAGGTGACTGCCTAGCTATATTGCTAAGCCAGCAAGCCTAGGCTGTATTAACTTTCATTTTTTTAGAAACGTTAAGACATGAGAAGTCTGTCCCACCTTATGTGCTTGATGTCTAATTCAGCATGGTGTGCCATGTAAAACATTGGACTGTGAGGCAGAAATGGATTTCTGAGAGCAATAAGAAATCTTTGAGCAAAAGTACCATCTTGGATAGTCTCTCTGCTGCTGCTTTTCCATAAAAACTGCTGTTACAGATGCTTTCAGTGAATTGTAAGTAAACGGCTGCTGGAGTAGGTAAGTGTTCACCCAGTCAGATACAACTAATGGATGACTGAACAAGCTGTTTCTTATTGCTACTGTGTTGTCATTTGCCATCTTCAGCTGAGGTTACTGTTCAGGGACACTTGATAATTTGCACACTAGAGCAGTACGTAGGAATGCTTAGGTGTTAAAGCTCTGGATCAGGCCCAGGACAACGGTGTTGGAGGCACATTCCTTGTGTTCTGATTACTGGCACTGCTAGACCTGCTTCAGTAACCTGCTGTGTGTATGTATGGATCTAAGTTGATATGAGCTAATAACCAGGGCTCTTGAGTTGACCTACTTGCTGTTCTCTAGTACCTGTAAATGCAGAAAATCAATGTGAACATCACGAGATACAGGATGCTGTGGCTGTCTTGGTCAGCAGTTTCCTTATAAATATTCAATAGAGGGCTCAGGTTACTGCTCAACTCTTAATGTGAAACTTGTTATGTTGAGATACCCAGCTAAGGTTAGTTAAAGGCCATAAAGCCAGTCTCCCAAGATGTAAGGAAGAGAACAAAGTCTGCAGGTTTTTTAGTATCTATCCTTGTTGCAGTCCAGGGTGAAATGTAGTTGATGACTTCCTTGAACCTTGGGTTTTTTTTATGCTCTTGCATCTCTCTCACCTCTTGGTGGTTATCTTAATGAAAAAACAATAATCAACCAATAGAAACAGAAAAAGAAAGTTGAAAATATTAGTCCACAAATATAAAAAAAAAATAATTAAAAATGTAGCAGGATACCCCCAGTGGAGCAGGGCTTACCCAAATTGTTCTAAAGTGCAGCATATCTAATGACTGACATAAGGAGCAGATTTTGTGTTTGCCAATACAATGAAAGGATCCACCAGTACCAAGTGAACAGGCATGTGCTCTTTAGTTTGGGTTTGCTGATTTAAACAAATTGGGGAAACATGGTTTTTTTTATGTGGCTGACAGGAAAACTTCATGATAGCCTTTCCTCTGTTTCTGCAGTCCCAGTGCTACAGGAAAGGACCAAGTTTTACAGATGGAGAACACTGCCAACAAGAAGGTTTTTGAACGAGATTCACTTTCCAGTTGAGGTCAATGTCCTCTTGTGCTGAAGGTACAGCAGAGGGGTGGTCACGAGTAGGAGTAAGCAGGTGGTAGTAAGTGGAAATTCAGTGATACATAGAAACATGGGCTTCTTTTGACATCCAGTAGGACTGCAATGGGAACTTTTATGCCAGGCACAAAAGCAGTGAACATGAGGAGATGTCTATTCAGGAATACAGATGTCTGTGTTGCAACAAAGTAACCACAAAGATGTAGAAAAGGTGTTCAGGAGAATAATCAGAGTCCAGGACCTCCGTAGGTTCATCCATGTTTTTTATCTCAAGTGCCAGGCAGAGTTTTGAAGGCTCAATGTGTGGATGAGATATAAATTGTAATGATAAATTATAATGGTATAAAGATGAGTAGATGATGTAAATATGCGATTTACTTATATTTGGAACTGCGGAAACTCTATAAGAAGGATGAGCTGCATCTTTACCATACTGGAGATAGGCTGTTAATACTGAATTAGAAAGGTTACAGAGGAATATTGAAGCTTAGAAATTGGGGAAAAGCTTAGAACCACAGAAGATCACCTGGTTTACACAGATGTGAAGAATGTCCAGTGCAGTCCTGAACAGTCTGAAAGAAATAAATGGCACACAAAAATTAAATGAGGTAAATTAGTTCACCTATAATGCCAATTAATTCATATATGCAGCATTAAGTGATGGAGTGAATGTAAAAGCTTGAAGTATTTTCACACCAGCCTAAATTCTGAAAAATATATAGAAGAATTAAAATACATGACATTAAGTGGTGCTTGCAAGCATCCATTTCAAAAGCAGGAAATTCAATGGGACATAATTTTACCAGGCTACCAACTTCACAGGAATCAAATTAGTTTTACTGATGGGTGGGTGAAAGGCATAACAGGACAGGTTTTAAAGGAAAAGAGAAGTACTATGGAACCCTTGTGGCCAGAATTCCCAGATTCTAATAGTTAAGATTTTATTGATTATACTGTTGATATCACAGTTAGGAAAAATAATATACAGAGTGTTAAACAATATCAGTCAAATTGCAAATTTATGGCAGGTAGAAGAGTGGGAAATTAAAGCTACTGTATACAGATCAATTCCATTTCTAGATGCAATAATTGGCTGCTTCTGAGACAAACTATGTGTACCATCAGGAAAATATGCCTTTCTGGTTTACACTGCGGGCTGATCAACACTGTACAGCTGCTCTGTAGTAGTTACCATAGTACAATTAGGTTTAATGTTGTAGCAGGAGCCAACAGGCAAAACAAATCCAGTGCATGCATATTCAGTGTTAAGAGCTGGAAGTGTAGGAAAACGAGAGAATTTGTCAAAACAAAACACCCCCTTAAAGCAGCAGTGCAAGAAAATGCAAGCAGTCTGGAGGCAGTTAAAAATCCATTTTACTAGAAGACCAAATAGGTTGAGATTCAAACAGAAAACAAATAAGACTGAAAGGTCATAATTAAAAAAAAAAAAAAAGGTTGAAAAGGTGGTAGGAATGAAAGCAAGAAGAAGAGGAAAGCCCACAAAATATGGCAGGTGCCATACTTGAGCTCATATGGAGAAGCTCTTTAAATAGTTTAAAACTGAGAAACCAGATAGGTAAGTGGTGCTTTTGCTTGGTGACAAAAGAGCCAGAGAAGCAGCAGGTAAATAAAGTGGGTTCTTAGCACTGACCTTTGCTGCTGAAGGTATTGGAGAGATTCCCATTGACCCATGCTTTTTAGGAGACAGAGAAGAAACACTAGCTCAATTTTAAGTAAATGTATCAGTTACATTAGATCTGATAGACAAGTTGCATCCAGTAAGGCTACAATGATATTCACCAGAGAACTCTGAAGGAATTCAGATGTGAAATTATGGAGCTTGGTCTGCAGCCCAACATTACAAATAGGAGCTGTACAGGAGGAGTGGAAGGAATATTGCTGCTGCAATCTTACCTGCAAAAGGGCTCTGGAGGACATCCTGTCAGCTGCAGAGCAATGAAGCTGGTGTATACCTCTGATAAGACAGCAGAAACTGTAATAACAAATATAAACACATGGATTAATGCTCTCTGGGAGCCAGCATGGTTTCTGTAGAGGAAGGACCTGCCCCACTAACGATCTGTGTAACACTTCTGTGAATGGGGTATCATGTGCATAAAGTAAGTCCAGTGGAGATGAACTAAATTGCCATAGCATGACTGACTGAAACCCTAGGGGTGTAATGTAACTCAATGAATGAATCCCTGTGATAGAAGAATAATCAGCAACAGTTATGTGCTCATGAAACCCAGAATATGATGCAAAGAAGCTGACTTCTGCCTTCACTCTAAAGGGACCAGAGAGTGGGTTTTGTTTTAAATGGACAACAGTTGAGCGGTTTAACTGGAGATGTAAATGTCTCGCTGAGTTAGCCAGACTGGAATGGGGGGAGTGAATTCATGTCTCAGCCCAACAAAGTGTATAAAATCTAGCAAAAGTATTTTGAAGAGAGAAACAATGATGAGCTGCTTTCATCCCACACATTCCTTTCTGGTAAGGTGGGATGCCCAGTGTTGTGACAGTCAGCAGGTTTTAGAGAAAGGACTGGTAATGGGATTGAACTGTATATTGCAATCGCTATATTTTGTGAAGCAGAATTTACTTGTGTATTATGTTTTCAATATATTATGTATCACTCTGCTAAATCAGAAACCCTGTGTGACATCAAACATCTCCTAGTAAGGAAATTTTATATTAAACATTATCCATTCCATACACAGAACATCTAAAAGAACCTGCTCAGAGTATGTTGACCGTTGACACGTGGCTTTAGGGGAAGGCTTTTCTTGTATTGAAAGACAGTTAGAGAAGAGGAAGGGTAGGGCTTAGCAATCACTTTTCAGGGTAAAGGAGGAGCGGTGGGGCACCAGTCCTGTAGGATTGACTTTATTTAACTTCAGTAGTGTCCTAGAAAGTACAATGTCGAATGAAACTTCCAAACCTGCAGATGATAAGCATTTACCCCTGAAGTAACCTAAGTGTGCTTCCTTACCTCAGTGGTAAAGCAGTCTAAAACAACCTTATAAAACTGAGAAGAAAAGCTGCATATGAACTTTCACAAAGATGATTAATATAGGCAACTTAACTCCTGAGAGACCTAACTAAACCAAACTAAATTACACGAAATGCAAAACCAGAAGCTGCAACACAGCAAGGAAAGTTTGGATTGACAGTTCTGTGAAATACATGGTTCGGCGTGCTCTTTGCCATTCCTATATCAATTCTCAATACCAGGGTGGTTTGAGGGAATAGATGGGATGACAGGAGGTGTCTAGGCTTGAGTGGTCTTCCTAAATAGTATATCTGTTTTGAAGACAGAAGCTGAACTAGGTGCTTTCTAGGATGTGCCTGTGCATACCATGTCTTTGATTGCATTCAGATAGTGAGCAGTTACTGGAGCACAGGTTGCTGGCAGTCTCTTTGTGCAGTGCCAGAAGTCCAGACAGTGCCATGGTGTTCCTTCCTGTCTTTGATGAGGTAGCGGAACATGGTTGCTACAGCTGAACTAAAAGCCATGCAGATAATATGACATTTTCGGGTTTAGAAACACCGGCACAAAATGTGGGCAATTGGCACTTGTTTTATCACCGTGTAAAATGAGTTCCCATTTGTTGTCTGAAGCATAATGATTAGCCAAATGTTTCTTGTCAACTCTGAATCTACTGATTTAAATCTGACTAAAAGATCTTTTGTACACCTCCTTGGGCAAAGAGCATGCGTATTTTCCAGTTATTGCAGTTGACTTAATGAGTGGCTACTTGGTTGTGTACTAAGCCCTCAGTACCAAGCTGCTTCTCTGGATTAACAGTCTTTGTGATATTTCATTAATATTAATTGTTAATTAGCACTTATGGAACAGAGAAAGAAATATGCAGTATAGCATGGCTTTTTTTCATCATTTCAACTTCATTAATTCAACATCATGTTTTTTCATCTATTTTTCATAATATACTCTGCCTAAGAAGAACAACACTTGACAGAATTAATCTTATAGTTGATGAAAAGGCTGATAAAAGCAAAAGTTTTTTCAAAACATCCTAAACAACTATTCATATCCTCTCCATTGTGACAAATATTCAAGGGTTTCCCTGTCTGCTATTCTGCTAAGCTGTTGCACAGTAACACTTTTTTTTTTGCATTTATGTCAATAACGTTGCTGCTTTTGTCAAGGTTTTGGATATATTGTGGCAAAGTTTGAAGGGAAGGATTTTATCTGCTGTTGGACCAGTTAATATAACCGGGGGGGGGCATGGAAAGGAAGCTTTCATGTATACCAGTTCTTCCTGCCATTAGAGGTCATATTACATTTACAAGAATTTTGCCCTAAAGTTTTTTATCTATACTTATGTGAAATAGTTAATGAAGGAATGGAGAAAACAAGCAAAAAACGACACACCCTACGCCTTCAAATCCACAGTATTATCAGTTCAAAATATTTTGTTCCCCCCAAAATTTTTTACACCTCATATAAATACTAGTTTCATTAAAAAAAAATAAAAAAAAAAGAAACAGGAGCATTTATAGGTCTTGATGAAGGATAAATTATAAAGTTCTCTGGAAAGAAAGACAATACAGAGGAATGAATATTGAAAAAAAATCCCTAAATTACAATAAAGTATCTATCTTCATATCTATGATGAAGACAAATCCAGACACATCCTCCATTAATTTCAGTGATAAAGAGAAAACATCAGAGTTAAACCTTTTTTAAAAAAATCAGTCTTTGGATTTTTTTTTTTATCCTTAAAATACTGAAGAAAATACACCCTTCTGTGAAAAGGCAAAATTAGCATAAGTTTTGTTTGTAAGTTGAAATCTGGATCAAAATGTTGCAAGGCTTATACACAGCATTTCTATTGCACAAAAGGTCAGCTGTTGTTCTGGCTGACATTCTTAATACAGTAATATTTCACAGCTGGTAATTTGCAGCCAGTAATAGCCAGATGGTGCTTTTTCTAAGGTGAATTTAGAGCATTTTGAGCAGTTGTAAATGTGAAACTCATAACAGCAATGCAACACAGAGTATTCTAGAGCTCTATCTTTCTGGATTCAATAGCATGCCTAATCACAGCCAAGACCAGACATGCTCTACATGGTAGACTGCAATAAGGGACCTATGATAATCAGGCGTGACAAAATTGCTTTATTTTTGACCTCTGTCAGACTTAAATTTCAGCTCACAGAGCTCAGTGCTCTCCTGAGAATGCTTATTTTGAGATTTTCTGCAATTTTTGTACCCATTTTGGCAGACTTTATTTTAAATCACTGCCTTGTTATGCCAGGTGTCCCTAGTGCCTGTGTAAAACATTTTATGTTACCAGACACTAATGTTATGAGGTTTTGGAGAGCTGGAACAGGAGATAAAGGTGTGCATCTGAAAACATGTATATATTGAATAAAATCAGTCAAAAAAAGCAAAAGTGGAGGAATAAATAATGTGTTTGCCATATTCACGCAGCAAGACAATATAATCCTTATTTTTAAGGAAACCTGCTTAGTGAAATTTTGTTACCATGTTCAGTTCCAAGCCTGAAGTGTTTATAATGGGCAAGGGAATGGTAAACTATGAGCTTCACAGGTTTCTTGCCAGTTGGTAATATTTTCTGAAAGTTATTTAAGGTAACGACGTGATAATCTGCCTTCAGGCTATATCTGAGTTAGACCCATTGTTGAGTAGAGAACACCTGAAATCAAGAAACTCCTCATCTCCCTACCCCTTAGGAACCTTTCCAAGAGATATATATATTTTTAAGACACAATGTTGAAAAGAGTCTTGTGAAATAATGTTGATACCCTTGGATTTAAAGAAAAAAATCCTTGTCCTGGTGATATATACTAGTCTTCAGGGTTTTTGTTTTGTCCAGTGAGCAACATATTTACCAATATTCATTTGTAAGCTTTCCTTGCAGTTGAGCTAATGATATGTGCAGTAACAAGAAGACAGAACATTGGGCTACAGGGATCTGGATGGTTATGGCGTCCAATCTCTCCCAGCTGCAGGCAACAAGCCGCGTGTATGCTCTCACTTAGTGGGAGAATATAAATCCAAAGGAGAGAAAGTACTGCCATTTCATCTCCAACAGGGCAGAAGTGAAAAGATCAAGCAAAATAGCTAAGTAAAGGATTATAAAATAATTTTTTTAAGTAGCTAAAACTGCACCAGAATTAATATTTAATGAGGCCTGGTAGGAATTAGGTTCGCTTATATCTAAAACTGTATGGTACTGTTCTTGTTTAACTAAAGGCAGGTTTTATATCTGAATAAAGAGATTTTTTTTTCCCCTTTAAATTGTTTTGTGTGTATCCATAATATCTGCATATCTGTACATTATTTTTATAGAGGTGGACGAATTCTTGAGTTGTACTTTTGGCCAAAGGACTTGAGTGTCTCAGCTAGTGAGGGATATTATCTGCTTGAGGAGACCACAACTCCTGTCTGTTGTCATCCCAAAGGCCTGAGCTTGGTATACTTGATGTGTCCTCTTAAATCAGCCAGGAACACAGCTCCTTAAAGTAGTGAGAGTGCTGCATCCAGCAATCCTTTCTGTGCTCCTTTCCTAGACTATATAGTGAAAAGCAAATGCTCAGATAGTAAAGGTTCAGTGCCTCATGAAAGTTCTGAGTTTATGGTGCCTGCATCCCTCCCTGGGAAGTAGGTCAGCATAAGTGGCATAAGTCATGCAACTGGCCTTCCGTTGCATAGTTTTCAGGGGGAGAGGTAAGTGAGGGGGACAGTAAATATTTGGAAATGTCTAATGAGAAGGTTTTGTGAGTATCATAAAACTCCTGAATTTTTTTTTGTATTTGTTCTTAAGCAACACAGTTATCAGTATTTCTCTCCTTTCTGATTTTAAAATCTGAAATAGTTATATCCAGAAACTCTGATTTGGTTTTCGTAATAACAGAAGTCTTCTGTTTGGAGACATAGTGCTCAATGATTCAGGCAAGTATTTCAAATCTCTATTAATAAATTTCTGCATTTACACAGACCCACAAAGGGAGTTCATTGTGTGATTAGGATCTTCAGGATTTCTTTGTTCTTGCAAGTTGGGTCAGTGGAAAACTAGAGGTACTTTTAGAGTGTATCTAAGTGAGTCATGATACATTCCAGCATTCTGGGCTTCTTTTGAGAACTTAAGTGGCTGGTTTTTGGTAACGTATAAGGGTATCTTAGCCACATAAAATAATTCTCTAATGAATTACCAAGTGATGAATAAATGCAGAATATCGTGGTGAGGTATTTTATTTCCTTGTTTTATCATCTGATTAAATTATTCAGTGTAAATTTTTGGTTGACAAGCAGTTCAACATGAGTCAGTAATGTGCACTTTCATCACAGAAAATCAGCTGCATCCTAGGCTGCACCAAAATAAGTGTGGTAAGCAGGGTGAGGGAGAGAATGCTCCTCTGCTTCCCTGAGACCCCCCCTTGGAGTGCTGAGTCCAGCTCTGGGGCACCCAACATAAGAAGGACATGGACCTGTTGAAGTGAGCCCACAGGAGGGCCAGGAAGATGACCAGAGAGCTGGAGCACCTCTGTTTTACAGAAAGGCTGAGAGAGATGTGGCTGTTCAGTGTGGAGAAAAGGTTCTGGAGAGATCTTATAGCACCTTCCAGTGCATAAAGGGAGCCTACAAGAAATCTGGAGAGGGACTTTTAACAACTGTATGTAGTGACAGAACACGGGGGAATGGCTTTAAACTGAAAGAGCACAGATAAATAAGGTGTTAGGAAGAAATTCTTTACTGTCAGTGTGGTGAGGCACAGGTACAGGCTGCCCAGAGAACTTGTGGATGTCCCATTCCGGGAAGTGTTCAAGACCAGGGTGGATGGGGCTCTGAGCAAACTGGTCTCATGGAAGGTGTCCCTGTAGATGGTGGGGGCATTGTAACTGATGCCTTGTTGGAGCTACCTAAAAACAGAGGCTAGACAAAATTAAGAGGATAAAAGCGGTTATATTTGTTGAAGGGCCTTCAGGTACACTTTGGTCAGTGAAAGCCCCAGGGGCTACATCCAGAATGGACAACCGGGTCACGAGGTTTCATACTTTTATAAGTTTGGTGCATTTGCATATCAGGGGTTAATCCTCCAATTAAAACTTCAGGTAATGAAGTCATTACCCCACGTTTGGGGTAACTCACTTGTGTTTACATATCTTGGGGCCTGAGACAATAAGGTGACCTTGAGTTTCAGGCCCAAAGAAGATTTGTTTTGTCTGACCAAAATGGAAGAACAGTAGCTAACAAGCTATATGGAGTTTAGAATTATACGTTAAAGAATTACAGGATATGAAAAATATAAAAGCTAAAATCCTAAGCCATCATAAGTAGTTGATATTAAAGATTTTTTCCAAGCCAAACCATTCTATGAATCCATGATTTTTGCAACTGATTTCTTGAGAAAGATGGCAGTAAACCAGGTTATTTCATCCCAGCCACATTTGGATGCTGTAAGAGAGGAGGAGAGACAGCAAAGTTAACAAAAGATGTGATGTTTCCCAGGGGAATATGGAATGACATCGTTTTGTGTGACACTTGTAATCTTTTTTTCCATTTATGTTTAGACACTACTGAATGACTGCTTTCTGCAATACAGAGGTGGGAGGAAGAAATGCACGGCTGGAAGACAAAGATTTATAAGCCAAAAACTGCAGGGAACTTAGTGGTGCTGTAAGTAAATGTCTACCCTAGTGACACCCCAGTGAGGGTCAGACCTTGGAGGTGAAGTAGCCATCAGAATGAAGTGAGTTGTTCTACGGGATATGTAGGACAGAGAGAGATTACCAGCAGGAAAGGAATTAAATCTATTTGTGCCTCCAGGACACTTTGTTATAAATTTGATCCATTTATGCTTCTAAAAGGTTGTTTAAAACCCTAATTAGCAACAGGAAACCTGAAGGACTTGAACTGCAATCCATTGTTTTGTTTAATGTGGAATGTGGTGAATCTTGCCCAAAGCACCAGAGTCAGGAATAGGAAAGCTGCTTGTTCTGTGTATAACAAAGTGCAGTGTGCATTGCCCTTAACCTTAGCTTTTCCCCCAAGTCTTTAACTTAAAGAACTAATTTGAACAAGACAGAATTCATTAATTTTGCCTAACTATAGCCTAGGAGGAAGTTGGGCAAAATTGCTAATAACTGTGTCTCTAAATGTGGAATTGCTATTTGTACAAAGACTGACTGAGCAGAACTACTCTTAAAACTGCATCCTGCGTGACTTACATTCCTTAACTCGAGAGAGCAAAACGCATTGAGTGAATAGCACAAGTAACATAAGCTTTCATCTTAAACGAAGGTAATGGTGCTCCATGGGTGTAAAAATTAACTGTGACTAATCAGCAGACATCAGAGGATTTTCCTATACTGATTTTTCACAAAAGCTTACTTAACAAGGGAGGAAGGAGGAAGCAAAGTACAAGTTGTTGACACAGAATACATAAAATCTTATTACTGCTCTACTGAATTGACCAACTATTGAATCTCTTCCATTGTAATTCTTTTTGTTTGATGAACAGACACCTAATCATTCTGAGAGAATGCAAGAAATAGGTGGATCTGCTTTTTTAGAAATGGAGTCGAAGTTTTAAATGCTGTCATAGGTTACATTTATTTTAACCTTTGCAAATCTTGTGCATGTTATTTGCATTATTTATCTATTTCTTTTGTCTCCTACAATGCTTTGTGTTGCTGTGATCTCACAAAGAGCAATACTGCAATGTGAGAAATGATACAAAAGTATCTTTTTTTCTTTGGCGAAGTCCACATGCTAAATTTCATTGTCCAGCCTTCTTAGGAATTCAGAATGAAAATGGCTGGTTGAGAGAGTTGATGCATATGCTTTCTAAAAGGAGAAGATTTTTTTAAAGTTACATATAAACACAAGGGAGTTATGTTTTCAAACATTAACTAAAGATAGTGGACTATATGCTAAGCTGACTTCAAGTCGGGGATTCAGCCTTTTACATCAGGTAATATCGCTGGTGAAGATCTGAATGCGGGCACTAATAAGGTTCTTACATCTGTTTTTTAATGCTCTTTCTGTAAAAAAAAAAATCATTTAACATAAATGCTGACATTAGAGGTAACAGGAAGAAAGAATTACTTTGGGTTTTCCTAGAATTTTTGTTTGGAGTTATTTCTGCTGAAATGATTGTCTTAGCTTAATTTAATTTTATTTTTTCTTCTTCTCCTCTCTTCAGCTTCCTACTTGTTTCTGATACATTGGCAGTCACAGGATCATGCCCCTATCAGAGAAAACATGTTTGTTTTCTCAAAACTGTCTGTCATCTCTAACTTACTTTGCCAATGAACCTCTGATCCATCAGCATATGCTTGCAACACGATGTTGATATTTTCAGCTGTCCAAAGCAAAGTGTTACTGTAATTGCACAGAATCAGCTTTTTCACCCCTAGATTGCCATTGCTCTTCCAAGTCTACATAGCCTTTAAAGCTAAACTATGCACTTATATTGGTAAACAGAATGGTCTGGGAATTAATGGAAAACTGGTAAACAAAAAATTCATTCAGTTTGGGAATAGGTCAAAACAAACTGAACATTCAGAAATACTGTAGGTGGCATATCAAGATGTGCCAGAGGAAAAAAAAAGTCAGGACTCAATAAGGTGTCTTGATTTTTCAAAACCTAGGAATAATGCTGAGGGTTTTTTTAACTCAACAATCCCCACTACTGCCACCCCACGCCACGTACTTAGGTCCAACTGCTCACCCTTTCAAAAATAAGATATGGACAATAAAATAGTCCATAACATTCCTTGAACCAAAAGCATTCTCTGTGCACTTGTCCTGTGGAATCCATCAATTTGTCATGAACTAGAGGAAACATTTCTTTGCTGATATTTATAAGTATTTTGCCTCATGTATCTGACAAGTCCTTACTCAGGGAAATATGAAAGGCTAAATGCATAAATATATTTTATTTTATTTTATTTTTTTAATTTTATTTTATTTTTCTATTTTGAAAGTTTGACTATGTGCTACACATGGTAGACAGGGAGAGGGTAGTCTGGATCCCCTCCACACTCCCCTACCCATCCACCTCTGAAGATAATTTAGGATACCTTAAAGTAAGGCTAATTTTTCTAGAAGAAGAAAAGATCTTAATAGTTTGAAGACATCACAGCATAGTTTGCTAGCAACATTGTTGAGGCATTTTCTGACAGTTTGTGTGACAAAATAGTTTTTCTTCCTCAAGCACAGTTTTCTTCACATTGCAGTCAGATTAGTTTAAACCAACTGCATTAGATTTTTGACAGTAAGTAGTTGTGTCCTGTTCATTTGCATATTATCTGTTGAAGAAACTGAAGATGCTGAGATTTGTCCTTTAAAAATTAAGTAATTTTCTATCATAGTTTCAGATGCCACCTTGAGATGCCAAAGTATATGTGGACAAACAAATGCTTGAGCCATTTATCCATCAACACCACTTTTCAGGTAATAATGGGATGACTGATACTTCCTACTGATATTTATTTCCAAATGATAAAATAGAGATGACTAAGAACTTTATTATAGTATTGGATAAATTCTGTACTTATTTCTTTGGTATTCCAGGTTTTAAAGAGGAAATATCCCTGAGTATAGCAGTGCTTAAAACTAGACATGAAGAGAACAGTTTAACAAATGTCTACAGAAGAGATTGTCTGTAAAATAGTGCTAATTACAGTGTTGACTGAAAAGAAGCTTTTGGAGTGCCTGTTCAATAGCAGGGGATTTGAGAAGGTACAGGGAGCTAGAAGACCTGATCCAAACTTTTAAAGGGGATAGACTTTCAAATTATCCACTCCTTATCCAGCCTCTAGCTTTATCTGCAGATATGCTGATCAACGGAAGCTGCTTCTTAAATTTGTTCTTTTCTTTGTATTTATGTTTTATAGCTGTTGACATTTATTTTCCTGTTTAAACGTACTACATAAGTTTTTAAATAAGAAAACATTTTCATCAGTGAAAATTTTCTAGTTCCATATATCCTTGTGTACACTGCTGTGTCCAGAAATACAAATAGATAAATTAGTTTGTATAATCCAGACACTGAGACACTGAACAGTTAGTAATGTTTTTTGTAAACTTTCAGGCTTTGTAAATTTCTTCAATACAGAAATAATCAGACCTAGGTCTTTGTAGATGGTCAGGATTTATAACAGTGGCCTTTATTAGTGTGGGGAGGCATCGGTACCAACTTTAAGACCCCTGATTTTGACACACTTCTTTTGAAAATTCAACAGGCAAATTTTCTGGCCTCGATTTCTAGTGGGCACATGAGTGCACCAGAGCTCTCTTATACTTGGGAGTCTCTAATTCTGAGGTATTGGGAACCCATGTATAACTTACAAGTTTAGGATTTTCCAGTGCTATTCAGATACTGCAACTTCTGAAATTCACTGGCTCATCCATGGCTTTAAATGGGATCATGTCCTGCTTACAGGACAAAACGAAAGACATCATTAACTTGGAACATACTTGGCATTGTTGCAAAATATGCTTAACAAACTGAAAGACTAGAACAGTGGTAATCTTCAAATATTTCCTGTATGTAGTGGCACTTATAAAGCTGATTTTTTTCAGGAGAAAAAAATTGCTAAGAGTAGTTTTAAGTGCTGTCAAAAAACTTTGACACATGACATCTGAGGTAGTAAACCTTTGATGTCTAAACCCAAACCAAATTTCAAAAAAGTAATTTTTAATAATAGACAAGAAATACTGAAGGCTGCTTTGAAAGGAGAGCCTTAAACACAGAAAGGACTAAGTGAACAAATGGAACTTAAATTGTTGGGTTGTTTTTATGTAAGAAATGAGGTTGCACTTGAATGACATGTTTTTGCAACTATCACCAAACCCTGTTCGTAGCTGTAAATATATAATTGACACCATCCCTTGATGTAAGCCTTTTCATGTGTCTTTTGAATGTGAAGAATTAAGTAGAAAGCAGAAGAACTGGGGGGAGAGCAAGGGGAGAATGGTAGTGGTGGTGGGGAGAGAGGAGAAGTTAGGATGGAAGATTAAAATGAAATGATGCAATTTGAGAAGAGGGATTGGTGCTGTTTGAAGCAGATAACCAAGAAGCCTGCAATGCCTGAACGGATTGGCATTTCACAGACAAGAGTGAGGAAGGGGAACAACCCTATAAACCTTAAGGCCTGAGAATGACTGGGAGGGAACATATTTCCTCCTAGTCCTGCCTAGGACAGAGAGGGAGCAAATGGCTGAGTTGGTGTGTTGGGCAGCCAACCAAGGTCAACACCCCATGTATGAAATTAAGGATGGAGCAATCATTGAAGCCTGAACCCAACATGGATCCCTCACAGTGTGAAGGAGGTGCAGAGTAGGTAAGCTCACCTGGACAAAGCATGGTGCAGTGCTTGGATTCACATACACAACAGGAGCAGTGAAAATGAAGCTGGCAGGCAGCCTGGTTGTTTTACAAACAAAGTATTTCAGAGGCATTTTGCAACACTGTTGCAACACCACGCTCAGCTTTCATGCTATTCCCTTGCTAAGAAGTGGGAAAAAATAAATAGAAAAGAAGTAAAATTTACATCCTTATGATAGTTGATGAGGCATAGTTAGGTCCAGTGCAAATTGCCCATGGGCCCACAATATCTACTACAGTATACTATACAATCCAAGTATAAAATCCAGATGCACTGGGAGGCTTAGATAATATTATTTCATGCACAATTTCCTATTTCCTGCTGGTTTATTTTCCCACTTTCCTGAGACTAGCTATTAAGTTTATTATGAATTATCAGTTTAATATCTACTGTGTACTTAATAGAAAAGTAAAAAAAAAAAGTCTGTTACTTTCATTTTTTTTTATCTTTGCTATAGCTGTGATAGGATTTTATGGAAATTCTTTTTTATAATGATATTGCAGTATATGCAGTTGTTTCTTTATTTTTTCCCTAAATTTTTATTTGTAAATAAGTGTCTTGCTCAGAATAATATTCTTATTGTCATAAACTTTCATTTTCAAATTTTTGCTGAAATCTGTGAAGCAAAATTCAGTTTTCTTTGTGGTTCTGTAGAAGGAATTATTCTTTTTCTGACTTTCAACAGGATGTTATTATCATATTACTTAAGAAATAAAGGCAGCATAGAAGGGTTACTTGAATATATCTAATTTGACATACACTGTAAACTGCTGTTAAAAATAAAAAACCCTTTAGAGTAGTTTAGCTGGATTCCTCTTGGAAAAGTTTTCCTCCCACAGCTGTTGAAATCCTACATGCAACTTTAAAAGGGTAGGAACGGACAGTCCTTGTTACTTTTCTTGCCTAATGTTAAGGCATTTCAGCAAGATACCTGAATTCAAACATGTGATTAAGGAACTATCAGCATGATGAAAGTCTCTGAAGTGCATAGCTGAAGGAGTCTCTTCTCTTTGCAGTGAATGCATAGTTTTTTCCCTTCAAAACCACTTTTAGTAGTTTTCTTGTTTGTGCATTTAGGAACATTGATAATGCTCCCTGGCCTTTGAAAAACTTCTTGGGTAAAAGCAGAGCATGTCCAAAACAAAGGAGTGGAGATATGTAGTGAGACAAAGCACCGAATCTTTAAAAGAGTAATTTTTTAGGCTTCAGTAGGTAAATGGGACTGGCTTTTTCTAAGTCACCTTTTTTTCATTCCAGTGATGTCCTACTTTCACTATTATCGTCTTGGTACTATTCTCACTAGTCAAGCAAATAATAGAATTATTATTATTAATATATTAAAAAAAAATCTCTGCTTTGACACATGTTTATAAAGCTTTTTCTTTACACCTAATGAAGATAATTTTAACTGAGAAGAGACTATGGCATCTTTGAAAGACCATTGTAGGTGTTCAACTTCTCTTCTGTTACTTCAGCCTGTTACACTGCCTCCTTCCTCTCGTGATACTGAGTTGGGCTTCATGATGTTGCCCCCAGACTCACTATTCAACACCTCACATGCTCTGCCTGTGACTTTCCTGACTTCATCACAATATCAAAGCCCCATTAAAAAAGCTTCTGTTTCTTTGATCTTTTGTCTTTCATTGCACTCAGCTGTAGATTGTGGGTCTCCTTTAAATCCCCGAGATAAATGCGATTCATGGAGCTGCACCCCTTATCAGTTCCACTGCTGTTGTTGTTTTTCTTTTATCTTAATATTTCATCTCCTACTGTGAGGTTTTTTTGAGAAGGGACCCTTTTACTCGTTTGAAATGTACTGTAGCCTGTAGTTCTGGCACTGGTGCAAATGAATGGTGAAATATTTGTACTCTTTAGAAGGCTATTTTAAAGCATTAGGATCCATTGAAGCTCAGAATAAGGAAGGGCTGATTATGTTCAAGTGTCTTAACTGCACAGAAATGTAAGCAATGAAAACTTAGGCAGTTCTCATAGCATAAACAAATTACATTGTTGACAACACAGAAACTAAATGTGAAAGGTTATACTGACCTTGTTCAGAAACTAAATTACAGGTGGGACATTTCTGTTAATGTAGAGTCATAAGCTACAATTACTTTTTGTTTGTAATAAAGAGTAAGGTTAAGACTGATTGGTGACAATAAATGTTATAACAAGTAATAGAATTTTCTGATGCAATTCTAACAACGTGATTTGAGACCAATAGAATCATACCTAGTATGGTCATACATATGCTTAAGAGCTGCTTTGCAATCAATATGTGCAATTGAAAAAAATAAATCATAAAGAATTGTTAAAAAAGGGACTTTCCTGAGTTGCATTTCTGGATATCATGCAATCTGCCTTCTGCCATCCATAACTCAAATGCACGCTTGTTTTAGTTTGGGCAAGGAATGAATGCTAAACCCATTTTGTAAAGGAAGCTTATACAGAAGAACAGCAAAGATTGAAAATAATGTTTCATATTTTGAACTGGTTTTGCTGGAGACTAGAAATGTACTTATTTGTTAATCTGTTTATTTTATCAAAGGAACATTACACTCATTAAATCATTTAGGTATTATTTTATATTACATTGTTGTTCTATTATATCCTGTGTTCTATGTGTATCTAATATCTCTACAGTGTATGTTTTAATTCAAGTTTAGTACTTTGTTATAACTGATTGGGAACCTGACCATTATACCTTATCTTTTTTTGTTTATATCAGTAAAGACTGATGTAAATCCTAATCTAGTTGGAGACCAGAATATAATTCAATATTATATATTGAATTAAAAATTTCAGTCCTAGCTATATTTATGTCTGGCTGTTCTACTAAGGAAGGACTTTGTGGAAGACCTAAAATTTCTTCTGTTCAGTCCTTCTCTTTCCACAGTCACCCAGGGATTTTTTCTGTTTCCACTATCTTTTGTTTCTTTCGGTAATAAAATCAGTACAGACATCATTCACATGAGCAAAGGCATATGGGCTGAAATGTTTGCTGAACTATGTAACTGTCTAGAAACCTACTTTTATCTGAAATAGAAGCAGCAAATAAAATCTTAATTTTTTTTCCAGCTATAAGTGGGGTTTTTCTCTTTCTTCTAAAAGCTAATCTTACACCACAATAAAGTTTATGTATGTAATGCAAATATTTTGAAAATAATGAATGCTAGTTTACAAGGGTTTCTGGATTTGAAATTGTAGCGAGCTTCAAAGGTTACTAAATGAAGTTTCCATCACTTCAAGAATTGCTTTTCACTTCTGTAGCATCTTCCATAACAGAATCTTCTATTCTTTTTCAAGGGCTTGAGTGTTACTCAAGCAATGCAGAGGGAAGATTTGATGTCTGCTTATTTTTGCACACCTTGTGAAAATGTGCTCATACCTCAAAGGTGGAAAAGAAGCCCTAACAAAGCCTAATTGAGAGGCCAGGCTGACAGCATGGATGGTGCCAAAAGTAATTTTATGGTTACATCTTCATCTCTTGCATACTATTCATGAGGTTCCTGAGATATAAGTACTGATATTTTTTCCAGAGTACCCTGTAAAAATTGAGAGCCATGAAATGAAGTGCTTACAGAGAACATAAACCCGTTCAGTAGACTGGCAGTGTATAAACTTCATAAACTCCAAAAATCTGCCTGTATTCCAAGTTATATTGATGTTTCATCTGTAAATTGTAATATTTATTGCCATGAATCAGCTTTGCGGTTTTTAGTATGTCCACTTCCTCAGAGAAATCAGTGAACGTAATCACAGATCTTACTGTTTGCTTATAGGAAACTCTGCATGTAGACTTCATACGATTTCTATTTTTAGTCTAATCAACACAAAAAAGAAGGGAGAACAGGAGCTTCTCAGGATCTGTCATCCACACAGGGATACCTTGATATTTACAGGTAAACTACTAACGTACTTTCAACACATCTGGTCTTTTCTGTCTATATGTTTATGTTTAAATCTGTGACAGGAGTTGGGTTTTTAAAACTGAGTTTTAGATGCTTTAATTTTATTTAGTCCAGAATTTAAATGTTCAAAATTGTGCCAAATATTGAAAACCTTGGACCTTTCTTACATCCATAGTCATATTTATAATTAAAGTTTGCTATCTCTGCAGCATCTTAATCCCAAGCCTGCCCTGCAGTTTGGCTCCAATCTCATGCACAAACCCAAGATTTTGGGCCAAATCTCTTTGCTCACTTACTCTCCACCCTCCTGTGGCTTTATCTGGAAAGGAAGAAACAAATTCTGTGCTGTGTAGAAAAACACAGCAAGTTCAGCGCTGATGCTTTTACATGTGGAAGTGTCTGCAGGTATTACAAAACGTGGAGACCAATCCTAGGAGGGGGATGTTCCCCAAGAGCTCTCACTTTCCTGAGCTTTTCCCTTAACTAAATTAGGTTACAACTGGCCACCTACCAGCATTGGTGCCATTCTGACTTATTTATATTTAAAAACCTAATTCTTATGCGGGGGGTCGCACTTTGGTCCCCAATACCTTCACGTCAGATATTCCAGATTGCTGTGACAGTAAGCTTATATTATAGCTTCAGACCTTGTTCTTTGCAGGACTAAGCTTCTCATGCTAATTGCAGAGTTCACCAGTTGAGAATTAAGTAGTCAAAAAATTAGCCAAGATTTTTGGGCAAGATGAAATCAAGGGGGAATATAGTGACATCCACAGTCAGGAATGTAATCTATCTGTAGTGATCTGCTGGCACAGTTCTTATAAAATTTTTTAGATTTTGATATTTTCCTTTTCCTTGTTTTTGGGAGCCTTGCAAAAGACGTTGTATCAAAGTTCTAAGCCTCAGACACTGAGGTGCAACGAGAGAGAGATGGGCCAACAACAAATAACTTAAAAAAATAGCCTTTTCAATAATATAGGGCTAACTTATTTTCTTTATCTTAGTCTGCCCTCTCAAGAAGACTACTGGAATAAATCTGGTGTCCCTTCAAATGCTGGGAATCTCCTGTTCATGCATCATCAGAGAGACCATGGATTGATATCCACATCCGGCTGCAGAGATCCTGTCCAAGGAGAGAGGTTCCTCCCTTCTGGTCCTTTGAGCTATATATATAAATTTCTTACAAGCAAACATCTCTTTTCATCAAGGATGTTCTCAGGAAGGCTTCTTACTGCATTTCTAAAGGTGAGGTCATACAGGTGTAATTGTAGCACCGAGGGGGAGCTGTCTGCAGGCTCTTCTGTCACGATGAGCGGGCTGAGTTTGTCTGGCAACCAAGGTGTTTATGCAACACCACACATCCTGAAGCCGCACTGGACAGGTGGCCCAGCACAGCACAGGTCTCAGGTCAGCCGCGATGTGGATCACCGGCTCCTTGAGTTACAGCAGGCTCCCAGTCAGAAGCACTTCACTGCACCCCTTGATCTGCATAGACTCTTCTGTTCCCAAGCATATGAAAAGTTACAGGCTATACTGGGAAACTGTTCAGCTATCAGAGTTTTCTGACAGGCTGGGATGTTCCCTCTGCCCTAGGACCTACTGTTGCAGCACAGGCTGGCGCTGGGCATGCCAGCAGGTTCCCCTGCAGTGGCTACTCATGCTGCACATACCCTGCTCCAGCCCAGAGCATGAGTAGAGGAGACATGGACCCTTCAAGGTCAGAGGCTCCTCAGTACAGTGTCTTCTGCAAGGCTCCCAATACAAAGAGCAAGGAAATTATCAAAATCTATCAAAAAATCTTTCTTTTGTTTTCCATTTTTATGAAGATAATTGTTAGTCTAGCAAAGACCTTCAAGAATCTGCAAGTTTCCTAGGTGGACAAAAACTGAGGCATTACATACAAAAAATACATAGATCCTCATTTTTATAAGGCAGCTAAATTATGATCATAAAATAGCAAAACTCAACCCATGTCACCTTTTACTGTTCAATAATCTAAAATATTTTAATATTTAGAGTTCTATCTTTTCAAGTTAACTTTTACTTTCTTCCCCAAATCCATGAAATTATCTAATTGGGAGTTAGGTGAAACTTTTATTGATCTTTCTATTTCTACTGCATTGCTAGTATGCCACATCAGATGAGATATTAGAAGTGTCAGATGCCAAGGACAATTTTATGATGCTTAATAGTTTTTCCGGTGGTTAACCACAGCACCCTTTCATTAACAAACAAGCAATCATCATTTTCAATTTTTTTTCTTCAGTCATTAAGTAGGTAAATGAAATAAATAGCTTGTTAATGCTGGATTGTAGGAGCTTCTTGAGACCTAGTGTGCTGAAAAGAACAGATTTATGCTCTTACTGCTGCCTTTGTATGTTGCTCACAAATGATATACTTGAATCTGATTTGCTGCAAAGCAGTGCAGATTCATGTAAAATAAGCCATACAGATAAGAAACAAGCACTAAAAATAAAAATACATTTGCAGAAAGGTTTTGTATAGCCTGTAAAAAAGGAAAGAGAATCTACATTTACCCGTATGTTCCAGCTTTTAAAAGAGGTGACTCCATGCGCAGCCCATCAGTCAGAATCATTGAAAAAGCAAGAACAATTTATCTGGGGAATGTATTTGACAATAAAATCCCAGAGTTGTAATTACAACTGGCAGATTCAAGGCTGCTATTGGTGGCAGCAGTCTTACTAAGGGAAAAAAGATACATAATTTTTGTAATGTTCTATTGTTCACAAGGCTGTGTTAATCGTGGACATGGTATGCTTCACTGGAAATGGAAGAGAACTGCATAAAATTGCTGTTGTAATTTGCTTAAATAATCAAATTCTTTATTTGTTTTAAGGGGAATAAAAAGAACCTGCAAACAAAAGAAACAGGGGAGGAGTGTTATTTATTTACATTGTGGAAATCACTTCAAGCAGACACTGGAAATTTTTTAAGTATTGTGTGCTGGTTTGTATTTTCATTTCCCAAAGCGGAGGTAAAGCATACTGCTTTAAATTCCTTGGGGGCCATACATGTAAGCACTCAAAGGCAAGATGTTACTGCTAATGGTCTGCTGTTCTTTTGGGAATCCTTTGTCTTTCTTCCTCTAAGCCTGAATTCAGGAGGCCTCTGAAATCTTCCATGTACTGTCCTCTGGATGCTGCATGTTTCTCTCTCCACCCTGCCCAGAATGTGTCCTGTACTCAAAATTGTTAATTCTGAATTGTAACTTTTTAACCAAGACTGTGCTCATGTGACTCTGTCAGCATACAGAATAAACCAGCAGTACTGGAGGAGTTTAGTCTGTGTGCTTGAGGCAGCATAAATAGAGAATGAAATTCATAGGGGAATCAAGTCTTTTGCTCAAGACTGTATATCAAGAGAGCCCTGAAGGGGGCCTAGTAGCTCTGGCTCTGGTCGAGCCCACTGCTTCACCAGCTGCAAATGGGATTCTCCAATTCTACTGACAAGCTGAAGTGAGTGTCCAGCCCTGGAGGTGCTGTGAGCACTCCTTATGCTTCTGGTCTTGTACATGGTTTGGGCAGCTCTGCCCCAGATCTGTCATTTAAGTGACCCTGCCTTGTCAGAGGGATTGGACCAGATGATCTCCAGAAATCTCTTCCAAACCTAACCATTCTGTGATTCTGGGATTCTTTGATTAGTAGATGTATACTCCTTATTTCCATATTTTTATTTAAAGATTCACTTTAATTTGGAAATTTTAATTCAGAGGTCCAAGTAGTTATAATCTCAGAACAGCCAATTTTACCTCACTAGAGTGAACAAAATCACTTTATTTCATCTTGAAAGAAAAAGTTACTGACAATTATTCTGACTTTAGGACCTTGTAATGACTGATTGCTAATTTGATGTGATATGATTTTAATCATGGTAATAGACATAAACATTTTTTTAAATTGAAAATTTTAAAAGAAATACGGTGCTACACTGCAGAAGATGCTTTGAACTGGAAGTTTCTTACTTTTTCATTGTTTATGTTGCAATATTAGGCTGCTTGTTGTCTGTACAGGTTGCGAGTGTTTGGATGCCTGTATCTGTTTTCATTTTCTCCATTCTTTTGACGGCTTTTTCCAGAAGTATTATATGCCTGGTCAAGCTGTGCACATTTGCTGAGTCCACAAGTCACGTTGCCATTTGGGGCACAGAAGATTGTGTGGTGTCTCTTGAGGATTTTTTGAAAAGACAAGAAAATTCACTTTCATGCTATTCATGTTATTCATACGTTATTCATAATTCAAATGCTGTCTTTATGCATTGTCTTGGCACTAAACTGAACTAGAAAGAATTTTTTTTTGTTCGTCTTGATCCTTATTGAGATGGGACATACTTGTTGCTCTTTCGGCAAAATTGTTTTTCCCTACTGCTTTCCTCTCTTCATGTCTCCTCCTGTTCTAATCTTTCAAATTATATTTTTCCCAAAGGGAAAATGAAGAGTCTTGCATTTGAGCTCAGTTAATTCCCTTCCTCCCACTCTGGTCTCAATTTCAGCCTGTGTACACACAAAGTGCATTAGTCCTGTTGCTTTTATTAACTCATGTTTCAGTAGCTCTTGAATCTCATTCTGAGCCAGCTCTGATCATGTCTAAGGCTTGTGGTTTGTTTTTCGCCTTTTGGGGTTTTTTATCCCTGTTCAGCTGTTTTTGCCTGGCTTCCTATTCATCAGAAAATTATTTGGCACTTTCAAGCTCATGATGAAAAGAGAGCTGCATAGGCAAACATCATTAAACTTGTGACCTTTAGGGCTTTATTCATTGCAATTTGAAATCCTGGCAAACATTCCTCTGCACAGTATAATAAATAATCATTAGTTACAGATCTTGAAATTCATGATGAAACAGCTTAATGATTTCAGAATGTAGATGGTTGTGATCTTTTCTGGATTGTGGTTAATCTCGCCTTATGTAAGGGAGTTCTGGAGGGGAAAACTCCCCCCCACACACACTCCCCAAATAAATAAGAACAAGCTTGAAATGAAGCGATCATCTCATTTTTGAAAGTATAACTTAAAATTATAATGAGAAGGCCATTGCTGCTCTGATCTAGAGGGATGCGCATAAACAGCCTTCATGTGGCATGAAAAATGGTTTGTAATCTTAAGAAATTCAAGGATTTGGATTCAGAATTTTTCAGGTTACCTAAGCTTCAGTATTTGTGCTGGGTTGATCTTCAGGAGGAAATGCTCAACAGTTTCGACACACAAAATGTCCAGTAAATATCAGTGTTCACACATTCCATAGTCACATCCAGGTGTGCCCTTGGAGAGAGGCTAAGAATTTCTTACTAGGAAAAGATGTATAAAAGTGTACTTCATTTTTGCATTACTTTGAAATATATGATTAAAGAACATACAGGATTTTAGTTCCTAAATTCTTGAAAATATTAAAATGTACAGGAAGTCATAAGTCATATATCTTTATTAGATATTTCCTATTACCAGAGTAGATGTCAGATTTTTCAGGAAAAATTAGGGATTGAAGTCGAGCCTAATTTTTTTTCAATACATTTATAGCTTCCAGTTATAAAGAATCTTCCAAGGCTCTTGTAGCCGATAGCTATGAAAGTGGTGGCTTTAATAGGTTTGAGGGTGTATCCATTGTAGAGTTATACTTGAGCTATTAATGGGAACATAGTAATTGTTGAACAGGAGAAATATTGTTTTGTTTGTATCTAATGCTCCTCTAGGGGGCTACAGGCCCTCTCTTTTTCTTGGTTTTTTTTTGGGTTTTTTTTTTTTTTTTTTTTTTTTTTTTTTTTTTNTTTGTGTGTAGTGGGACAGTTTTTTCCTTTTATTATTTTTCTCCATTTTCTGTGCATGGTCTGCTCTTCTTATTGCTACATTTAAAGAAAGTACACCTATTTTCTTACACCACAGTGGGTAGGTTGGTTCTGGTTGAACTACACAGTGCTTCTACGAAACTGCATTTTTATGAGTGTGATGAATTCTATGAATGATGACTGTCAGCTTCTTTGGGACAAAATTATATCTTTTTAGTTCAATGCATTTAATAGATCAGTTTAAGAAAGATATTCAGACGCAAATTTTAAGCAAATGAAAAAGATGCAAGAGGGTTTTTGATATTTTGTTTAAATCAGAGCCACACCGTGATATATATGCTCACTTGGGGCTCTTCCCCTGTCATTCAGTAAAGTGTTGAATGCCTCTATTTAATTTCTCATGAAAATCTCAATGGATATTATTATTAATTGGCAAGTTAAATATAAGACGCTATCTGAAATTGGTAGCTGGGCCTGTTTTCGGTGAGTCATTCTGATCTTATTGCATAAATAATTGCTATATTAGTAATTCTCCTTTTTCAGCATAAGGTCATCCATTGCCCCACAAAACCACTTTAAGCTCAGAAAAAAATATTGTCCAGCACCAAGCAGTTCCGCATTAACAGTTTCTGATCTGAAAATTAGGCTGATGGGCACTGGTATCTTCTAGGTAGGTCATGAAAATGTCTGTCAAAAATGTTTTTTCCCCTCAACTCCTACGAGATTCAAGTGATCAGTGAAAATCCTTGAATAAGATTTTCACCAGGGACACAGTGAAGCAGAGATAGATTTCTGAATCTACAGACTTCACTGATAATATTTATTGTATTCTTTATTTAGATAGAGTAAGATGTATTTTTGCCTTTCCCAAAGGTTTTTTTTTTTTTTTGGTTTGGTTGTTTTTCAGTTTTTTAAGATAAAAGTTCTTTATATGCCTGCTTTTTTCACTTTCTAACAGCCTTTCAGACCGGCAGTGACCAATAGTTTCACAGCTTGCTTTGGGCATTAGTGTTAAATGGATAATGAACCTGAATGATTGGCTGTTGTCTAGGAACAAAAGACCTATGTTTCTATTTTCTTCAGATCAATTCCTGAACTACCTCCAAGCACTTTGAGTTTTCCAATGATTGGCACATCTCAGGTGCAATCATTCTTACTGGGACAAATTCACTTTCCCAGGAAAATTACTATGCCAGGAAATTGCTTTCTTTTCTCTAGGAAAGTAATTTGGGATGTTTTATAGGGGTGTGCATGTACTTTTGTAGTGTACATGCAAAAGCTTGAGTCTCTAAGTATGTCTTTACAGGAGTACATTCTCATTTTAAAGATATTCTATAAAGCACATAAGAAAGGCTGAAAGTTGTCACAGTTTAAAAGACAGTTTCATGCATTTTATGCTGACACAGCTCTGTAGAATTACAGATACTTGGGAGGGTCACGAGTAAGAGGTAGGAATAGCATAATTTTTTAGAGGTCAGACGGTCAATTACAGTATGTCTTCATATGTATAGGAAATTTGCAGATGAGCATACTTTTCTATTATCAGAATCTCAGTAGGGAGAATTAAAGTGATTTAGATATTGTGCTGATCTGTCATGACTTGGGTAAAGGAGGATTTAATGAGATCACTGGCACTGGCATTGCCTTGCCCCTGTTCTGTAGCTCACTATTCAGGAAAATGTGAGAATTTCAGGAGTCAAAAATATACAGAAATCTTGAAGGGTCTTGCTGGAGAAGGAGGAGATGACAGTCAGTGATTTAATTTTCTCTTTTGTCCTGTGCATCCCCTATGTCATAAAGAGTAGTTGAGCTTCATATTACATTATTTGATCAAGGTAATACTGGAAATTATGTGAAGAAACCGATTCTTGGTTTCAGCCTTGCTGTGATTGGGCAATTCAAGCTCCTATCTTGAATATCAGGCTGTCTTAATAGTCTGATTATCGAGCAAAAAATGCTCTATATCTTCAATTAATTTGTTCTTAAATTCTATCATTCATTTGAATTTCATAAAAATATGAGCATTTATTAATCAGTCTTACATTTTAACTTTGAAACTACAGGATTTCATGTGAATAGGTTACATTATCTAAACTTATTTATTAATGGATTCTTCATTTCATTAAATGGAATTAATTACATACTTTACTGGTATCTGTTCTACTAGATGGTCCAAAAATTCTTTACAAACTGTTAGAGAGGGGTAAAAAAAAAAAGGGGGAAACTTTGTAACACATACTTTTGAGTCACTGCTCTGTTTCCCAGTTCACCTAATACCTCGTTTGGTCTCTGTGTCCAAGTCATTTCCCTGAGCTCTTTTCATATGTTTCAGTATGGTTTCCAACTGTAGTGGGTTGGAATGTAGTTGATGGACAGTCTTTTGGGCCAATCACTTCTCGCCATCTCGCAAATTGAAGGACAGCACAAGCACGGGAAGTGCCCTTTTTTCCAGCTCTCCCGCGGGAAGTGGGGGGGAATGGGCCCCAGGCTCCATCTCTTGGAGTAGGCCCGAGCCTCCCCCTTCCCCCAGCCCCAGGGTCATGGGGCTCCCTGCCCCAGCTCACTGCGGGAGAACCGACTCGGAGCCGCGGGCAGCTAAGAAACAACCATAAGCTGCTGCCTAGCCAAGATCACCCGGCGCGGTTTTCTGAAGACTGGCGGGCTTCCCCCTCCCCCTTCCTCACGCAGTCCCCCGCAGATCCGGCGGGAGCTAATGGAGTTTTCTGCAACCAACCCAGCCTGAGTCGAGCTGAGGAAGACATCATGCAGCTAGCAACATAAAGAGAAAGAGGCTTTTTTCCTCCAACATAAAGCCCAAAGAAAATCATGGCGGCTTCAAGGTCAGAGAGAAAGAGAAAGTAAGTCATGTGGGACGGAGCTGAAGATGGCGATGGGAAAAGAGGGCGGAGTCATGCCCAGCACGAAGCTTAAAAATGCTTTCTTCAGTCAGTGGTAAAAACTGTGGTATCACAAACTGTTCTTTCCTCTTTAATCCATTTAAAAAGACATGGGGGGGGATGAGAATTCTGTGTGCAGCCTGCAGAAAAAGAAAAGTGGCCACGCCAGGTCACCTCAGAGCTATAAGAGACTTTTAGAGATTTTGTGAAGAAGAGAGCCGTTGCTTTTCAGGCTGGAATTTGCTTATCCTTGAAAAAGAAACACCCCATGTGTGGCCCATGCTGGCACTTGTGGGAAGACTGCAAGATTCATGGGCGAGATGTTTTTCACAGCAGCAGATGTCCAGGCAGGTCTGTTGCTAGTGTGGAAACCATGTGTAGAGCAGAAAAAAACCCTCTTTTCCCCTAAATATTAGAGAGAATTTTTTTTTAAGAACTGTAAAACTGACCAATGCCATGTTTTGTTATCCTTTGTGCAAGTTGGATAAATGAGAGGGGGTGCTGGAAGAGACGGGACTTTAGCTTTAATTTCTTATTATTTCTTTTTACCTTTAATTTTGTTAGTAATAAAACTTTCTTTACACTGTAATTGCTGAAGTGTGTACCTGTTTTGCCTCGCAAATTTCCAGTTTTCCTGAATATAATCCTATTTCCCCTTATAAAATAATAGGTTTCAGGGGAGCATGGTGCTTAGCCAGCTCAAACCACGACACCAGCTCGACTTCTACCACAACACAATTTGGTGCTGTACTTCACAGAACAAGAATGCGGCCTTGCAAACCCATCTGTTTTGAACTCCTGTATTAAATAAACTTTTTCTGATATTGGTAAAATTAGTATCTGCTCCAGAGAATTTTATGTTGGTGTGAGGTATGGTTTGGAACAAATTAGCTGTAATCGTGTAATAGCTGAAGGTGGACCATTAAGAGTTACTAACTGCTCATTTCCCATCTCCCTCTCTCTCGCTCTTCAAAAGGGAAACTGCTGTTTGTTACATTATGATTAATGAAAATAAAATTCCTATCTTCACCTTTCATTTGCTTTTTTTTTTTTTGTAGTATCAGAGATGATGCTACCAATTTAAACAAATATTTTCTTCCCCTTACATACATAGTATACCAGCATTCCAAGTAAAACTTGCAAAGGATGTGGTGGGATTTTGGATTGGCTGTTTGTTTCCAGGATGCCTACACATCAAAACTGTAACTTGTAACTTTTGATGGATTTTTTCTATTCAACTATTTCCATAAAAAGCAATGATCAAATCTTTCCGATAATCAAAATTATGTATTTCATGGTACTCAATCAGTTCATTTACCACTTCAAAAGTACTGCTAATTATAAACTTTTAGAAAGATTTTATATAAAGTTACACATCTTCTTTAAACAACCTTGCAAAGCATCAACTTTCAAAATAAAAAAAAAAACTTTTATATTAGAAAAGCTCATGTTTTTGAAAAGCTGACATGATTTTGAATTGTGTGGGTGTTATTTCCAATGTTTTTCAGATTATGACTTCATGACCTAGTGATCTCTATCTCAAAGTTTCAATGGATGGTAAAGAATGATGGTATGAAAGGAGCTTTCTGATTAGTTTTGGCTCTGAACAGTGTTAAAAGCAACCATGGCCAAAAGAAAATAAAACAAGTCCCATTACTTATAATTATCTCTTCAGGTCTTTAACTGGAAGTGACTCAAATGCTTAAATGATGAAGACAACGGAGGCAGACAGAAGACAAATATTTCACATCACTCTTGCCTACAGTGCTATTTTTGTTGATAAATATTCCTTTATAATTTACCTGATGCATATATGTGGGCAGGGACATAGGTTCTCTGCATTAACAAGTATGTGTACAGTTCAGTGATATCTTTAGATTCTGCCCTAATAACCATGTTTTCCATCAAGAAGTTGCCTTTTCTTTGAGCAATGCCCAGTGACTCACAGCAGCAGCAAAGTATATTTTACTCATATTGTTCCTCCACCAACACTAGTTGTCCTGTTCATATGCCAAATCTGTGTTGACTTAGAATTAGGAAAGAAATCCTGCTTATCCTGTTCATAGCAATGAATTGTCCCAATTTATAGTTTTCAGCAGAGAAAAGAAATTGTGTTGGTTTTGGGGGGGTTGTTTTGTTTACAAATATCAATGCACTTAATTGGATTCTTAGATAGATAACAGATTTTTGTGTCCATGAATTTTTTAGTCTGTCTCCTTTTTTTTCTGTCATACACTTATCACTGGAAAATCAGAAATTATATCAGCTTTATTTATGTGTGTAAACTTGTAATAAATTTAGCATTATCATGTATTATGAGTGGCACTGCCATCAGACAGACTGTCTTTTTTCAGGTAGTAAGGTGCTTTTGGTTTTTTTTTTTTAAATAATCCGTGCTTTTGTGTCAACAGTTCAAGTCTTTTTGATGGGATTGTATACAAAAGTTTACAAAAAGACTTTACATGAAAGAAGGCTAATTTCCAATTACCAGTTTTCTTTTGCTCTCTCTTCTAATTCTGTAGTCTTTATGGATGTAGTTCAAACATGTCATATTATTTTATATCTCCATTTTTACTGTGTTTTCCTTAAGTATCTTGTAATGTTTTCCTTCAGAGGTTCTAGACTGGACAGAAAGAGTGCTAGTCTGTATGGTAATTCAAAATAGTTGCATTATTAAGTTCTAATTTGGGAGTTAATTGTTTGACAGGATTGTGATTATGGAAGTGAATGGGGTGAGGAAATTGTGTTACTCCTCTTCAGATGAATTCTTTAGCAAAAAAATTAATGAAGTAGGCAATAAGGTATGGTAAAAATAGAAGCATGGGTGCAACCTTAACCCAGGAGTAATTCCTGACATCTCAAGAATTTTCTGTATTTCTAAATAAACTGGGATTGGGTTTTCTTGGCGAAGTTGCTTTGTTTTGCTCTTCAGTGAGAGGAGCTTTTTAACAAGGAAGAAAGTGATTCAGTTCAAGATGTTTAATCCCAACAGCAACACTAAAAAGTTTTATAAGTGTTAGAGCAATGTTTCTAGTCAGATTAAATCAACCTAAACCAGTTTCACTTGAGTGAAAAAATGCCATTGCATGTTGCTTCCCCAAAAGCATGTTTGCTCACCTACTGAATTCAGTCTCAGTCATCCTAAAATAGTTTTAGTGTCCTGACACAAACAAACAAACAAACAAGACAAAAACCTACCCTTAGCAGAAAGGATTGATTTTTCAATGGAAGTCAATTTGGAATCTAATAATTCATTTCCATCCCCCC
>VZRQ01000149.1:232474-329758 GCA_013397975.1 Machaerirhynchus nigripectus | reverse complement strand
CAAATACTAGGTAAAAATGTCATATTTTCCTTTATTCTGTACCAGAAACGCTGTTTTTTTTCTTTTATTTTTTCCCCTTAACATGCAGCTTGTATTTACTTTATTTTTCACAGTGCTAGATGTGACACAATACCGTGAGAGACAGATATCAAAGGAAGCAGTTCACTTAGATCTTTCTTTTGAGCTGACAAGCATATTGCCAAGACATTTAAAGTGCAAGCTCCTTATTTTCATTTTTTATGTGAAAAATTTAGAGTGAGGAGTACAGAAATGATTGATAAAAGAGTTGTAATGCTATAAGCTATAAATGAATAGAGGAAAATAAAGGTAATTTTTTCTGTTTCCCAAACATGGAGGATGTCTCCTATATTCTATGTTCTTCACATTTAAGTGTAATTTAAGTCAGAATTGTTCCATTTTGTGCTCTGTTTATCTTTCAAAGGAACTAATATTCCTGTTTGGAACAGTAATAAGGTATAGAAGATGGAAGCAGAACTCTACAGCTTCATGCTTCCAACTGCATAATTTCAATGATAATAATATAATTTAATAATGATTCTAATAATGATTTAGTTAATTGACAGTAGAAATTTTTTTGACTATGAAGTATGTGAAATTATATTGACTGCTTAGGGAAATTGGGCTCTTTTTTAGGTTAAAGTATTATTTTTAAAATAATTATTTGTATTCCATTTATAAATGTTCTGAAAGTGAACTAGGGTATCTGAGGAAGATCTGTCTTCATTTAATTCAGCTGAGTATTTAGTCTCTATTATCAAAAGCAATCTTAAGCTATTAATTTAGTGCCAGTAATGTGCTTCTTTTATTTTATTTGGTTTTGGTGGGGAGTGAAGTATGAGTCTGGAAGCGAAATTAGAGTTGGGAGGAAGCTCACAATGAACCAAAAAGTGTGTCTTCTTTACCCCGGAACATGTGTCTCCCTTGAGTTACCTGTATATCCCTTTGTGTCAGTATTGTCAAATGTGAGAGTGTGGGCCTTAAAGACAAAAGCTTTCCCTTCTTAACAGCCTTAAACAGAGAAATAGAGGAAGGAATAATCACCTTTCCTTCTCAGTTTCTTCCAGCAGTTCCCCTGGGGCAAAATTCTCTCTTCATGTTCAGGTTAATTGCACTATTTCCTTTCTTTCTTTCCATTTTGCTGCAACCTTTTCCCTTGTTGTAATTTTAGTTTCTGTATTCTCATGTTTAAGTGTGAGGTTTTTAAAGTAGCTCTTTAAAATAAGTATCAGTAACTCACAGAAGTGGCTCAATGGCTTCAACTGGAGCTGATCAGTAAAGTTACCACTCTGTAAAAATGGCATCGGTCCTCATAGCTAAAAAAAAGTCCATTCTTTGCCAGATTATGGCATTCTCAGCAAATTCCCTTGCTGTAGATCTTTGACACCCTCATTCTCAGCAAATTCCCTTACTCTAGATCTTTTAGAGCCAAAATGAGTGGGCAGCTGCATGACTCAAAATGCCTGAGTTCCTGAGTTTGTTCATGGATCAGCATGGAAAAAGCAGAGTTCCCTGACTGCAGCTTGCCTGGGAATGGAAGCCCTTGAACTGGAAGAGGAGTGGGCATGCTGGGGACCTTCAAATCCAGCCAGGAAGAGGTTTGATTACATGTGCTCCAGATCATCCTCCACAGGACTGGTATTCATAACCCTTACCTTCTCTGCTCTGTGAAAGGAAAAGAACACTTTATTTATCAGCACAGACAGCACACTTCCCCTTACTTCCACATCCCTTTTGGTATCCTTGTATTTTGTAAGGAAGGTGTCCGGCACCTCCTGCAGCGGCACCTCAGTTCCAGGTTGTGTTTGCCAGATGTGGCCCCAGTACTGTCACCTGTTCTGTTGGGTTGCTGATCTTGTGATGTGAGCTGCTCTTGCCCTGCACTGCCTGTTAGAGGTTTTGCTTGCCTGTTCTGGCTCTGTATGTCTTTTGACAACGCTATAGACCACTTTCAGGCCTGTGTGAAAACCTTGGTCCGTTTACTTATTCCATTCCTAGCAACAGTATGTACAGTATGCAGGCTTCCATCTATTATTACAGGTTTTTTCAAGCACTATACATTCCTCTTGCGTTGAGGATAAAAAAATTAAGTATGTTTTAAAACAATCTTTTTTAAAATTTTTTTAATTGCTTCCAAACCTCTAAATATCAAACCATGGGGCTGCAATCTATTTCCTTTTCTTTGGGTGATTGTTTACCTTGGACTCACTCCTGTTGCTTTTTATAGCAACACAGCCTTTTCCAGGATCCCAGAACAGTACTTCCTCTCACTTTGTGACACATTTTCTAAACATGATAAAACCCTTACGCGCAATTTGTCATGGTTTTGATCTTTCCCATAATGCCATTAGTCATAGCTGCTCCTGTCTACCAGATGTCAACAGTGCTTCCCCAGAGATTCCTGGGGCCCAGGGAGCCAAGCTGCTGCCTCTTGTGGGGTTTGGCCGCAAGCCTCATGCTTACTTAAATAGTGGCTCTGCACAGTCTTATTTTAGGCATTCCCAGGCAGGTAGTGCCTGTAATCACCCCGTGGGAATGACTATGCAGAAACCAGTGGGAAGTAAGCCTGGGGTGAATGTGGGTCTTTGCTCACTATAACCATCTCAGCACACACTTCCAATCCAGTCCCTGTTAAAAGTGGGGCTAGGATGGAGATGTAAGCAGTGCACCTCTAAGAATGGTGCCTAAATGTTCCCTATTTAGAAAGCATCAAAAGATCTTTTTACAGAGAAAAAAATCACTATGGGTAATATTTTTTTTCCTTTAATTTTCTGAAAGACAGTGAGAGAGAAAAGGAGGTCATGATGAGACAAGGAGACCAGTATTTGCAAAAAACTCTGCCTTTCGTAATGGCATTTTATAAAATATTTACAATTATAAGTTTCACATTTCTTTCCATTCCGTCTTTACTGAGCTTGGTTTTCTGAATGAAGATGGTGAGTTGGCCTGGTTCTGCTTTCTTTGACATTCATTAAATGACTTTAATCTTTCCATATGGTCTGCACCAAGTCAGGCTATAATGCCCCTTCTAATTAGTTTAAATTCTAAGTTATTTTTTACCTACCTCTGGAGATATTTCCAAATCCACCTGCAGTCCTCCAAGCTTCTGCAGTATTTCACTTTGAGATGGAGTATATAGAATGGATCAAAATAATATCTGGGGAAGTGTAATTAATATTTCTTCAACAAAATATTCCCCGTTATTTTCTGTCCATCTTTTCACCCACTTTACCATTTTGGTGCTATTTCTATTATAGCTATTTCAGCACTATTAATGTTTTTGGTGTGCTAACTTGCAGTGACAATGTCAAGACTTTTGCTTCAGTAGACAGAGTGAATTTAAAACTCAACAATGTATGTGACTCATGCAATTTTTCACAGCGTGACTTGACTTCCATTATTCTAATCTGCATTGTACTGACAAATTGCGTAATATTTTTTGGTTCCTCTGAACTCCACTAATTTAAGAGCGGTCTCAGTATCAAATGTTGCAACATTACTGTATATCCTACAGTACAGAGTGTAAACAAGTAGTTTCAGCTGTGGGTTAAAAACGATGACATTTTTCTGTTACAACAACTGACATCTTCTTCCATTTATTTCCATTTATCTTAGAATATTTTAACACATAGATAGTGTTTCAGGAGTGTTAACTAACTGTCTATCTATCACCATATTCTCCCCTCATGCACCTGGGGAGGCTAATGTTATCTCTGTTTTGCATGTAAGGAAACTAAGACAGACAAGCCAGAATAAATAAGACATCTCACAGTGGGATTTTGCATGAAAAGAGAGTAGCAATTCTTTACCTTTAATTTTTTGAAGTTTTCCTTACCATTATTTAACTAGTTTTTTGGGGAATATGTTCAGATACCTTGCAATATGCGAGATATTCTGTGAGAAAGTATACAGTGACCTTCATGATAACCCTTACTATAATTTGGACTCCAGTTGCAGTTGTACATCTTTTATTTATAAGCAGCTCAGAAGTACCTACAAAGCCCATGAAGCTTCCTGTCCTGAGTAGCCTTTAAAGTTAAAACCTAAATAAGCACATAAAATAATTGTGCTATTAACAGCTTTTCACATTATTTTCCTATTTGCTCTTTGAATCATATAGAAACTGTATAGAAAAATAGTCTCTCTTTAGGGTTAGTTCTAAGAAGTTGGTGCAGGAGGTGTAACACACCCAAGTGTCTGGTTCTTTTATTTTAACACATTTGTTTATACTCTGGACAGGAGGATATGCAGCAGTGTGGCAAAATTCATTAATGACTTATACTGACAAATCTACATACGCTGGAAGGGCATATAAAGCTGGGGAAGAGGTGGAAGAAGGAGGAATTGGGGCACATTTAGAGTGATGGTGTTTGTCTACCCAAATCACTTTTTTACATGATGGCGTCCTGCTCTCCTGAAGATGGCTGAGCATCTGCCTGCCCTTGGGAAACAGTGAATAATCTCCTTGTTTTGCTTTGCTTGTGTCCATGACTTTTTCCATCTTTATCTCAACCCATGAGTTTTCTACCTTTTACCCTTCTAATTCTCTCCCCAATCCCACTGGTGGAGGACTGGGTGAGCGGCTGTTTGGTGCTTGCCTTCTGGCTGGGCTTAAACCAGAAGAGACATCTACTCTCAACCAATTTTTATTCCAAGAAAACACAAAGAGTTTTGTTAAATAGTAAACAACTAAGGACTTCTCTCTCTGTTCATAGTTTGCTTGATTCATCCAAAACTATGTGGGTTTCAGATGTAATGCTTCTTAGGCACAGAATGGGGAATCTACTTACTTCTTCCTCACTGTCATGAGTTTGGTGGACTACTTGGACTAATTCTCTTTATACTTAGCCCCTCCATCAATTTCAGGTCAACTAAAGCAGTGTTCAAACATCTTCTGTGGTCATTAAGACCTGCTATTATGTAAGGAATATACATATTTATTACTGACACTATCATATTCATATCTATCATACTATATCATACTATCATACTCATATTAAAGAAATAAGTTAGTAGGAAAATTATAATCTTGAATGATTATCTTTCTTCTGCTTATAGATATCAACAATGACTACATAAAAGGAAATGGAGGGTTGGTTTTGGATTAAATTTAAAACCAAATTTTTCTAGCCTAGTGCTGCTGCAATTTTTTTGAATGTACCTGTCGCCTAACTGCGATGGTGTTTGATAGTGAGAATTTCCTGAGAACATGGTAAGAACAGTGCTTCCCTCATGGATGATGCTTTTGTGAATTCTTTCATTTTCATTCAGCATTCCATTCTTTTGGCATTATAATTCTGCCTGAACTGTAAAACCATATTGATATTCACCACACTCCTTATGACAACGGTAAGTTGGGAAAAATTCTATGAAAGATGAGGGGATTGTACTGTGGTGAAATTAAGTGAATGGGAGGACAACCTGGTTTGATATTTATTGTGTGTCCTTGATTAATTCTCTCATCTGAATGTTTTGAAACATATTCTTCTGTTTGAATTACGATAGATTCATTTCTTTGAAACAATGTCCTTTGCCAGGGAAAATATTAAATTAGACACTACTCCCCCACAAGTTATAAAGTTGTAGAGACTAAGAGAAATTTGTTACTGAAAGAGTAACAAAAGATGGATCAGAAATACATCATCTGTCTCATCTCTGTTACAGGGCTTCTGGAGGTAAGAATTTAATAATCACCTGAAGTTTTAGGCTTTTATTTTGTTAAAAAACCCCACCCAAAAATGATAAGAACAGCACTTGCCTAGTAATTATTTGATCAGTGGGTGGTTGAAGAGAGTTTTTATGTTCCACCTGCATTCTACTTTTTAATTTGATTGCACTTTTTGACATTAGCTTCCCAATTAAGATAGGTACATTTCTTATTTTTCCAATTGTGGAATTAACTAAGAGTAGAAGCAGAAATAAGTAGGGGTTTTTGCTTAATTGTATGGGTAAAATTTTGCACAAAATATACAGCTGGATGGAGAACGATCATGTATTTACAGTGTCATAAGCCCTCTATGCCTGTTATGTGTCTAAAAACATGTCTAAAGAGATTTCTAGAAATGTGTGCTGTTGCTAACTTATTACCTGAAATCCATACCTCATCCAGTTAAAATTCTGTTTAAAAACCCATGGCACCATATACACTGTTCTGTGAGCCAAAAAAATCTCAAGAGATCAGAAACTTTGTAAAGTATTTGTGTTGTTGCTTTGGTTGTATCTCAAGTTTGTCATGGAATAAAATGGTAATACTCTAGAAAAACATGTATTCCTTTTGAACAGCTTCCTAAAAATTATTTGTACATTTACTTTCCATGGGCAGTGGAATGTTAACTTTACCTGAAGAACTTAAAAAAATTTGCTTATTGCCCTAGGACAAGTTCTATTTTTGAATTGAAAAGATGAGTAAGAAATGTTTCCATTGCACAGTCCTGTAAGAATTTGAAATTAAATGCCGAGAGCTACTATAAGGGAATGCTGATCTTGCAAATACTGGCATCCTTCTCTGGAGATGTAAGTGGCCAAATTTAAATTCCAAATAATTCATCTTAATCTCAAACCCTTATTTAGAAGTTAATTGAATTAAAGGTCTTGACTTTGTCACAACAATTGAAATAAGCTGGTTTACAGCTTTGTTACAAATATTTTTTTTGAGTAGTGTCACTGGTGCTACTAAATTTGCCCTGTGCTAATTAAGATCAGACTCCAGTCTAGGATTTTTCAAAAATCTGGGATGGAAACAAGTCCTAAAGGAAGCATAAGTAAAACTTGCTCCCTAAATGAATCTTTGAGTTTGTTCAAATCAAAGGAATATTTGAAGGATTATATGGTATGCAAACCTCAAAACATCTTACGTACATCATACCGGAATGTGTGATTTAAGTAGTTTTAAAAGGGTTGAAGTGGCAAACTGACTGAATAGTTGTCTTATAACATCTGAAGATTTTAAATTTATGTTCATATTGTCCAGTGTCCAGTGCATTCTCACCTTGAATGAATGGCTGAATAAAATTTTATAATGCTCCTCATTTCAGCAAAAGAAAGCATGCCAAATTACTTGTCTTTCTGTCTCCAACCTTGCAGTCTATATGAAGTAAACAATAGTATTCAAAAGGAAAGGAAGTGAGGGGACAACATCGTCTCCTGTTTTAATTATACATTTAAACCTTATTCTTTCTGGAGGAGGGGCAATCTAATAATATGGGACTACACAGTCATAAAGGTTTCTTGTTGTTTTACTTTGCCATTTGTTATTCAGTGGATCAACATGTCTGGATGAACCTCGTTATCTATGATGGCCAAAGGCAATGTTTCTGTAATGAAGGATTAACTATGTAAAGTGACCCACAGTTAAGGAGGTGGGCATTTTTTGTGTGTTAAATTGCTGCTTGTACCTTTAAATTGCTTTTTACAATGCAAAATGTTATAAATTGTGTGTGACGGAGGATAAAAATGAATATAAAATGTCGTGTTACCAAGATGAAGTGAACAGTCTGGCATTTCAGACTAGCATTAGGAATTTCCGCTATGGTTTGTTTTGGTGATTCCCTGAGATAACTACAAGATTCCTTCATTTTCTCATCTCAGAAGCAGCATCTAGCTCAACCAAGCACTTTTTTACATCCATCTAGGAACTAGGTGGACTTCTGAGGATTCCCAACATCTCTTTTAGTTTATTTGTACACTATATCACAAAAGATATATTTTTCCTTCCATTTAGTAGCCTGGAAAATGTCCTATGCAGGCAGGAAGGATGTAAGGAATGATCTGGTTTCTGTCTGTGGAATTGCTGTTTTGCTTGACATGAGGATCAAAAATTTTTATTAGAGAAACAGCAATGTCCTAAACCAGAGCAGCTGTGGTTACAGCACCCAAAAGACATGTCTCTGGTACAAATACATTCTGTAAAAGACCTGTCTTTTGAAAAGTCGTGTATTTTTTCTAAAGCTTCTCACTATATTGAGAAATTATATTCTCATGAACTCAGTTTAGCAAAGCCAGTGTTGCTTGTTAGACATTTAGAACGGTCTTTTCTGTGTGAAAATGTTAGTATAAAATCAGATTTTAAATGAAATCTTAGAAGCACTGTTGCAGACAGAATGGATGATGACGGAGTACCTGAGAAATATAAAAAACCACAAAAATTAAAAACCGGTCCTGTATAATATTTTTCAATTATAGTTTACAAATTAAAATGCATGCTCTATATTTCAAGAGAGAGGACAGGAAAGAATACAGATAGGTAACACAGTGTGGCACAAGTTATCCAAGTAGCTCTGTTATACAGTTTGTTTATTCACATTTTAAGAAGAACATGGGTAGGCTAGGAGGTAAATCCACATCCTTCAGTCCATTACTCTTCCAGTGTGTTGTATTTGAATGGTGCTCATCTGTGGGCTGCACTGCAGTATTAGAGAGTGAGGAAAGGCTGTGGCATTCTCCTCCTGTCCAGCAGCTACTACCCAGATAGTTCCTTCTGCCCCGAAGTTCACGTGCTCCTGAATTTTGTTTCAGTATCTTCTTCTGGCAGCCACATTATCAGCTGAAAATATTGTGGACTTCAGCCTACTTGGCATGGCTTGTCACTGTTTCTCTGTCAAAAGTTACAGCTTTCTCCAATCCCATTTAGTCAAAAATGAGCTATCATAGACCATGGAATTTTTTTTTTTTTTTAAATCTGAATAGTGTCCAGACTCATTGGAATATAGATCTGAGGAGGTGAAGAGAATATGAATAAAAAAAGTGACACGTAGCTGCTCTGGGTGAACTGAGAGGAGAAACAGTCTGTCAGATTTTTAGCCAAAAAATCCAGTTCTCACTGCAGTCTTACAGAGTCCATTCTCCTCTTTCAACATTTTAGATCTCATTTCTACCTGTGTACATTACCCTTGTGATACACATGGTCAGCATTCCAAATAAGCAGGTTGAATTGTAATAAACATGGTGCATGTCCGTGTTTTTATATATTAGGTGATACATGGACAGAAAATTCTAAATAAGTATGCAAAAGCTAGGAGCACGTAAGTCTAGGAGACACTAGGGATACAATCATATGGCATTGGATGTTTTGTAATCTGTATTGTTCATATGGATATTATCAGCCTAAAAGTAAGGACTTAAAAATGAAATATTTGAGATCTACATTAATATCTTTGGCAGTATATTATAACTCAGCAGCAATATCAGAATCTCTCTTTCTTCTCAAAAATGCACATTTTAGTCAAATTATAATACCAGTTTGTCGTAATTAATTTGTCTTAAGATAATATGCTGGAGGAGCTGCTGATGCAATGTGGAAGTTGCAAATAGGAATCCAAATTTGTTTAACCTGTAGAGAATTAATGATGTGATGACAATAAGATGGAGTAATTGCTTTAGGTTGGTAATTTACATAGTTTAAACAGGGCAGCCTCTAGACCTCTCACCAGTAGAATTAGCACACCATCTACTTTTAAGGAGCAGAAGGTCCTATAAACTCAGAAAGCACATTAATTGTGCAAGGATAGCACAAATACACTATTTTTGGCAGTCTTTCAAAAATTACCTTCTAAAAAACTCTGTGCTTAATTATGTTAAGTCTATATGAATTTCTCTTTTATATTTATGTATAGATTTTGGTTCATTTCTTCTTAGCAAAGAAGGAAATAAGGACAGGTAAAGCCATTGAATTGAAAAATAAAATTAAAAAAAATAAGAGGGAGAGCTCATGTGATTTTACAAGACAGATATTTCTGAAAATGTTACCCAGTATGTGATGAACTAACGCATTTTTTTGGGTTATGATTTACACAATTGATGTAGAACATACTATTGTCTCCCTACACTCACCTACAAGTTTTATTTATGCTCTAAGGCCTTACTTCAAAGTTGGACCTTTCTTAACTGCAACTTTGCATTTCTTGCATCCTCAAGAATCTATGGAAATAAACAACTGAACATAATAGTTTAGGAAGTCAGTTTTTTATGAAGAATCTAATGCATATATGCTTCAGTTTGAATACCAAATTTTGAACAAACTCATCTATTACAGCTAGATTAATTGTTCTGAGGCTATCATCTGACATGGGGCTGTGAATTTGGCATGTAGTCTGAAAAGTTATTTTGGGAAGTTTTATTATTATCACTTTTTTTTTTTTTGGTAGTGGTGTTCCATTGGGGCTTTTTTTTGTTTGTTTGTTTGGTTTTTTGTTTTTTTGTTTTTTTTTTAATGGGTTTTTTACTTTTCTTTTTTCACCAGCAAAGCAGGAAAGTTGTTTTAATCAGAGTATGCTGTTACTGAAATACCTGCAGCTCCAGACCTGGCTGGTTAGTCATTACAAAAGTAATCAACCAAAAAAGGACAAATAACCAGATGCAAAGTAGTTAAATAAAATTATTCTGGCAATGTGCCATAAAATCATGATGTTGATTTCATCTTTGATACTTCATTGAGACTAAATAACTCTCAAAGCAAATGAGGCATAAAATATTTTCAAAACCTCTGTAGCCCCAAATATAGTAAAATTCAGTATTTTATTTCAAGATTAAGTACTGCCATGTGTTTCCAAAGTCCTGAATTATCTCTTTACTGTCTGGTAATTTTTCAAGGGACCTTGTTGTAATGTGTTTTGCAAAAAGACTTTTCCTTCCATCCACCTTTTTAGCAAAGTTATGGCTTGTTTAAGAAGTCACTTTTTTGAGAAGGACAGAGAGACCTAACAAAATAGAAATGCCTGCACTTTGTAAAATGCAAATGAGAGATTTTCTTAACCCTTTTATGTGTATTTCTGTATGCATTATTGTATATTTATGTATATGTGTTTTATATATATGTTCATATGTATATATGTCTTATATATGTCTATATTTAGCAATTTTATGATACAGTACTGACTACAAAATTCAAAATTCTCTCAGTTTTCTTTCTAATTACTGTGTTATGGAATTATCATTGTGGAAATGAAGGGGACAGTGATGAAAATTTTGAAAGCCATTAGTCCAGTAGATCTTGCTTGATCAAAATTATCTGGAAGGCACCACTGGAGGTCCAATCTCCTTGCTAAACCAGGGTCCTGCAGAGCATGTTACTTGGGGTTATGTGCAGACAACTTTTGAATATCTCCAGGAAGAGATATTCACTCCACAACCTCTCTAGGCAATCTGTTCCTGTGTTCAGTCATCTGCAAAGTACGGAAGCTCAGGTGGAACTTCCTGTGTTCCAGTTTCTTCCCATTGCCTCGATGTACTGCTTGGCACCACTGAGAGGAGTCTGGATCCATCCTCTTGACACCCTGCAGGTTTATTTTTTCCACATGGTCTATTATTTTTGCCTGAGCCCGTCCCACCTCAGTGATGTCAGCACCCCCAGTCAATACACCATCAGTATGTTGATACACCTTGGCATCCCCATCTGGTCATTTCCTTCAGTTCAACAGCTAGGGTGTGATGAGTTTTAGTGGGTGAATACCTGTATCCCTGTTGGAGATGAGTAAAGGTGTATTGTACACCTTCCCATGTGAAAGCAGAACATTCCTGATCCCCCTCTTTAAAGGGAACAATTAAATCCAGATCTCATACATTAATTTTAGCTAAAACAAGGTGAGCTTGTTCCCAAATGGTGGAAGTCAGTTTGGCTGTATTAGGTGCCGCAGCAGTCAAGGGACCAGTAATGTCATTCAAGTGTCAGTAGTCCACAGGCTCTACCTCCTGTTTGGTTTGCTAACAGGCCACATAGGTAAGCTATAGAGGGAGTGGCTTTAAGCAACAATTCCCCTTTCCTTTAACTCTTGAATGACTTCATTCTGTCTCTGGTCCCTAGTGGCAGAGGATAAGGCTTTACATTCAGTTCCTTAGACAGTGGTAGTGCAGGAGCAGTTTGTAAAAGCCTTACTGAGAGCACAGGGGAACTGAATTTCCACTCCTTTCCCTTAGAATCCAGCCAGGCTTTCCCCTTCAGGAGGCCCAATCCTATAGCATTCAAAGGGAAAGAACCCAGTATCATCATGGTCTCAGTGGGGTTCTCACCAGGCAACCAACATTTTATTTGAGCCGTCTGCTGTGGCTTAGAGTACCCAAACACATCAGTAAAATGTATCTGGTTTTTTCCAGGGATTATCCTGCTTCATTTGGCAGTCCCCTCATTCAGGGCAGAGGAAGGGGTACTTTGTGACTATAAAAAGGTGACTGGGGATCACAAGGAACCAAGGGAAAAGTTACCAACATATCACCATCTTTATTTTCAGTGAGTCTTCTAAGGTCTTTCCTTTGGCTGTACCCTGGCTCACCTACTGGGGACAGCATTGAGAGCTTCCCAACCAGCTACATCCAGCTCCACTAATGGGACTCTATGGACCACCACCTTGTCTGATATTGAAAAATTATGGTCTCTCTTCTGGGGACTCCTATTCCTTTGTTTCCACATTTTCACCAGCATTTGTAAAATCTGGAGCAGTTGGTTATCCATCAATTCCCAAGGGATATTCTCCAATCCCTCCCTCCATAGGTGGTTCCTTGAGGTTTCACCTCCCTGCCTTCCAGTCTCTGAACCAAGTAATTTCCCTGAGTTCCACCCTTTGGACAGCAGTGTGAGTCTTCACTTCACTTGCAACAAATCCCACCAGTCAGCCATAAATTGGTAGTTCCTCTGCTATTTCTCCCCCACGTGAGATCAGGTCCAGCTTGCAGCCCTCCCACATGAGCAGATCAAATTCAGTCTTGCAACTGGGTTGCATAAAGCTCCAATGAGTCAGGCAGTCCTTTAATTAAGGAGGTTAACTACCTTAAAAAAGATAAATCCTTTAATTTATCCAGGTTAGCAAATACCAACATGGGAGAAGGCTGACAAGGTACAAGACAGCTCCTGTGTATGAATTGGAGGCGAGCTCTGTTTTGCACACTCTTGATGGGTTTATCCAATGTTGGAATGGATATAGACATGGATTCTTCCCTCTTCAAAGGGAATTGTCTCTTTTCAAAGGGAATTCTCCCTTATTTTGTCTCCCACACTGATGGATGTGGTGACTTTTTTTAATATACTAGAAACTGTATTCTCAACTAGAATGCAATTGAGATAGAGACATTGCCCTAATATTAGTTCATCCTCTTTCTTCCTTTGCATTGCAAAGTGCATCTCAAGCCTGCAATTATTAACAAATTTAGGAACATTCCTTCAACATAATGATGTTAAGGATATAGGCTTAAATCTCTGCAGAATTACAGTGATGGTGTTTGATGTTTATTTGCTTTCTTTGAAAGTTTTTTTATTTGCTGGAGAAGATGGAAAACTGGAGGTTATTAGTGGTGCTCTTCCTTTTCCCTCCTCTGGATCCACCATTGGGAAGCACTAAATTTATATTTAGTGTAGTGACTGAGAGTTCTTGTTATTTAAGACTAGAAAAAATTGACTTATTTTAGTAGGTATGCTTTTAAGACAAGAACAGGCACAATTCCAATTTAATTTCTTTTTTGTTGTTGTTGACAGGGGGATTTTAGTTCTTTTTGTTTGGCCGGTGTTTTTAGGGATCACAAACCTAGGTAGGGTGTCAAGCGAGATAAATAACTCTTGACTTTTATACTAATGTCATTATTTTTCTTTTTGGACAGAGCAATTTTCAGTCACCTTCCTTTAAGGATATTAAGTGCATGGTGACTCTTTAGATCTTACGTTTCTCCATATCCCTTGAAATTAGGAAGTCATTACCTTTTCATGCTCTTTTTGTCTTCAATGTGTGACTTAGGCATCTGTATTTTACTATTTTAAAACCTCCAATATGTACAGTTTTTGCTGCCACTAGTCCAGTTGTCTTTGTGTTTGGTCCTGAGAGCTGATAGCAACTTTAAGAGGTCAATTTGCTTTCTCTTTGAAATCTTCTGTCTCTCCTAAGTAGAGTCTGAGACTGGACTATCAGTGACATTCAACTCAACAGTATAGGTTCTGCTGAACTTCGTGAGGATTTGCTCCCCTAAATTCATTAGATGTGCCTGAGAATAACATCTTATATACTAAGAATGAGTTTGGAATTGTTGCTTTATTCCTTGGAGAAATCATAAAGTGAAATAGGAAGGTTTTCACATTTTGGTANTGTGCAGCTCATCACAGTCCTTTTGAAACAGACATTCACTATTCAGTGCTTTTATTTGACTGTGCAGTTCATAGTCAAGGTGATTTTCTGAAGGTTCATGGTAAAAGCAAGGTGGTATTTTTAACAGTGGAATTTGGAACTTGTAGATAGTTCAAGAAACCAGTCTAAATGTTTTATATCAACCCATAGTGTAAAGAAATTTGAAAAAAAGTGAAACAGTAGTAGATTTCTACAAATCTTTTGTAGATACCTGTGTGTGTATATATAGAGATATATATGTGACATTGTGAATAGCAACTTACTAAGTTGAATGCTTGGTTACAAAAAGATTTTTGTTCTCCCCACAAGGCTGAAAACTAACTTGAGCTTTTTGCTTCAATATGCTGAAGCAAAGATGGTACCAAATTTTCCGTACGGTGTACGATGCCGGTTTCTACTCTCTGCTCCTGCATTCTGACAGGGTGTTCTGTAACAGACAAATCCTTCCTTGGGCTCAATGTCTGCTCAGTGACCCTATGTCTCATTCTGGCAGAAACCATAGGTTAGTTAGAGCCCATTCAGGAAAACAGAGTCTTGAACAATGGATAATGAAACCTTCTTGGGGGACATGTCAGACAGGAAAAGACCAATGTATGACCCATTTACCAAATGTAAATGGGTCACATCCTTGTCTTTGTTCTTCAGTAATCCAGTGTGACTCTGTGGTTGTCAATAGGTGATATTTTCTAAGGAGAAATTCTCTAAACTCCAATATGTGAGCTCTGTAGGGATCATTAACCCTAATGGATCTTCATTATACATTACAGTAAGAGGCATTAGTCAGTAATATCGGCAGCTAGTAATTCCTTGATTTTATACTAATTAATGATTTTGCATTNTGGTTGTCAATAGGTGATATTTTCTAAGGAGAAATTCTCTAAACTCCAATATGTGAGCTCTGTAGGGATCATTAACCCTAATGGATCTTCATTATACATTACAGTAAGAGGCATTAGTCAGTAATATCGGCAGCTAGTAATTCCTTGATTTTATACTAATTAATGATTTTGCATTATGCAAAGGAATGAAGTAATCATTGCTCTGCTTTTTTACAGTAATCCAGGTGTCTCTCTGGACTCTTCCTGAAAAATTTACTTCCGTTGTGGTCCTGTTTTGAGGCATGGTGTGTTAAATCCCAATATCTACCTATCCAAGGCACTGGAATATGTGAACATAGAAAGCATTTCAATGCATGAAGATTCATAGCTAAGACTGTTTCCAAAAGGAATATTATATGTAAGTGATAAACATTAAGAAATGCTTCTTTAAAAAAGTCAATAACTAAATTGAATCAATGCAGTGAAATTTTGTCCCTGGTAAAGTTAATATAACAGCTCAACTCTTTTCTCAGTTAGGTTACAATTTTATTTAAAATTTCCTTTTTCTGTATCCTTTCTCCACTAGCAAGAATAATTACCACATATGCAACCTAGTTTGCAGCATTAATTTCTACCTGTCAGTGTATAACCCCTTCTTTTTTCAGAGTTTATTTATTTTAAATACATAGAAGGCTTTTAAAAAGACTTAAATCTTCCATGTAACAAAGAATAAAGGTCAGTAGATACAGATGTAGAAATATAAAAAGACACTACAGTTAGTTACTGAAAACTGGCCCACTTTGTTGACAATTACTATGGAATTTAAGATCATTTCTTAAGGGATGTATTCCACTAAGGATTCCATTCCATATTTTTAGAGTTTGTATCCTGTTCAGGTGCTGCTTCACATTAGAAGTGTTCTAGAAGCTGTCGATGATTTAGCAATTCTCTGCGAGAACACTAGACCCTCCATTCTGTGTTGGTTTATTGATTACATTTTAATTTCTCTCTAAATGGTTCTGAAAGTGCAGGAGTTATCATGATTAACAGTTGTCAGCATGATCAGTTATGCAACTGACCCCATCTTATAAACATTGCTGCTTCTACGTGTCCATAATACCAAAGGGTAAGCCAGGCATTTCATTATAAGACCAATAGGCAGGCAATGCTGTATATTTCCTAATAATAAAAAAATAATAATGTAGTGAATCCCCTTTTCATGGGTGCTAATATCTTTATTTTAAAACAGTTTTCCTGTTCCAGTCATAATTAATATACAGATTCATAATATTTAGATTTCTTTTTAAAAATGCACTGAAAAAGATATTTCATTTTACTAATGTTTTTTTCTTGATGAAAAAAATTATCACAAGTTTAATTTAAAAATATAAACTTAGTTATGTTTAATGTAATTCGTTCGGTTTTTTAATAAAAAAGAAATTTTTTTGCCTTCCTGTGTTCTGTATCTGCTTTCTGTTTAAAAAAAACTTCCTGTTAACTGCTACCCCCTTTTGCTCTTCTGAAAACATGTGCAGCCTCACAAACACTTTATTCGTTGTGACACTTTTCCATATCTACTATTTAATGAAAATTATAATTAAAAATTTTGTGGTCTTTTAAGTTTTTGGTTGCCCTTGGACTTTAGGACATGAGAAAGGTAACGTTCATTCGGAATCAAGGATAAAATAAAGAATGAACAACAAGCAACACTTGAGTTTTATTATGCTCTCCTGAAATGACTCTACATGGGAGAAATAATACCCCTCCCAGATGTAACTTATGAAAAGTTGCATACTGAAAGATTTCTAAACTTTATAGATATATATGTGGGGTCAGCATTTGAGAAACAGTCACTACTCTGAAGGAGGGTAACTCAATAGCAATCTAGCACAGATTAGGACAAAATGTAAAGAACAATCACAGCTATGAGAAGAAAGACTTATTGCGTGCATATATTTAAAAAAAAACCTCTGGTCTAATAAGAGCAGAGAAGAGCTAAATCAGCAAGAACTGCTTCATAATCCTGTATTAAAAGACTTCTAATCTGAAAGTTGACATGGCACACTGTAGAATAATGAAAATTAAGAAAATTACAGCATAAAAAAAATGGAGGTGTAGAGTGGCAGGGAAAGGATGAATACTTTAGAAGCTCAAGACACTGACAAGAAATCCATGAGCTAATGAATCGGTGTATGTTTAGAAGTCACAAGCCCAGATTCTGTGACTGATTCATGTGATGTTACATGAACTGCTTAATGCACTTGGTCTTTGCTCGCTCCTGTTCAACATGGAAATAAAATGCTTGCCTATCTTTCTAAAGCACTTCCAGCCTCTGGATGACAGTGTTTGGGTTTCTATGCTGTTGCTAAAGCTGCAATATTTTATCAGCTATATTGCTATCAATAATACGTGTAATGTACAAAACAGGAATAATTTTTCTTTTTCCTTTGGCACAGGAAATGAAGTGGTATATTAGATTATGTATTTATGGTTTATACGCCAAGTAGTGCTGCATTTCTCTTTGTTTCTAATCATTTCTCAGAGAGCGGTACATGAAATGCCAAATGAAAAGAATGGTAACAGGCATATAATTGTTCACTGGTAGTTATGCTTGCAGCAATATACTCACTTGGCTGTGTGAAGTCTTAATCAGAAATTTTTATTTTTTGTGATTTCAAATTTGGTGCTTAACATCGAAAAGTTATTATTTTTTTTGCTTCTGAATTATGTAAAGCAAGCAAACAAACAAAATTAAAACACTGGTTGTCTCTGTTCCCTCTCTCTCACGGAATGAAAGGAAAACCCTCCCTTGTCCCCATCACTTCCTCTGCCCCGTTTTAGTTCCCAGCGTTACCCAACTAGTAATGCAATAGAGGGAAATTGGAAATATGTCTCCCTTCTCACGGAGGAAAACACCAAATTATTTGAATATTTATATTTAAAAAAAACCCCTACACCCATTTTTGTTCTCACTCATTATACACACCCATTTATTTTCAGTGACCACAGGCTCTCCAAGTAAATATGTACTTCTTCAATTACTGCATAAGCACATACAAACACACACTAGCTAAAACAAAGCAGAAAACCAGTTTTTATGTACAAAATTCAGAAGTGATTTAAAACAGCAACTCATTTTATGTGGGAGATTAGAGCATCCCCTGTGCTGATAGATGCTGATAGTGAAAAAGTAGAACCTTGACCAATGCTAACTTCCACAGCCAATGAACCTGTGCAAGTCTAAACAGGCAAAGGAATCATTTGCCATTAGCCAAGTTTAGAATTGCTCATCATGACACAGCTCAAGTTAGGCTACATTAAAACCACAAAAAACCAAATCTTCCAGTGGACTGCCTTACAGAAAACTGTGTCAATTAACAGCTTCTTTTTCTTTGCAACTTCTTATTTCCTATTGATGATTTTCCTGCTTTTATTGTCAAAACAGGACCATGTGAAAGTAACAGCACACCTCAATTTCACTGTGCAAAAAAGGTAAACCTCTAGGTCCTCTAGGAGTAATTTTTAGATGCTGTGGTGGGATTCAAATCCAAATTAAAAACAACCCTTTACTCCTGGTGACTGAAAAAATCATGAAAATAGCACATTGTTTTAACTACTTCAGCCATCCCAAAATATCACAAACATGAAGGCTTACTAAGAATACATAAAAATATTTAGTAGCATTAAAAGGCCAAGGTTACAAAAAAGATATATGGAGTTCAATTCAGAGGTAGTAGCTAAAATATTTTTAATACATTCGCCTTTTTTCCCTCAATTTCCTAAAAAGGGTTAAAGGAACGGAACATAATTCTGTGTGCTCAGCTAATTTGTAACATCCATACAGGCCCCTAACTTCACTCTGATAAGAGCTTGTAGAGATAATTCCAGTTTCTGTGGTTGCTCCAGCAGCTGCCAGAAGGACCCTTAAAATATTTTCAGTAATGTTGGTGAGACATATGACACATTCTCTGCTTTCCATCTGAAAAGGAGTCTGTCCAATCAGTCATTTTTCATCCAGTTCTCTTTTTATGTTAAATGTCTGTATCAGTGTGATATTCTTCTGTCCAGCATTTTAAGCTGCTGTGCCTCTTCCTAACAGGCACTCCACTGTGACTACTCGGGACAACTGCCTTTCCCAGCAGCGATTCCTCATGTTAACTATGGCAGAGAATTGCGCTGTAACCTCTGTGGCCTTTGTAATGACAAGCTGATTAGCGCACAGCTTCTGTCAGGGACCGGCTGTTCAGCCTGTTGGAAAGACAGATTTCCATAGAAAGGGGCAGACAGCTGATTTCTAGAGGCTTAGCAGAGCACTGGATGCAAGAGCTGAAAAGTGCATGAAGTACGTTGAACAATAAATAGCTGTCTTTCCATAACAGTGTTGGTGAGCAGCAAACCAGATGAATTTGCTTCATATTCAGCACCCTCCAGAAAAGACTTGTAAAAGCAATTATGTGTACATAGTAATAATAATTATGTAGTCCAGTAAATATTAAATCTCTCCTTTAAACATCAGAAGCTCATCTTCCTTTTAATGCACTTTCATTATAATTGTTAAAATAAATGTTCCTCATCCACCGATATGAGAATCAGGTAAAGATTATTTTTTACAAATGTAGGGATTGAGACGTGAATCTGATGAGCTACAAAATGCTAGGGAAACAATTAATAATATAATTTAATTTAACTGGCATCTATGTGAATGATATTGAGGCAATGAAAAACCAATATAAGTTGATTTTCAGAGGGAATTAAAAATAATATTTCACAATGTCAGTCACCACATTTTTAAGCATAGAGAACAAATTTGATGTTTTGCTTTACTGAATTATAATTTCTTTTCTTCAATGTTTCTATGTACTTTTCTTGGCTTATGAAGTATTTAGTTAAGCACTATGCAGCATTTTGATTAAAAACAATGAGCATAATCACCATAAAATGATATATATGTTTAATAGTTATTTTTTAATTTAATAAATAGGTCTGAAAATAGAAGCATGTAGGGAATCATCATTCAGCCAGAGCATCCTGGCAGGCTAATCATAAATCCATTTTCAGAATGTTATTTTCATTAATAGTTTGGAAGTATAAATAAAATAATTGCCAGTAAAAGTTACAGATGAGAGAAACTGGTAGAATTCTAAATCTGCAGAGAAATCTTGCTTAAAAAACTAGCCCAGTTTTATCTTCACAAATCCCAGATTATTTCACAGAGTTTACAGAAAAACAGTGAAAATTCCTATACTGTTGCAGGCCTAAGAAAAGGACAACAGGATAAAGGAGAGGGAAATTGTTTCCAAAAGGACATGATGTTCTTAAGTTTTTTATGCTAGGTGCTCTTAGGAAATGATGATCCTTGATGTGAACACAAAATAGAAGGTGAAAAATGTATTAGAACTTCAGTGCGTCACAATTTCAGTGTTGGTTGAACACGAGTCAGACTTGTGCCCAAAAAGCCAGTGGCATCCTGGGTTGTATCTGCAGGGGTGTGGCCAGCAGGACCAGAGCACTGATTATCCCCCTGTACTTGGCACTGGTGAGGCCAGACCTTGAATGCTGTGTTCAGTTTTGGTCCCCTCTCTATACAAAAGACGTTGAAGTGCTGGAGTGAGTCCAGAGAAGGTCAATGAAGCCAGTGAAGGGTCCGGAGCACAAGTCTGATGACAAGTGGCTGAGGCAGCTTGGGTTGTTTAGCCTGGAGAAAAGGATGCTTAAGGGGGACCTTATCACTCTCTACGACTGAAAGGGTAGGTGTCTTCTCACAAGTAACAAGCGATAGGGTGAGAGGAAATGGCACAAGTTGCACAAGGGGAGGTTTAGATTAGGAAAAAATAGGAAAAAATTTCTTCATGGAAAGGGCTGTCAAGCAATGGAACAGACTACTCAAAGAAGTGGTGGAGTCACCATCCCTAGCAGTATTTAAAAGATGTGTAGATGTGGCACTCAGGGATGTGATTTTAGTGGTGGAAATCGAGTGGTGGAATTGGCAGTGCTGGGTTTATGGTTGGACTTAATGATGGTCTTTTCCAACCTAAACAATTCTGTTAATACAATGAAAGATTTTGCAGTAGGAAGTTCAGTTTCATTGCCTGTCTTCTGAAAAGGATGCTTGACAAATAATGTGTTGTCAAAGCTAATATATAAATAAACTATTATATTTCACCTTTAAAATCTAATTTCTTGTGGACCTTCTGAAATCACGAGTAATGATTATTCAGTAGTCAGGGACCTTAAAACATGCTTGTTTTCTTACACGTCCTTTCAGATGTCTACTGAGATCTCTAAATATTTGTATAGGTTAATATTAAGAAACCCACAACAACCAAGTTAAGAACTTGCATGTATTTAACAGTTTTGTAAATCAGCTTACTTTATGTGGCAAACCAAGTTCTAAGAGCAGCCTAATTTTACCTTCATTTTTTTCTTAAAATGTCTTTGTTTGACTTCATAGCACAGAAACAGAATGAGGACCTGAGCTTTCTAGGATGTACAACCTCAACAAGGCTGTTTGCAAGATTAACAGTGGTCCAAATGCAGAACACAACATTTGGAAAAAAAAAGAGAAATAATTTTGTAGATGTAGGTTAAATGCTCTTATGCAACATGGATTGCCAAGGTTTAGGGTGTCTGATCATGGAAAGTTTTCTTAAATGGATGTGGCATCTTAATAGGACAGCATTACTGCCTGTTTTTTGATAACTTCGCAGTAGAGCACAATAATATTTCCTTTAGGGCAGTGCAGGATTAAGTATAATCCAGAACCAAAATGGTAGCTCTTGACAAACTGAGTTATAACAATGACACAACTCAGTTACCTGAAATCTTAAATCTAATAATGTCATTTGGTTATAGTGGAGTGGTGTTCCATCCTATTGCAATTCAACTATTGATATGAAAATAATATTCACCGTTATAAAATGTGGTTCTCAGAATGGCGCATTCTATGCCAAATGGGTATCTGCCCATGATTTCTATGAACACATGAATTACATGTATACTGAGTTTCTGTTTATCTCAGAAAGGAGTAAAGCAAGTTTTTTTATTCTTAGTGGCAATTTAAAACCAAAATGTGTTTTACATGTTTAAGGTTTCACTTACCACTCATCACCTCACCTACCTTCTCCCTCCAACTCTTTCCCATAATTATAAGAAGGAATAGAGGTAAGACTTCTACTTGCATAGCACAAATAATATGTACAGAAGATGGTTGATTCTTTTAATTTTCCTATTTTTTGCTATTTATTTCTCGCATCAATTTATAAGGTCGTAGTTGGGGAATTCTTTGGATCACAGGCTAAATTAATAGAGCAAAAAGTCTGTGTCTTCTTTCAATCATTCTACTGCTGACCCATTGTAGTGGGTTGGTTCACATCTTTTACCTTTTGTGAGATAAGAATTAGGAGGAATGCAAAGCAGGCTCTAAACTTAAAGAACATGAAGAAGTTTATTACTAGAACTAAAAGGAAAAAGAACTAATAAGAGTCAAAATACACCTTCAGAACACTTCTCTTCCCCCCATCCTCCCCCCTCTTTCCAGTTACAACATAAAGGCACAAACTTGAGATTATTTCAGTCAGTTTACCACCTATATAATAGTCTTTCATCAGTTCACTTAGGGAGAGGAGTCTCTTTTGCCCATGCTATGGGGCTTCTTCACAAGAAGGAATCTTCTCGTGGCTTCCATGTCACAGCACAACAGCCGCCCGGGGTGGTTTTCTGCTGGCATGTGAAAGTCCCTTCCCTCGACTTACAGCTTTCCCCACAGCCGTTTTCAAGGGTTCAGTCTTAGCTAATGGGGTACTATTTTAAGGATGAGCAGTTCAGGAGCAAAGTTTCTCGTCATCTGCCTCTAGGGGCATCTTCATCTCGGGAACAGAGGTCTTCTTTTCCCCTGGGAGCAAGGGGTCTTCACTTCATCGCTATCCCTCTCTGTTCAAGCTTTTCAAGAGGATCAGAGCACGCCACCATCTCTCTCTGATCTTTGCTACTCAATAAATCACAGCTACTTTAACATTTACTGATTTTAGCACAGGCATCTTTGCTCATGGCTCCAATTCGAACAGCTCCACCCCCCATGCTTATTACGAAATTAAAAGGGGTTTTTTGATGTATTATAGTCCATCACCATAGCTTTACAAAAGAATTTCAGCTTTTAGGTTTAAAGCATCTCCTTTATTTCCTCCCTTTGGGCTTCAGCTCTTTCCTCTTTATTGACTTTGGTGTCACTATCATGGTATTTACGTGCCTTTGCCTTTTCCTTTCCTCTAACCTGGGAGAGGATGATGTTTGCAGGTCTCATCTCTTCTGGGGAATTTACAGTTCAGAAGGAGTTAATCTTACCCGGAGCCTTGGCTTGCAGCTAGAACTTATCTCTCTGGTGGTCACATGCTCTCTGCTGGGCAGCGGCCAGGAGCTTCTCTCGGCTGAAGTTGTAAAAAGTCCATCTCTGGCTGCCCCGGAGAAGGCAGGGGGGCATCCCGGCCCTCACGGAGCCGTGGGCCTGGCCCCAGCCCCTGCCAGGGCCGAGTGGTCAGGCCCGGCCAGGCCCAGCCAGGCCCAGCCTGGCCTAACCAGGCCCGGCCTGGCCTGCCGGCCAGAGCCCTGTTTCCAGCTCGAAAGCCGGAAGGAAGAGAGAGTTTCCCGGGCTTCCACCTGGTTTAAATATGTGAATTTTGAGAAGCACTATTGGTCTATACAACTGTCCATCAACCCAGGGTCAAACCATGACACCCATGTTTTCATGGACACAACTGTAAAACAATATGAAAGTTTTCTCTGTTTACAAGTTTACTGCACCAATTTTAAAATATTCATCACAATAAACAGTTTTGCTGGAGTAAAACTGCTCCATGTAGATGCTTATTTCCACTTTGTCAATGCTGTAATTGAAGTGAAGGACTTTTTATAGTCTTACAGGATTTATCTGTGCCACAGTTTCTCAGTGATCTCAGATATTTTAAATAGCTAGTAATAATTTATATTTTCACTGTCTGAAAGTGGATTATATACTGTACCAGATCAAAGGCTCATCCTGCTCTGTACCCTCTCTCCATCAGTTAAATGGAGTGCTTCTCTGCTTACTGGAAGATGCATGAGAAAAGAGTACAAGAAAGTGAACAAATAGAGCATTTTAGGAATTATTAATGTACTGACAGAATGCGAAACAGAACACAGTAGTATTTTCTCATATCTTGAATATTTTTGGCAATTCTGATGTCTTCCCTACCTGGAAAAAATAAACCCTAACAAACCCACAACCAAAAATACCTCCAGAAGAAAAAAAGAAAAAGAAAACCAAAAACTAAACCAAACCAATCCAATAACCACAAAAACTCCACAATTCCCTAAAACAAACGAAACAAAACCCTTCAAGATGAAAACATTTTAAAAATGAAAGATTCAGTGCTCTGAGATAAGAAGATGCTGGAAGGTAAGGATTATTTTTCTAATAGGTTAGGACAAAGTAGGCTGAGACACTTCACTCTGAATTTCATGGGATTGGAAAGAAGCAATAGAGTGGATAACTACAAAAATAAGTGGTAATGGGATGATAAGCTACTATTATGTTGGTTTGCTTGTTTTACTCTCTCTTCTAGTGCACCTAGGTTAGAATTATTCTTATGTCTTCCCCATTCCCCCATTCATTCATGATTTGGGAAACCTATGTCATTCCTTTTCCCATGTATTTCCTAAAAAACCTTCATTTTATTTACTCTTTCCTTATATGGTTTTGTTCCACATTTTTGACAGTCCATTTTGCCCTTTCTCTAGTTCTTTTTCCATTTCTGTTTGCTTCCTTTTCATATAGTGGTCATAAGTTATGTAGTATTCGAAACAAAGGCATGTTACTGCTCTACACAATGGTATCCCACAGTTTCTTTATTTTCTTGCTAAATCCTTACCCCTCACTTAAATTTTTGAACCTGTTTCCAGAGATGTACCCATGATCTCTAGTCAGGAACTAACTACAGTCACACATTACCAGAAGATTTTTTTTTCTTATGTGTTAAAACCTATAATCCCTGAATTTTATCTGTGGTTTGATTTCTCAGTCATCCAGAATAGAAAACCTTTACAGTTCGTGATGGTCAGCTTTGATAACTGATAATGTAAAACTGTGTGAAAGAGATTTTGTTATTTTTTCTTTTCTTCTTTTCTCCATGTCCTTTGTGAAATCATTGAACATTTTTCATCCTACTATTCTCTTGATTTGTGAAAATTGCAGATTTTTTTTTCTAGATTTATATAGTAAAAAACTAACAATTATAGTATCTATTTCTGGTGCCCATTATATATGACAGAAAGTGTAGCATCAAACTTTGTATGTGTTTTCCAGTGGGATAGAGGCAAGAAGCCAATAAAGCAAATTTTATCGATATGATAAAATAGTTTAGAGATAATCAAGAGAGGTCTGCTGTTTATTACCAGTCAGATATGAAAGTCACAAACAGGCAAGGGAGGGAATTGTCTGCCTTAATACTGGAAAGATAGCTTCATTAAAGTGGCTAATTTGGGGTCAGAATTCAAAAGAAAAACAATATAAATTGGACAAAGATGGCCAATATATATGACTATCCATACCTACCCTATTTGTAGATTATATTGCTACTATGTGCATTTTAATATTTGTGAACAAAAATCCATATATTAAGAATGACATGTGCTGTAAAATATTTGTTATTTGTTATATTAGTCACACATTGACAATTTATATGAATTTCATGAACTATTATGTGGAAAACATGCACGTTTTCTAACAGTTACATAATTTATTCAACAGCAAAAAGAGGGATGCAGGTTTTAATGATATAATTCTGTATTTTTAACTGTGCAAACTCCACTATATAGCAATTGAGATCAATCTTGAACAGTTACAAAATGTTCACTTTCAGAAAATTGTATCTGCACTGATAAATGAACAACTTTAATTGACAACTTTCGAAAGCTTTCTGCTCTGTTGCCTTTTTTTCAATCAACAATTTCAGCAGTGATTCCATGCATTTACTGTATCTTGATATGTATCCATGTGTGCATCTTAACATGTGAGTAATACATTCACAGGCAGAGATAAACAGATAGTTTGGCATTTGAGAGCTCTTTTTTTTCTAACGTAAATAAATACATAACAGAAATAACACAAAAAGCATTATCGTGCCATCGTTTTTCTATATTTCAAGGCCTTATTAGATTTTTTTGTTGTAGACAGTAGGGTAGCTCGAAATTGTTGCTTGGCTTTTGACGCCTCTCTGACAGTAGTGAAGTAGTTACTTTTTAAAATTGGTAAATTGTAAGTAAAGTGTTTTGAGAGCACTGCAGGAGGAGAATAAAACCAACTGTGAGATTTTGTTTTCCACATGAATCAAAATAGATGCTCATGGAAGTTGTAAGCTGTGTCTAAGATAACAATGTTAGCAGAAAAAGAAGACATGTACAGGTAAGACTGTGTGGTATTTATAGAAGGTATACTGATGGTTAAGCTAATTAATTATCAAACTAACCAAGAATGACCTGGCTTCCAAGCAAGCTGCCTAATTAGTAAATAAATCAAACTGCATTGCGTAAATGTGCTTCTTGACAGTTTGCAATTTCCCTCAAGAAGTTTTGCAATGATCATGCCTGTAATCCCTTTCAGATTTTAAACCCTCTATGATGTCAGAGGTTCCCCCTGACCTTTTTTTATTAGTAGGAATCTGTAATGACGAAGGATAACATGGTGATGACATGGTGTAGCTGCTATGGCTTGAGATTTAGGGCAATAGAAACGAGATTTGTGACAATTGAAAAAAAAAAGGAAATGGCAATTAAAATGCAGCATTAAGTGGCTGTCTTATAATTACCTCTTTATCTACTACAGGTTAGAGATGGAAATCAAAAAGTTTTGAATCATTACCAAGAAGTTCATTGGTCAAAATAAATTGTTTTTCTGAGGCAACATTTTCAATTGTTAATATTTTCTGCTGAAAAATAAAATATTGAACCAAATTTTTTCCTTCATTATTTAATATATTAACTTTCAGATTTGTGTTAAGGGACTTCAGAAAGATTTTTGACTGGTGTGCTTTTTATTCCATCAATTTAGTATACAATATTGCCTTAACTTTTTAAGTTCTGCCTTATCTAGAGGAAAAAACAGACTCATACTTCCAACATCAGAATTACAAAATTTCCTATGATTTTTTTTTTTTAAATTGGGAAGATAGTAAGCAAAATATGATGAATCATTTTCTGATTCTGTGTTCTATTTCCACTGTTTTTCACCTTTTACGACTCTGAGAAAGGAAGTAGGATTATGTAGGTGTGGTCACCAAGAAGATAGCACTTGCACTAGAGAAGAATGTTTCCATAGAATGTTTCCATTCTGTTTAATTTTGTTTTAAGATTCATGTTAATAATAATAGGTTAAAATTTTTATCCACAGGGACTCAAGCATTGCAAAAGCAGAATGACATCCATGGCATCAGATAGCAAACAAGATAAGCATGGCTGTGCTTGTTCACCAAGTTGTATGAGTGACAGTGAAGATGTTCATGCCCAGTTCGGTTAAAGAATGAGTGACATTATACTGAGAGAGAGGTGTGCATAACAACTATCATGTTCCAGGCAGAAACTCAAGAAGAAAACCGAAACCTGAGGACTTGCCTGGCATCCTAAAGAAAGCTTTTTGATTCCAGTCCTGCAAATACATTTTCTCTGATTGACAAATTTATGGGAAGTAACAATGCTGGTTTGTCTTGGCCAGATATCTATTCATCACTAATAAAAATTCTGTGTACAATTTTTATATTAAATATTTGGTTAATTCTAGGTAGAATATTTTGCTACAGAAAACGTTTAAAGTTATTTCCTCATTCCCCATTTCAGAATATCCCTTGTACAAGGCTTGCTTCCATCTGTTCTGAACAGTTGGTTCCAAGTAGATAACAATTAGACTGGGTTTTAGTTTCTTTTCATTTTGGTGATTCAGTGTTTTTAATTTAATCTTCAAGTAAACAAGCATTAAAATACCATTGTGTTTAGGTAAAATTATTGTTACAGGTAATTACTTCTAGCACAACATTCCAAATTTTAAAGTCATCATTTAGCAAACATCAGTCATAAATCTGACCATTTCCAAATTTGGGTAGATTGAGATTGCTTCTTTTCACTTTTTTTACAGTATTTTAATTCCCCCATGGACAAGAATATTAAGATAATAATTTAAAACAATGAAAAGCAGCTTATTCTTGTGTTAACTGCTGCTCTGGGGTTTATTTTGTTTTGATTTGGTTTGTTTTTCATTTCAGGACCAGGAGAGAATTCTTCTGTATCACACAGCATGGGTGTCGCTCATTCAGATATTCTGCATTCTTGCCAAGTAGTGGTTTCACAACTGTTTCTCACAGCTCTGTCTCAAGTGTCTTTCATCTATCTTGTAGTTCTGTTTTACTGATTGATTTTGATCTTTTAAGTCCATCAATCCAGATATCTGAAAATTCTCATCTGCAAGTTTTAAAAAATTAACGTATTTGTTTTTCTGTTCTCCCCCATGACTTACATTTCTCATCCCTCTGCAAGTTCTATCACCTTTCTCTAACAGGCTCTGGCCCTTGAAGATTCAGAAAAAGTGGCCAAAAGGGCAAATTGTAGCCCCATGAACTCCAAAAGATACTGTTTGTTTCACAAGTTTTCATAAAATAAAATTGATTATGGTTTTGCTCTCTAGAGAAACTATTTTCTGTTTTTGTTAGTGCTGTTTTCTGATTTTATGTCTGCCTAGAGGATTACCTATAGACTAACCAAGCCTCATATAGAGAAAACTTCGTGAATTACAGGATATTCCTCACACTCTTTGTATGCTCAAAACAAAGATATATTATATACTACATAAGAAAACCCCAGTATATATCTTGGACATAAATGAGACTGACCAACCTGGTCTAAATGAAATAGTAGATAATAGTATGACCTAGGTTCATATTTGTTTGCATTCCCTTCACAATTCTCTCTACTTCATGATTTTGGGTCTAAGCTGACTTAATATATGTGCTAAAAGTAATTTGGCACTAAATCAGTTATAGCTTGGCTGTTTGTGACTTTGGTATTGCCAAATATACTTGGTGTTCACCTGGAGTTCTACAGAACAGGGAAGTGATGAGGGCAATAGCATGCATGCAGCCAGGAATCAAGGATCAATAACTTAAATGCTGCAAATAGATCTAAAACTCAGCTTTTGCACAGTATCAAAAAAATATGAGGAATAATTATAAACTCTTTCATTCACTGTAGGGACACAGGAGGGAATAAACTCTTCTATTTTCTTGCTTTCAGATCACCTAGAATGGAAAACATCTCTCTGGTTAGTGTTCTACTTGGCAGAGTCTCTACTTAGATAGCTACCAATATCTTGGCTATTCTCTGAGGCAACTAATGTATCAGTCGCTTTGCTTTCCACTTTTTCTGGGGTAGGAATTAACACTCTGTTTAAATGCATTAAAAACATCTGCTGCATCTTAAATTTTTTTGTAAATATGTATAAAAGGAATCACTTGTGCTTCCACCAGGTCATCAAGTAGAATATTTTCCTTCAAAACCCAGATATTTGGAAAATGAATTCATAAATTAGAAGTCCTTAATTTTCTATTAGACATCATAATATCATTAGGGTTAATTTAAGGCATTTGGTATATTCTAGAAACATTTTCAGATCAGTTCTAACCAGTCAAAGGAAAAGACAGGTTATTCTCCTTAAGGTGAGCTCCGAAGTGTGTGGGATTTCACTGAAGCTAGTTAAAATTCTCCTTGCTGGTGCAAGACGGGAACACTGGGAATTTATTCTCCTTGGGACTCAGTAATGAAATGAGACTTTTGAATTTCTTGGAAAACAAATTAGAAATTCATTCAGTTTAGTTCATGCTGAAGAAGGAAAGGCCAATTGGGCTCCAGAGCACTGACGCTAGGGAGTGCAAATCTACCATTCTGAAGTTTGGGAGGGTAGGGACAGAGAAAAAAAAATTAAAAACCCAAACCATAACAAAGAAAACTAAATAATATAGGAGAAGGTAAGAGGGTTCTCATACAGATTTCATGAGTTTTAAAGAGTTCCATAACAATTTGAAAATTCAAATGGCTTTAATCCAATGCAAAATTGTGCAGCTCTGAGCTGAATAGAGCATTACAGGAACCCGCAAAAAGTGTTCCTTATTCCCTAAGTTTCTGTTACAAAAAACTGAACTGATTTCTTGAAAGAGTACACATCCAACTCAACAATCAAATACTGAATATGCCTTGCTTTTGGTAAATACACTGTGTGTATTTACAATGTCTTTTTCAAAGCTGGTATTCCATGTGTTGAGGAAAAAAAGAACAAACCAAGGAAACTCCCTTGTCTTTGCAACATGCATATTACCATGTTAGTGTAAGACGGTATTTTATGTTACCTGGTTGTTTAGGAGATTTTTGAGAATAGAGTTTATGCTGCCTCCCGTTCTTGAAAGCAGTTCATTTGGAAGAATATTGTAAGATAGGGTCCTGATCCAGTTTACAGTTAGATTCATGTAGCACTTATTGCAGAATTATGAACCAAGTATTACATAGAGGTTATAAAAATAATATCTTTACAATTTAGAAAATTTCCTCTGTAAATATACAAATAAGTAAAAGATATTGGTTTGAACATATTCTGAACGACAGACTGCTGATTTCACATGTAAAATAAATGGGTTATGTATGTTAAAATATAATCTAGAGGACAATTTAAAAGGTAGCTTGGTTTTGCAAATGGCAGCTTTTCAAGAAGAGCTAGGACATTGCAATTGCTTCCTTTTTTTTCCTATATTTTTTCCCCTTGAGGACTGAAACATACTTGCTGGGAAACAGCAAAAACAACGGTGACAACAACAATAATCACTCCCTCCTACTTCCCCTGCAAACTCCCAAGAAATCCTCTGATTGATAAGCAGAGATATTACAATATATGGGGCCTGCATACATCTTCAGTACAGCTTTAGTCAGCTATCTCACAGCATTTTTCTTCTAACTTTTGAACATGGATTTGCTCATGAACCTGTTTTTGCTGTACCATACAAATATATTTTTTCCTCAAAGGATAAAAATACTGTAGAAAAATGTGCAAATAACAAAGATCCTGCATATTCAATCCCTTAGATCTCAAATTAACTGTAACTTTGATTTTTTTTGCAGCATGAGAAATATTTTTTCATGTTGCTCATTGTGAAAAGTAATCTTCAAAATGGTAGGAATTTCAGTTCAAATATCACCTTGAGAACAAGATGATTATCCAGTCCAAGCTCTCTACACCTCTTGATGTGGAATTTAAATCTCACAAGAACAGAGAGGTTAATGAAATTTCTGGGGCTTTTCTTCTCAGAGGTCAGAGATACCACTGTAACACTTTATCATTATATTTTATATTTCTATTCCACTTGGATCTGAAATTATAAAGGAAAATACAAATTAAATCTTATGTAAAAGGAAAAAGCAAAAAATAACCCCAGCTTTTTGAAGCATCAAAGAAACTCTCAACAAGTTCAGGTAATTCTCAATTTTATTGGAGCTAGTTTAATTATTTTTTCTCAAGCAGAGCATTACAGATTCTTACACTCTTTAATAATTTATAACATGTTTTAGGAGCTGTGAAAACTTATATCAGGAACTTTGAAAAATGTTTACAAAGAAGTTGCCTGGCAAGTCATAGCTTGGAATATCAGAAAGTCTGAAGGTAATGAGATGCCTTGAAAAAAAAGAAATTTTATCAACATGCAAAAATTTACAAAAGAAAACCCCAACCAAAACACAAAATCAAACAAAAACCCCCCAAAACATGAAAAGAGAGTGATGAAGCATCCTGAGAAATTGAATTTGGCACCTGTGAAAAATATTCCAATAATATGTAAATAAAGTAAAAATTTTGAGATTTCAAATCTTGTCTTTAAATAAAAGCAAAATACATTGAGGTTTCTGTATTTTATGTCATGTGGAAAAATATAATCAACCAAAATATATTGTTTTTCTTAATTTTTTAAGTATTATTTTGAAATAGTTTGCTATGAACTTAAAGAAAAAATTTTATAAATTCCCTAATTTTTCTAGCTCCAAAAAAGTAATTGTTTTGTTTCTACGTTTTCAGAATCTTCTTTGTATCCAAAAGACTGTTAGAGAAACCAATGTATCAGTATATTTTAATACTGATGGAACGAAAGTTATGGATGAAAAATGTTTCTATCTTTTCAATCATATATTTTATGATATAACTGCATATGACTCTTCTGATATGCTAAACTTGTTTAACCTAACAGAAAAAAAATCAGTGATATCTTTTGAATAACTTTTGAGCTTTCATATGAAGTCTAGTGGAAGCTGCACTGAACCTGAAAAAGATTTTGAAAGATAGTGTTGTTAACATAAAATAGCATTCTTACTTTCATGGCATTTAGCTTTTCTTGCTGTTTTCTGTGCAAAGCATTTTCATTTAGTGAGTAAAACCCAAAATGATGTGTCCTGTACATTGTAAAGAAACTGAAGTTACTTGGTGAAGAAGTCAGAAGCAGAAATTAATTGACTGGAAAATTCTTGGTTTCATTTGTGAATCTGAGTTATTTTTGCCCTTCCAGCTGCCACCTTGGCTATAGTTAGTGAACTACTTAGTCACATACTTAACTGGCGAGCAGTGGGATAAGGGAAGGTGCCTAAATGCATGCTTAAGGACTTGGTGGATTGAGGTCTGGTGTATATTGAAAATATGCAGTCAAACGTCATCATTACATCAAGACTGTTTTCTTACAACAACACAAAAATGTTTAGTCTACTACCCTCACTTAATGTGGGAACAATACCATAGGTCCTATTTTAAGAAGAAATGCTGATTGTCAAGTTAGAAACTGCAGCTGGGTATCTCCAGCTGGCATTTGTTAATACATTTTTGAAGGCAAATCAGTGTAGGTTGAATTAAAGAATGAAATAAAAAGAAAGGATGAGAAAAGTACAAGAAAAATCTAAGGGACAATGGCAAACTTATATGGAAAATGTTTTGTTCCTTTCTTTGAAACATCTAGTAATGCTGCAGGAAGATGTGAGTCATTAAAAGTGGGCAGTATTTCACTGAATATATGAGAGCCCTGTATCTTTTGGAATCTTTAAGAAACAGAAATCTAACAGTGAGTTTCTTATTATCTTCTACTATGACAGACAGGTGCATTAGATCTAGTTCTGAAGATGGACAGAAAGTGAAAAGACACAGAGATAACAAAAAAGTTTCTTCCATTTTCCACTGGAATTGGAATGTAAGTAGCTTTACAGAGAATAAGACAAAATTAGATAGTTGTATTTACACACCAACTACTCCACAAATGTATTAGGAGTCTTTCAAGGAAAAAAATATAACAGGAGACTATAATGTTTTTCATTTCAAATTGATTAATGATGTATGTTAAACAACTGAATCTATGGACAAAACTCTTATTTCTATTGATTTTTAAATGTAAGTAAGCATGTACTTTGCAATTGCACACTTCATGAAATGCAGTATGTATATTCATTTATTATATGAATATATTATATTATATTACATATAATATATATTATATGTATATTCATTTATTTTACTATGGAAAAAATATACTATCTTTGAATATTTAAAAGATCAAAACCATTGGAAGTGAGTGTGTTGAGAAAATACCTAGAAAACTAGTTCAACATTAAAGGAAAAACTGGTCCTGTTCAGAATTTCCTATCAGGAATGGGCATTTAAATAGTTCTTTTTCACTCTATTTTAGACTCTTTTCCTTGATTTTTGTAATGCATTTTCTATAAATTATCCACTTGCCCTACAAGAGAGACACGTGTTGCAGAACAGAATGGGTTAAACATGAACAGCGCTGCTAACTTGTTAAAAATGGTACAGCAGGAGCTATGAGAAAGATGCAGAAAGGAGAAACTGCAAAAATCACATCCTTTTACATGGAACTGAACACCCTGTTGCAGACTGCAGAACATCCTGAAGCAAGATAAGCAAGTATGCAAAAGAAAAAGTAACATTAATGCTTGCTATGCATTAGCTAGCACGTAGACAGAACAAACGGAAATTGTCACATGGAAGCTTAAACAGTACAAATACCTGTGCCTCCTTTTAATAAATGTCCTTGCTTCATCGATGCTTGGTCCGTGTGTTTCAATCACTGTTACGCATGCCTTTCCACATTCTTCCTCAAGCATAGCTGGTAGACAGTTTTCTTTCACTTAACTTGCATCCTAAATACCTTTGTTGTAATTGCGGATGGTGATATAGCAGACATCTCATGCTAATATTTACACAAAGAGAACAAACACATTTCAAGAAAGAGACATAATTATAATCATTTCTTGAATATTTTACTTCCAGATGGATTGCCTTAGTAAACGACATAAAAGGCTTGTAGTAGCACATATGAAGGATAAAAATGTTTGATCGATTAAAAATAGTTTATGGTGTCAAAGTTCCAAGATAATGATAGTTCACTTATAGAATAGAATCACAGAGTAAGCTGAGTTGAAGGGACCCATCAGAATCATCTAATCCAACTCCCAGCTCAATGCGAGACAACCTAAAAGTCACACCATGTGCCTGAGAGCATTGTCCAAATGCTTCTTGAACTTTGTCAGGCTTGGTGCTGTGACCACTTCCCTGGGGAGCCTTTCTAGTGCTCAGCCACCCTCTGGGTGAAGAACCTTTTCCTGATATTGAACCTAAACCTCCCCTGACACAACTTCATGACATTCCCCCAGTGCTGTCACTGGTCAAGAGACTGAAAGGATCCATACCTGCCCCTCCAGTTCCCCTTGGGAAGATATTAAAAGCTTATAAAAGAAAATCCTAATTTCTTTAATAGTTTAAACTCTAAAAGTAATATATAACTGGGAAAAAAAAGAAAAAGAAAAAAGAAACAAACAAAGAAACCCAGGATTGTTACATGACATTATGTTTAAAGGAAATAGTGGTGTATAACTGAAGTAATTCTTTACACTTCCAGGATTCAGTGGATGTTTAGTATGTTCATAAAGCCCTCCACTTGCTGAGTTTTAGTCATTTACAAACCTGTGTTTCTGTTTATGCTTTCCATTTCACACACTTCTTAGTACAACTGTAGATCCAGGACACCAACAGTGTTAGGTTGTTTATATCTGCTTAAGGACATAAAATGAGATGTGCTATTTCTGTAATCCCGTGATTGTCAGGGCTAGGCCAGGCAGCTGGAGCTAGTAAGGAGGATCTGTCTGGTATGTAAATGAATGAGTTTGAAGGTCTATTTGACAGTGTTACTTTAAATGGGATTACACTTTCAAGTTGCCTTTATTTCCCATTTTCTGCAGAAATGGTTCAAATATATAGGAATTAGTATAATTTTGTTCCCTTTTAATACTGGTGAGTGGGGTCTGTAGCTTGGGGGCAGAAGTATGACATAGATGGTCCAGAAAGCCAGTCTGAGCTGTACCATTCCCTTTAGGCTGAGCTGGTGGACTGACACAATCTTGTACCTTTTTAGTGTTCTGTGACACGGGACCACCCACGGTACATATGCTGCATAAGGATTTACAGAGGAGCCCTTCCAGCTGAATACACAATTCCTTTATCAGGGAGTCTTGCTTAACTTACAGCAGAGAACTGCACATTGCTCTGGTCCTTTGATCAAAGTTAACTGTCCAGGAGTTGAGGCCTCATCCCATAGATTGATTGTGTGTTTGGAAATGCTTTACTGAAGAGATTTTCTTTCAATTGTGTTTTAGCCTCTATATTAGCCTCTATCTATGTGGGTATTAACTAAGCTTTTTTCACAGCACATAATGTTCAATGAACGTTTAAGCATTTTAAGATTCACTGTTGAAAATATTACAAAAGATAACAATAATGCACTTCTGACTGCAGAAGTTGGTAAATAGAGTGTAAGATGGGGAAAGGAAAGGAGTTATTTGAATCCATTAGTCCTCATTTCAAATACCTTTTTGAATGTTGCACTTCCTGGGCTGATAGCGTGGGTGAATTTTTCCCCTAGCATAACTGATTGTTATATGATTAAAAGCATGCATTCCCAAAATGTCATTATGCACTATATTTTCTTTGGTGGTAAACGTGGGTTAAAAATTTAAAAAAAAAAAATATCCCCACCCTGACACAGACTCAGGACTAGTCTTCCTGAAATATCTGCAGTTTGTCATCCCCCTGGTTTTTTCCGTATGTAGCTGTTTGTGAGACTGCACTGCAAAGCAGATAATTGAAATGAAGCAAGTTAAATCAACAATATGTTTTTGGTAGTATGTCTGTGTGTGTGTGATTGTCACAAAATTGTTTCACTGACTGTGTTTGAAGAGAGCTCCACAAGCTGCTGTCCTGGGAAGATTCTGCGGGTGGCACTCTGGAGAGCAGAGAGAGGTGATGGAGTGTTGGCAAAGACACAATGTAATTCCTCTGAAGAAAACATGCACCTGCCCCAGTAGTTGTGGTCATGAAATGAGGACTTGCTGATGTCTTTCTATCATATTTTATTTACAATTCCACCCATGTTAAATTTGTTTTTAAAATATATGTGCTAGAATTCATCCTTGGTTTCCAGACATGCTTAGCTGTATGTTTAATCATTTGACTTTCCAGTACTTTCAGGTTTTTTGATGCTCAGTTTAACAAAACATTTTTCTAGGCTTTATCTAATTTGGACATATCATTAAAAGAACAGATAAGATCTTAAAAATTTCCATATAAATGTGAATTACATGGGGGGAAAATGATTTACATTTTGCATCAGCTTGAAAACTACTTTGATTTTTCTGCAAAATGTCAATGGTTAAGATACTGAATTAATGTGGGTGCTCACTGTTGTTGTTTTGTTTTTCCAATCTTAAACATCACCAGGAGGATTTAATGGATAGTGATTCATTCCTTAGTCATTTTAATTAATCCACTGTTCCTGAATTTAGCAAGTGCTGACAGCTGTTTCTTCCTGTCTTGTACTGTCTGGGACCTTGCTGTGGTGACGCTTCATCCTGTCTGATGCTGACTGATGGGATATTGCATCTGACTGCTACCCCTCTGTTACTGTGTGACACTGTCCCTCGGATCCATGCTGCTGACTGCAGCTTTGCCATGCTCTTCCTCCTCAGGTCCTGCACTCCTTGCCACCTATGTTTGTCACCCTGTGTGCAGTAGGGATGAACTGTGATACAGAGATTTGGGGAACAGTATTGAGCCCTAACTTGTAATGGCATGACTCTTTCAGTCTATTCCTCTTTAAGCTGAGAGTTGGTTTGGTCTCAGATTCACCCACCTTTTACACCTGATGTAACTAATCTACTTTCCCTAAAGATATTCTGTCTTTGTTATGTGCAGCATATTTCACCAGAAGCTATAATACCATACTGCACAAACAAGGTAATAGAGCTTTGTTGAAAGAAAAAGTTGTATAATCCTTTTAAAAACTGGCAGGACCCACCAACTTTGAAAATTATTTCAACATTTGTAACCATTGATTCTATAGGGTAATTTTGGGGTATATTAAAACATTTAATTTGCACAACACAGAAATGAGAGCGTATAGTGGCTTTTTATATATTGCAGCCAGGGTTTTCCCCTCCTCAAATCTACACACAAACACACTGACTTCATTTTTTTCATTCCTACACAATTTGTACCTTTTTTCACCGAAAATATCATCTTTAGCTTGCCATGCAGTCATTTCTCTGCTGTGACAGCACAGAGGAAAGAGCAAAGGGGTAGGCAGGGAAATCCCTGACACCACTCTACTGGCTCGATGGAGTTGTACTTGCAGACTGCACTGAAGAAGATGAATTGTTTGCACAGAAGGAATGGACAGAGAAGGTCAGGAAAGCTGCAGAAAAATTGCTATGCTTTGTCTCCCAAAGTGGGATGGGAAGCTGCTATGCAGATCTTTCAGGACATAAATCTGTAAGGTACCACTGCAACAGCTTTCAGCAGCAGGCCAAGCTGTCATTTTTACAGGACCCCTTATCTATCCAACACTAAAGAAGGGGGAAAAGGCAGACACAGAGTATGTGTGTGCTATAGAAGCAGTGTGTAAGGACAGGTGTGTACTTCAGAATTGACTTTTCAACTGCTTGAGAAAACACAGTACCTCTGGATATTTCTTTTTGCAAAGCAAAGCTCTGCTCTATAGGACCAATAATTATGTGCAATGTAAGTAAAATAATTTCACAGGATAAAAAGTTGGAATAGTCTAAAGGAAGGCAGTTTTACACTTTCATACGCAGCACTCCAGACATTTTTTTGTTAAAAATATTTTATCCAGAAAATGCTGCATCAAGTAGAAACTGGGCAGCATAATAGGAGGAGGTTATTTTTAAATTCCATCTGAGGAAAATGAGATAGAAAAAATAATTTAGTATACTTCTGTTCAACAGAACAGATATAACTCTTAACTATTCAGGGGAAAAAAAAAAGATTTCAAGATTCCAAATGAAAATGTCTATTGTTGCAATTAGTATTGGATAAAAGCTGCTTTGCACACCAATAAAAGCTCTTTGAGATTTTTTTCTTTTCTTTTCCTCCTTACTTGGAGAAATCCTTAGAAATATTTTGTCAGAAATATAGCTCTGTCTAAAATAACTAGTGGTTTCAAAATATTTACCTCTGAGTGGTAGGGGTAGATGTAAATTCTTTTTGGGTTCCATGCACATTAGGTCTCAAATATTCTAGTTGAGAAGCATGACTGGCAATCCAAGAGTTTGGATTGTTGAACTTTTTTGTGGAATTTTCTATTGTAAACTTGAAGACTTTTCTTGATGAGGTGTTTTTTTCTTTAAATTAAATCTTCTTGAAAAAGCTTTTGCTAAGAATGATTAGTAATTCACCAAAGAAAGTTTGAGTGATAATATCTTAGCCAGCTTTCAATGCAACATTTTAACTATTTTTTGTGTTTATTCTTGGAAACTAAAGACTTCTGTTTAAAGTCTTATTTTTTTCCAAGGATTTTGTAATATTTGATTTTTTTTTTGTCTTTACAAACTCTGCCTTTTTTTTCTTATAGTTATTTAATTAGATCTTGATCTCTGTACTGCACAGTAACATATAACATTTTGAAACAGATGGAGTTTCTCAATGTGTTCATTACTGTGACCTTAGAAGCTTAGCATTTTTAAGAAATGACGACCTTAAACTTGCACATTCAGTATCTGACTTTCTGCTTTATTTTGATCTTTTAATATACCCATCTATTATTTTTTCTTCAGCAATATTTCATAATAAGATCTAAAAAGGGCAAAACAATTATTTTCTTATCTAAATAGTTCACAGAAATCACAGTAATTGTAAATGAAATGGAATTGAACATGAGGAATAACTTCAAAATGCCCTGAAACAGAATAGAACTCACCTTGCAAGTATTATACCATTAATATCGCTTAAAGAAGCTTATAAGTATACATATTAAAATATAAGATCTTTCTTCTGCTTTAATGATTTCTTATCTATTGCTATTATTAAAAAAATTTAGAGCATATAAAATAAGTGAGGATGGAGACAATGGGATAAAGATTTAGAGAGATCTGCCTGGTTACAATGAGCATTCATATTTAATGAGTAGCTTCTTGCAGTTTCTTGCTGTAAACAGCACTGTATGACATTTGGGTTACTAATTATTTCTAAGCAAACCAGAAAATAACCGTTCATGTCGGGCCGGGTGAGGAAGGATCTCAGCGTCCCCAGGGGAATGCCTGTTCTGCAAGGAGGGCAAGGAGGGCTGTGGTCCACTTTGAAGCAACCATTCAAACAGCCAGGACACAAACTGGCAGGATACCTAATAATGCTTGGCACAGCCTGATCGTGCCTCATGTCTAGCACGCTGAGAGTGGAGGTGGAGATCACTTATCCTCTGCTACGCTTGTGTGAGCAAATACACTCATGGAGATCTTGTACACTTATGTGCTTCTTTGTTAGACGTATCAGCTACTACTTCTAGGCTTCCTTAGTGTTAGAGATGCCAAACTAAACATTCTCAAAACTCAGACACCCACAGTGGATAATAAGGGAGAGGTTTGCCAATTTATTAAGCTAAGTACAATATTTAAGAATATTACCTACCTTCACGTACTATTAGAGTGAACCTTTGCTTATATTTCATTATACTATTCACGGAAACCTTCTTTGCTTTTGAAACATTATTTTTTATTTCTTCTCTGTGCTTTCTGTAGCTGTAATAATAGTGACCTTGAATTGTGTCTTCTTAGTTATTACAGAGCACTGCATATGCAAAGCAGTTAATGGGTATCGGTGCAGGCGTTGTCAGGGTGTTTCAGATGTCAGGTTACCGTGATATGGATTAACCCAGCAACCAGCATTCAACAGTGTGCAGTAAGTGCTGCAAAAATGCTAGCAAATTAGCTTTGAAAACAAAACGTGATTATTAATCAGAAGTTTCTAGGCACATTTTGCATGTTATAATTACTGAAGGTCTTTTGTGTGTGGCTGTTTCCATAAGGCAGTTTGTCACACTTCAACACATTCTAAGAAAATGCAGCTCTGGTGCCAAATATTAGGAGAATAGAAAATGATGCTTCTCTCTTGCTTAAAAACGTATTTCCTGACTCTCAGGACATATTCCCATTGAACTTAACTTTGCTTTATATGCAGCATCTTATCACTCTGTGGCTGGCAGGTGTTATTTACAGTCCCTGGTAACTTTGTATGTAAGAGCTTAGTCATTAAAGAGATGTGTCCTGGTAAGTTGGATTTTGAAGGAAGTAGGTTGCTTTCCAAGGAATATAAGAAAATTTCTGAGGCAAACACAGAATAGGCCTGGGGCTGACATACTGCAGTAAATAGGATAAAAGACATATAAAAATGAGGAGAAGTCCAGTGAATTTCAGTAGGTTCTAGTCTAAACTTAGTGACTGCTACAGAAGAAGTGACACTACTTATACCCAAGCAGTGCTGTCTTGCAGCAAATTCTGTTTCAGCTACTGGGTTCCATGTTAAACACACAAACACTCCATGCTTGGGAAACAAAACCAGCACTTGCTGAAGTTGTGTACAGGCATGCAACTCTCATTCTGGGCCAATGAATGAAGACTGAGTGCCTTCCTCAGGCCCAGTCCACATCTCCTCCCTCAAGGTCCTGCAAATCATCTATTTTAAGTTTTTCAGGCTGAAACCTTTAATTTTTGCTATATGTATTTTAGATGTTAGTGTTTTAGCATTTGCCTGCTTTTTGGGAACAGCAATTATTAATGCATAGTTAAAGATACTTGTAGGAATGTGACCTATACCTTCAATAACAGAGGCCTGTTAGTTTTTATCAGATTTAACTTTTAGGATTCTGTTTCCACAGTTTTGCCCCATATTCTGTATTGGTCTCATACCTCATTTTATTTTACTTCTATTCTAGCTTTTGGTACTTTCCACACTCTTATGGTCCCCCTCTCAGCTTCATATTTCTTAGTATGCCAGCATCTTGGAACATCTGTTCTTTTTTTGCCTCATTTAACTTGGACATGTATTTCTACTGCTTCTGCTCTAAAACTTAATATTTTGATCAAACCTACCCAGGGTATGTGCCGTTGTAATAGACGTGTTGCTTTAAAAGTAGTCCTGTTCATTTCAACTATTTTTAAAACTGATTTTTCATATTAAATATGCAGTTTATGATGAAAGATTGTGTAGTATGCCTACAACATAATGTAGGGTTTTCCAGAATTGTGCCAGCTTCAGTTTCTCGATTATTGATTAAGCAGTAAATAACTCAATCATCATACTCTTATTCTAAAAGAGGGTGACAAATATCTGTACTTCTGTGTATTTTTTTTCTGACAAAAAAATTGTTCTTATTTGTCATGGTTCTGTTTTCTTTAACTTCTCTTACTTTATTTTTTTTTTCCTTTTTTAATCTGCATGATCTTCTAAGAATAGCATTACACTTACTGCTCCCATGCCACTGAAGTAATTTTGTTAGGGGTGTGCAGCATTCCCACTTTTTCCCTGCTGTTTGATCAATTTCCGTGTGGTGTTAGCCTTTCTTTAATCTTTTCTTTAATTTGAAAATGAGTGCTAAAACAGTAGCAGATATAGCTTTTTATCAAATGATCACCTCAGAACTATAGGATTACAGCCTCAAAGGATTTTATAATGGGATTAGAGGGTATGTACCTGGACATTTACCATAGAGCATCTGCTTTGTATATGCTGTATTTGATGTGCGCCTTAGCCCTAGGCCTAGCCCTAGGTGAGTACTGGAGGGGGCACTCCTGTGGGAGGTGAGAGGTATGAATTTCAGCACATTTTGCATGAAGAGGGCATTGAATTTGGTTTCCTTAGAAACTGCTGTAATCTCTAGTCTATTTTAACATTCGTTTCTCCTCCTTCTCCTTTGACAGACAGGTTTTAAGTGAAAAGAGTGAACCAGTTTTCCATAATCAAAGGAGTTTAAGTGCAGGTGGGATTCCAGGTTGTGAATCCCACTTTCAGATAAGCACATAATTTGGGCTGCACTTAGGCACTTACAAGTGGGAGGAAACACTGCAGATCATCTCTATCCATGAATTTTTTTGTTGGCTCACCTCTGCATTTTGTTGATTAAGATGCTGACCACTGTGAATTCTACCACCAGGCACCCATATCTCTGTTCATATTACATTGTGCCGAGGCATTCAGCTCTGGTTCATGAACTCCTTTCACAGGAAGAAAACAAAAGACCCATAATCTATGCATATTGTTCCTTTAGTGCATCTGAGATATCTACCTTGGCTTCTTAGAAGTGCAGAGAGGACTTAATATGTTTATGTCTAAGCTATAACTGCCCCTGAACAAGTTAGGAGACATAGTACATCAAAAATCTGAGTTGGTGTCCAGTGATCTTCAGCAGTCCATGTGCTGGGAACTCAGTCTTCGTTTAAAGAAGATTTCAAGCTTCTAATTATCAATGTGTTTTTGCTTAACAAAGAGCCTTGGCATTTAAAAAATATTTAAACACTTCCAAAAATGAAAATTATTGCTTTAGAAAATATAAACACTCTTTTTCTCCTAAACGAACTTTTCCATTTTCCTACTTCTAAAAAAAACCTCCCCCTTTAGAAATTGATGGGATGTTTCTTTTAAAAATGTTTCTTTCAACAACTGCATTCAAGTAATAGCAGTGGATAAATTTTTTGATAAATTCTTTATAATTTCTAGTTGTTACCTGACTTGATGGGGCTCTTCTATATTACCTGTTACTCTGCATAATAATCTCTTGTGATAGGCAGTAAGTAAACAGTAATTTTATTTTCTTGGCATCTGAAATTTATCCTAGGTGGCCTTCACAAAGGCTTCTTTTATAGTTATACTTACTTGTCATTAAATTACAGTTTTCCTCAAATTTTTTAAGGGTCCCTAAAAGGCTTATTGCAATCTTGCCTCTTGTGCACCTAGAATTCTTGTCAAACACAAGGGTAATAGCCTTATTTCTACCCACCATATGTAGGGCTATTTTAAACCTGACCCCCTCTTCCTTCTGTGAAACAGTTCACAATCAGTAGGGAAACACTTAGCAATCTTGCTTTCTGAAGTGAAAGAGGAAAATCCAACCACTGTATTGAAGCAACCTCAACATCTAGGAAATAAATCACAGTGAAAAATTTTCCCCTTGCATTTTGTTGTTTCCTCATTTGCAATCACAGGTAAAGTTTTTTTAAGCATCACAGTAATTTAGGCATCTAAATCCTCCTTTACAACTTAGAGGAAGCAGTTAACCTCTGCTTCTTCAATCCTTCAGCATACAAGAGAGATCTCAGTTTTTCCTCCATTCATCTACTTCCTTCAATAGTCTTTGGATTCTGATTTTTATCATGTATTTGTAGGTATTTGGCATAATGGGGAATGAACTTTAATTGGGGCCTCAGGCACTATTGTAATACAGGTAATAAGCAATAATTATAGTGACAGATGTTGCCAGCTTTTAGTTCCATTCTCAGATATTCAAAATCCTGTATTTGAGAATGCCACACTTCAGCAGGAGGTTTTATTTATGTGTCCCTAATAGGCATTTGACTCCTTTGTGAAAGCAGATACTACCCCACATGATTTGTATTTTCTTTGCATTCCAATCTAATTACATTATCTTTTATGTCACTTTATATTTTTCACAGCTTTCTAAATATTATCCTCCTTTCAAGCTATACCACCCTGGTTACCTTTATCTTAGCATGTTCTTAACACTTTATTCTTTCCCTCTTCTGTCACCTCTGTGTCTGAAAGATGCAGCAATGGCAAATCCTTTGAAAACATCCACCAATTAACTGCACTTATCTGTAAAATAGATGCAGTCATTAAATTTACTTCCTAACACTTATTTTTCAAATCCTATTGAAATCACCTAGCTTTCTCTTTGACCTTTGCTAAACCAGCTCTTTAATATTACACATATGAATTTAATTTCTCATAATGCCCCACCTCCTCTGGATACATATTCCATGCCGATATTAAAGCTATGGCATTCTGGGCTGCCTCTCAAATGTGTTGTGTTATTTCTCAGTTTAACTTGAACTTCTCATCAGATATGCTTCTGCTTTTCCTTATACTTGATTCTTGGCCCTCAGTGGCTACTTGGAGATGATTAGAAGACCAAACAAAGATTCAAATATCATTTATGCTAGGTTGGATGCAGCTTCCTCTGCTTCAAGTTTTCCTACAGATATACAAGTGAAAAAACTCTTAAATGCTATAACAGGAATTGCAAAACAGTTACTGAAGAGCAAATTTGGTAATTATGATGGATGTGACATTCAAGCCGTGCTTCTGAAAATAATTGTGCACAAGAGAATACTTATTTAAATATTGGCAGATGTGGTCTCAAAGAAGTTCACGGTTAGTTTTCTCCCTCTTTTGCTGGTGTTTCAGGAAGAATGAGGAAATATTTAAATTCCCTCTCCAGTGGTTTATTTGTATATGGGACGGTACGTATATGGATTCCAGCAAGCTGAGAAAATGAGTGGGTTGTCTTAAAAATAATATAAGAAAGACAGTCAGGACAAAGGATAACTGCAGAAATCAAATGAACAGATGTTCTTGTTTGAGTTTCCCATGAACTGAGTGCTTCTGGAGCAGAAGAAAACTTCAGGAGCACCTCTCGGTTCATGGTGTGCCCATCCAGAGAGAAGCATAAGAAAAAGATTGCCATTGCTCTGTCTGACAGTATTATTTACCAAACTATGGCACATATTGCATTGCATGCTGCCTTGATAGTGGCTCCCAGTTGAAAGCATTGTGGATCTCCCCCTGTTGCTGTTAGCTTCCTTTCCTGGGCTTCGTTTTCTCTGGGGAAAAGAATGTTCCCTGATAAAATAAAGGAAAAGTTAAATGTTTGGTGCTGTCTCATTTGTTTGTTCCCTCCTTCCTTTCCTTCTTCCTTTTCTATTAACTGTTACTACTTAAGGAAGGACAAGAGAGAAAAATGGGTGGTTTCAACACTAAGCTGTAAGAAAGATGGATGGTCCATACAGATGTCCTGAACACTGGGGATGAAGAGGGAGTATCTGTAAGAACTAATTTACTGGAGAAAAGGTCAACTCTGTGTTCCTCTGGAAGAGCATAATGCAAACCATCTGTAAACTAAGGCTCTAGGATTCGTTATTCGTGGCTGGGATGGCATTTGCATAGATAAATTTGTGTGATATTACCTCTGCTGGACAAACTTAAATTGCTGTAATGGTATAGAAACTTTCATTCTTCTAATAATTTCTTGCTCAATGCAACCAAAGATATGGTTTGTACTGTGTGCACTTTTGAAAGACAACACAAAATCTCCACTGCAGTTGCCTCACTGAAGGTGAAGAAGATTGACCACACAGTGTCCTTGTCTTTTTTCACTCCTTGGCAGCCTTTATTAATTTAGAAATTATTGGGTGGATGCATGATTACAGGTAAAAATACTGTACAAACCATTAAATTGGAGGAAGACAAACAAAACCCTCAGTCTTCAAATGAAATGTATGTTACTACAAGTAAAAACTCCAGGCAGCTTGAAAAATGTTTATGTTCAGATTATAGATTTATGACTTACTCTTTCCAATATTCATGAATGCACAGACTGTTTGCCTTAGGCATGGTATAGTAGCAAAGGCTTGAAACTGGCAATAATTGCTTAACATTGAACAACATAATTATATATTTTTGAGCATTTTAGCAATTGATTTAAGGATATATATGTACATTTTAAAAAGTAAGTATGAACTTCTAATGGAGTAAAACTGCTTTTTCGTCATTTTACATTTGAAAGCTGATTTGCCTCCAGACAAACCACATTGCTTTCATTTTACATGCATAGACATTTTACAAGTCTTATCGTTAGTGAACCCCACACAGTGTGGGTTTAAAACTTTAATCAAACTAAAAACCACGGTCCACTGATGTTCTATAGACCTGCTGGGTTTAGAGCTGTTACAAGAAGAAATTTTCCCTTTGCATCCATGGAAAGTCAAATTAATTATGATAAAGTGATTCCTTCTGAAGAACAGAATCTCTTGGGCTGAGTTTAAATATAAATGTGTAACTGTTAATACCTGCATTAAAAGATTTTTGTTTTTTTAAATGCCATTGTCTGGTTTTCTTTGTCAGCATTCTGTGGAGAGTGTTTCATTAGGAAAATTACTAAATTAATTCATTTAGCGTACAAAGACAGACATTTTTGTAAATAAAAGATAATTCTTCAGGATTTGATATGAATCCAACTTCTATTCATATATTTTTTATGAATGGCAAATGTTCATGGAAAGTTTTGAAGATGTTTGACACCACTAGACTATGTTTAAGATTTTTTTTAAGGTTTGGTCTACATTATTGATACCTCAGTTCTTCCTCAATAGAAAGAAGCATGAGATAAAAAGCAAATATATACTGTGGTTCTGCTAGTATCTAAATAATTGGGGTAACCTATTACAGTGTATGTTAGCAAAGGAAAAAGAAGAAAGGAGGGCCCTACAACATAATAATGTACTTACTGTAGGAATATTTAAAATATTTGTAACTATTATCTTTTTTTTCTTTTTTTTTAAAATAGAAATAAAATATTTAAGAGTAATAAAGGAGGGCAATAGCTGTGTCTGTCACTTTCTTAGGGGGTTTTATACAGCTGTAGGGATAAAAGGAATATTTCCTCTATTCTAGGAAGGTGGGGATGAGGAAAAAGAATGAAATTTCAGTGCTGGATGATGTAGGCAGGGAAGGGTTCATTTTTCTTCCTGGGTAACTTTTCAATGACTGTAACATTGGCATCTCCAGAACTAGTGAATTGCTGTAAATGTTCCTGCTGAATCTGGCTGCCAACCACTTACACACAGACGCAGACACAGACACATAAAATGTGCACAGGCACATAATACCAGGGACTTAGAAAACCCCATCCATGTCCTCCATTTTTAAAATGGAGGTTTATGGAAACAGTGTACATTCAAACAGAGGGAATCTGTAAATATTCCAGAGAAAAAAAGAAAATGCATCATAAATGAATTATGTTTTTCAGTAATCAGAATATAGTATTTTAAATAACTTGAAAGAATTATAGGAAATGGGATATTTTCTTCAAATACCATGCATGTTGATGGATGTGAAAATGTCCCATTCTTAACTGCATAGATCCTTAAAAAGTTTATTAAAGCTAAGTAGTATATCTTATGTATCTCATTGCCATCTTGATAAACTCTCAGTGCTAAAGGGTGTAATAATAACGTAGATTGTAACAGCTGCTACACTCAGTGGTCTTTTCAACTTCAGATGATTTATTTTTGAAGTTTTATTTCTATAGGCTTCCAGTTAATTGCTGTGTGCTTTAATTGGGCTTCAGTATGCTCATCTTTTGATCACAGTGCAATAACAGGAAACCATGTTTGCATAAATCTTGAGGGTGTTTGCAGCTTGATGGATTGTGTATGTGAATCTTTCATTCCTCGGTCACACAGGATGCAGATTCAGTTACTAGGACAGTGCAACCTGCAAGCAAATTACAGAACCTAGAAGTGCTACTAGTAGGTCTATGCTGTGTCATAGCTTGAGCACGACTTTGAAGAAATTAAAAGGAGTAATAATAGCATTGCCCTGATAGCTTTTAGTCATTAGTTCTGTAGGTAAAAGATGCAGCTGAGGAAAACATTGTGTTGAACTTAATTTGCATTCTCAGGCTGTTTCACCAGACGATTATTTCCAGTCTTCAAAAATTAGATGGATCTCTATTCTTATGCCTGTGTTCAAACTTGGATAAAAGTGGGAAATTGCTTGCATCCCTAGCTTACAATAATTTTAAACCTCGACAGACTTGAGAGGTAGGGCCATGTGAGCCTCCCGAAGGTCAACAAGGCCAAGGTCTGCACATGGGCCAGGCAATCCCAAGCCCAAGTACAGTCTGGTGGAAAATGGATTTAGAACAGGCCTGAGGAGAAGGACTCGGAGGTCTTTGTGGACAAGAAGCTTGACATGACCAGACAGCAAGGTGCACTTGCAGCCCAGAAAGTCAAACATATTGTGGCCTGTGTCTAAAGACTCATGGCCAGCAGGTCAGGGGAGGTGATTTTCTCCCCTTCTACTCCACTCTCCTGATACCACACCTGGAGTGCTGCTTAAGAAGAACATGGACCTTTTGGAGCGAGTGTAGAGGAGGGCTGGCAAAATGATCTGAGCACCTCTCCTGTAAAGACAGACTGAAAGAGCTGAGGTTGTTCAGCCTGGAGAAGAGAAAGTTCCTTCCAGGACCTAACAGGGGCCTATGAGAGAGCTGGAGTGATAGGAAAACAGGGAATGGTTTTAAACTAAAAGACAGTTGGTTCGGATTAGATATAAGGAAGAAACTCTTCCCTGTGAGGGTGGTGAAGCAGTGGAACAGGTTGCCCAGGGAAGCTGTGCATGCCCCATCCCTAGAAGTGTTCAAGGTCAGGCTGGATGGGACTTTTAAGCAATTTCGTTTAGTGGAAGATGTCTCTTCCTATGGTGAGGGCATTGGAACCAGCTGATCTTCTAGGTCATATCCAACCCAAGCACTCTTACAGTCAAACTTGTTCATTTTATTATTCACTATATTAGCATTTTTTGTCCTTACCATTAAAATGAACTCCATGTAAATGAATGTGAGGTTCTTTTTCTGAGAAAAAAAAAAAAAGTACAACTTTCAAAGTACTTTTGAAAATCAGCATCTCCAAATGTAATAACCTTTTATAGAAGGGTTATTATAGTTTACCTATAGCAAATCCTCTGCTATGGGTTTAGAAGCCCATACAGGATTCTTGCCCCGATGGTTTATATACTGTAACTGGGGTTATTCTGATCTCATAAATTCTCATCTTTTCTTACTAGTAGTATTTATTTATTTCTAGTAATACTATTAGTATTACTGTTTATTTCACCAGTTACTCAATCAAAGTGTAACATCCACGGCAAGGATTATTACTGTTGATTTGTGACTTCAAGGAGATTTCTTTCATTAGTCGTAGATCTGAATCTGGTTTTATTTTGTAGTTCCTTGCTCGAATTACAAGAAAAGGGACTTGTTGATATTTGTTGAGCTTTTAGCATCTTTTATGATGGTACAGTCCCTTTCTGTCACCTTCCACTTGTGTTCCTTCTGCAGTCTTTTCAGTCCTTCACTCTGCTAGGGTAACCTCACGTGTTCAATTATTTTTGTCACCATTACCTGAAATTTCTATTTCTGTCAATTTTTGGTATGTTTTTATCTGTTTTGGCAAAATTACTTCAGTAGTGTATGTACGTGCACACATCAAGACTCAAAACGTAAATGAAATATAAATCTATATGGTTATGTGTACAAATATTATATATACGTATTTACGTGTTTATGTGCATATATAAAAATATGTATATGTTTATAAATGTGTGCATGTGTGCATAGACGTACATGCACATATAAAAATATACATGCATATATATATTGAAATATATAAAAATATGATTCTATGAATTTTATTACTATAGGGGTTTTATCCATTTTTCTTACACACAAATTCTTTTCTCCCTTAATTTCTTTTTCTTGAAATGCTGCTCCTTCACATATATCTAAGTATCTTGGGAAATAACATATTCATACAAAAGATAATACTTCAAGGATTTCTAGAGAATACATAGTTTAATCACATGCAACTTATGTTATAAAATAACCAGGAATTTATTCATCCTTTTCAGAAAATATACTGTTGAGGTGATTTAAATATTAAGTTTATGAAGTGTGAAATTTATAACCCTGGATGTACATAAAGACTGGGGAGTGAGAAGCTGGAGAGCAGCCCTGTGGAAACATGCAGCTCAGTGAGTATTTGAAGCCATAGACACTTTTCCCTTCCTGGAATCTTCTGTCTACTTTTGTCTCTTTCTTCTAGTATCTTTTCTTTTATTCCTGGTTAGATGTTTAAATGAAGCAATGCTTCCTCTCCCATCATGTAGCCAAAATTCTGCTGCCTGTATCTTCAGCCCCTGTCACCTTCTTTTAACCTTACCCACAACTTTGGGCTTCTTCTTTTCTGTCTTTGTGTAACCAGCATAAACAAACTCCATTTTAATAATAAGTTCAAGATTGGAATAAAGGATGAGTCTTATTTTAATTCCATTTTTAATACAGAAAAATGCACAATCACTTTACTGAGTGAAGTTTCCTTTAGATTAGTTTACACTAGAAGATATACTTTATGAAATAGAAAGTCTCATTGCTTTGCCATAGAAAGGACCCTGCAGAACTCAAAGTGATCAGATTTCTCATGAGTCAGTAAGATTCATTACAAAAAGCGACGGTAAAAAAGGGCATCCCCTCCACTTGATCTGGTTGGTTGGTTATAGATGCTTATATATTATTTTGTGTAAGATTAATGATACCTGCTCCAAAATTAGTAGTACCTGTCGCTTTATTGTTGAGGAGTTCAAGTTTTCATAGGTTATAGATATAGGTTTGAAAAAAAATTCTAACTCGGGCACTAGATCTCAGTTTTATAATATCCTGTTAAGAAGACTATGATCCACACCTGTTTATGTGCAAACATTGGAATTTAACACTCAACCCAGAACTGTGCTAAGCTTCTGTCTTTAATTGAGACATAGGACATATTTGTCAAATGGATTTCTGGGGTTTTTATAAGCTAAATAACTTTATTTTAGGAGTAATATTAGTGAAAAATACCTGTCAATGTAGCAAAGAGTGAGTCTCACATGAGGATGTATCTTTATCTTCAAAAGTAATTCATTTCATAAAGGGTTTTTTTTTTGGTAAATTACAGATATGGTCAAGGCAAACTCCAGCCTCATTACAATATACACAATATATAAATATCATATGACATACATCATATAATACAGCAGCAGGCTGCACAGAGTGGAGCATTGCAGTGAATGCAACAGGAATGGACAGGAGGCTTAGACCTGTTCCATTTATTACGAACTTAAAACTGCTGGAGCACAGTCCAGACAATTTTTTGAACATCTGTTCAGAACCTATTCATGGCTACCCAGCATAATATTCAGAGCAATTACAGTAAATCGTCTTCATAAAAATATATTCTGTATGGCCTATATGAAACAGTCATTCATTTTTTGTTGCTTGCCTCTTATCTGACATTACAAATAAAAGAAAGTCAATTAGTGCGTGTTTTATTGCTGGTTCTCACCACTTTGATAAATGTGGTTATAAATGAAAAAGGACTAATTGCGACCTTACATGCAGCTTGAAAAATTAACCTCATGTGCCCCATATGAAACAGAGTAAAGAAGAGTTATATGGAAACATGCAGCTGGGAATCAATCTAGCATGTCAGTGGGTCAAACATTTCCTGTATGAGCAATGGGAAAAAGAGCCCAATAGCTCAGATGTTTCCATTTATTACAGTTCCACCCAACAAACAGCCTCATCTCTCTCTTTGGAGTAGGTGTCAGAAATTACCTTCTCACACTCAGTTTGTGGTGTACAAACACAACAGATTTATCTCACCTACTGTTTCTGTGTTTTTCTGCTCTTTTTGCACTGTCACACCTCCCTTGAAAATGGGACACTATTGATACATTACACATCACTGGGCAAAACGCCCACGTGTCAACCTTGGGATATACAGAGATTGATAGGGGAACTAGTCTAGGATCATACTGACAGCATCAAAGTTGCTTCAGGTTCACTGAGGAAATGAGGTTAGATTATTCTAGAGCACAGCCATGTACATCATGTACATCTGGCATCAGATAGACCACCTCCCGCTCTGAAACCATCTCACTTGCATCAGGTCTTCTCTTCATTGCCTCAAACTGAGGTGGCATATGTTTTCTCCAGCTCTAATATTTTGTTTACCTTTAAAAATACCTAAATTACTGTTTAGCATTTTTTCATCGGTCTTTTTCTATTTTTCCTCTCTTCCTTTTTATTTTTTCCCATTGGAAGAAATTGTTGCTTAAACTGTTTGAGGTGATTGATACAGTGTTTCCAAATGCTGGAAATATATCTAGTAATTACACTGTTCAGACATGAAGATTGTATTACCTCAAATTGCCTGGAATTATGTCAATTCATCAAACTTCCTGTGAGAAGTTCATCTGCTGTAAAGTGATCACTCCTCTCTCTGTTAGCCTGCTTTATCTAATACAGAGGCTCAAGAGGGGATTTATCCACTCTCTTTTTCAGCATCATCCTCTTTTGGATTCTACTAGACCAACGGGGAAAAAATGAGAGTGTTTGGTGACTGCCTTGTTTATTTTATCATCTTTCAATGCAGTGGAGGAAGAGGATGTATAATTTGATTTGAAAGCCCGAGACAGTTAAGCAACAGGGCTTCGACAGAGCAGCAGTAATCATGTCTGCTTACTGAAGTAAAACATGGGCTGTTTGTATTCCAGACAGAAGATTTCAATTATGCTTGTTTAAGACTAACATATTAAAAAGCATAAAGATTCATTTCCTATTAAGCACTGCCTTGGCAAATCCTTTAATGCAAGCATCAAAGTGCACTTCCTGGACATTTTCCTGTCTGTTTAACGCTGACAGAAGAAAGAAATCATATTTGTAACATTTGTCTACCCATTAACAATCAGAAAATGTCCTACAAAATTATTTTTACCTTTTGGACTAGCAGCAACAGAATAATTAACTTATAGTTAGGTATATGAATGTAGTGTTCTTAGCCTTTTTTCCATGGTATCATTCCAGCACTTTCAGATTAGCTGACCTAAAAATAATGTAAGGTTAAAAGGAGATTTGTCTTATTCAAAGGACAATTACTCAGTGGCAATCTGGACTAGTATCACTCAAAGACTAAAATGACTCATGATTCCTTAATAACTTCAATTTATTTTTTTTTTCATGTGTTTCTTTCTGTTCTCTGATAAGGACATATATTTTTATATGATTCCTCCCACCATTAAGATCCTTGTTCAGTCTATTGTGAAACTGATGATTTCCTAGTGTACAGTTTGTCATTGAAATGTGAGCCAAAAACCTGGGTTTTGAGCTTATTTCTCTTTGTCCTCTAATGCTGCAAAAATACTAAACAGTTCTAAGAACGCCATGATCACACAGCAGACAAACCAAGTTACACAACAGTACGTCCTAACTAAAAAAATATTTTCTGAATTTCTCATGTTTTCACAAGGTACTTGTTGGCCAAAAGAATACATACAGCAAAGTCACCAGCTATATTCGCTTGACACACCTTAACCTTCAAAGAAGAAGCATAAACAGGACTACTTCAGTGGCTCCAGAGCCTTCTATTTCCCCTTCTCAATAGTGGAACCAAACTGTCTTTAATATTTGGAGCTTATCTATACTCAGTTGCTTCCAACATTTCACCTCAAGGAGAAATTTCCAGCTGGGAGACTAAAAAAGCCTTTTGTGACTTTATTAACTTTGCTTAAAATAAAAGGTATGCTTCTTTGCTTTGTATTTTACAAAGACATCGAGGCACTTTAATCTTTGAGGCAGCACATCCAGGTGATTCAACTAATTAGGCAAACCCAGTGATGTACCACTGAGTAAGTCTGGCAAAATCTCCTATCCTGGATGTGTAGTCCAGAGCACCAGCGAAATAACTCAGTAAGTGCACTCATCAAAGGTCCTGTTAACAAGGAAGAGAATAGGTGCTAAATAAAATCCAAACCAGACTTAGCAACCTTTGATAACACTTGTAATTTTCATACTGCATTGCTGCTACTTCTATATCTTACACTCTCTGCATTTTTTATGTTATGAAGCCTATGCACCTGATGTGATTCATTCTTAAATTCATAACATTTTTTTAGGGAGTAACTCAGGGAATAACTCTAGGTATTACTGAATTACTTAGAAAATTTAGCTCCTTAACTCCAGGTTTGATTTAAGCTTACTGTTTAGCACATATATTCTCAAAGCTCTTTCTCAGAAAGCACTATTATAGATGTAGACTATAATCTTTGAACTGCTTGCAACAATGAACCATCTTTTTATTATATTTACATGGGCAATTACTATGATTTCATGTCCATAGCTCTTTAGAATCTCTCTAATAATGCAAGACTACAATGTTACCTGTTGCTTCCATCCTCACTAACCAGTTTAAAGACTATTCCATTATTTGATGTCTGGATTTTTTTTTAGTATGCTTTTACTCTTTCTTTTTAATGACCTAATGGACTAGTTCAGACATCCCAAGTACAGACTGTCTTGTGCTGCCTTATGCCAGAGAGAAAACCTGCTGTCACTGAGCCTGCTGTTGCTATTAGATTACATAGCATAAAAATCAGTGTCCACTGAGGAAGATCACGTTGTCAGCACTGTCTGCCAAAGAGACACTGAACAATTTAGGTCCTATCTCCTACTGTGCTATACCTCAGGAAGGCATTCAAGGAAAATAAAATGACTGTAGCTTGCTGTCAGGCTTAAGAATGTGTTCTGTAAAATATGCCGTGAATAATTCTCTTCACCATTTCTTTACAATTCTAAGTCTCTCAGGGAAAGATGTGTATAATTTGACAGTATTTTGCTATTGTGAAATAAGAATTTTAACTCTATTGTCAAATTGTGTGCATGAATATCTGCTAATGCATCCCTTTTTTAAGTTAGTATAGAAAAACTCTGAATCCTTAATCAAGGAAAAAAATAAGCTAATACAGACCTAAGTCTTTCCTGTACACAATATCTCTCTATCCACTGCTATTTGTAACTCAAATTGTTTTCTAACTTCACACAATTAAAGCCACATAAATCTGTATTTAGATGTGATAAAGATACTAATCTTGCAAAAAAAAGTACATATGCATTTCATTTTATTCATACAGCAAAAGCCCACTCACCAGTAAGATTTCTGGTATCACATTAATTCATAATGCAAAGAGAAATATATACCAAATTATTTTTTAAATATACATACCTCCAAGAAAAGTACAATCTTTTGTTTTCTTGTTATAGTTGCTGCTGACATTGTTTATAACCCTTTTACAGTATGGATTGGTTTTTAGTGTATTGGATTGAATGTCATAGTGCACTTCAGCCTGAAGCTTTTTTAAGTCTTTAAATTCCTGAGAGAGTTTTTTAAAGGGGCAAGTGTCATTGCAAGGTAGGTTTGATTCAACAATTGGAAACATGACACTACTATCTTGTGGGAATTCTTTTTCTTCATTCAATTTTTTGTCACTTCCCCATCTTCCAATTTCAGTAGAATTCAGCTCAAAAAGAACAAATGTATCTCCACATATACAGATTCCTAACAGGCAAAAAACTGGGAGTGCATTCAGTTCCTTCATAGTATTAACTCATTTGCATGGAAGTGGATTTGGTTTTGATAAAATGTTACTTATGGCTGTTTTCTTGCCTTTTCAGCATGGCATAATTCATCCTGCCTTTTCCACATACACAGACATGTTTATCCAGCACTCCAGAATTCAGATTAGTGAGATTGAATTCAAGCTCATAGTTGAGGGAGTGCTAGGGAAGGAAATGAGGAAAATAATGTGATTCCTCTTGAACTGACGATAGATGGTGGCAGCAGTAAAAGTTAAACACAGCATTTCAAGTCTCTCTCCATGGCAGATCCCTAAAGAGGCAGCTCAGGGCATTGAACAGTATGTATAAAACCAATTTAACAGCAGCGGTGTATAGTGGCAAGGGAGTGAGTGGAGATTTTCAGGCTAGTGGGGCAAGGGGGTAAGTAGTTGAGAAAAATGGAGAAAGAGACACCATCAGAGGCTCTGAGGAAGGGCTGAGAATCAGGAGGCTTTCGGAGAACTGAAAAGCCTGAAAAGTCTTTCTTCGATTGTTTGTTCCCCCACCCTCTGCCTCCTAGGTTCCTAATGTAGCTTGCTACTCCTTCACTGATCTGAACTTGAAGAGGTGATTTGAAGCTGTACCTCAGCCTTGTCCTCTTTTGCCTTCTGTTCCTGACTGCAGCTTGCTCAGGTACCTAAGCCCCATGTGGGATGGAGGGAGGGAGGAAGGAAGGAAGGAAGGCAGGAAGGCAGGCAGGAAGGAAGGAAGTAGGGAGGGAAGGAGTCATATGAATGAGAGACTGTAAGTATAACAGTGAGTATAACAATGTATAACAGTGCAGAGGATGCTGCTCTTAGAAAAGGTTTCCTTCTGGTTTTCACTGCAATCTCAGATACACTGTGTCTGGGGCAGTAAGCCCTGTTTGAAACTTATGGGCAACTCTGATGTGATTCTGACTCTCAAAACTCTTGCTAAATAGGCCAACAGACAAGCAAACACTGTAAATCTCACTATTGTAGTGTTCTCACCAAACGTGCAGAATATATGCAGAAAGGGAGGGAGAAAAGGAGGGTGAAAGAAGGGAACTATGAGAGGCAGAAATATTTTGTTTTGTTGTCCCTTTTCTTCCTTGAGACACTTGGAAAAGTCATTGCAGTGTGTAAACATTTGTCAAGGAGAGAAAGAATTATTTTTAACAATAAGGTTCTATAGTTAAAACTACCTGGCATCATCACTTGTTTAGTACATGACATACAGAACAACCACTAACAGCTAAATTGCTCCTGGGGAAGGAGGGGGAAGCAAGAAGGAGCAGAAGGAAATCAATGAACAGACATCTTTGTGGTGACTTTCTCATTGTGTGAGCTGGAAACTGGAAACTTGAAATGGTCTTTGCACCTTGAGTCATCAATAATTTTCAAGCATCATTCTCAATAAAAGATTTGGGCCTGATGGATGGTGATGGAGTACTGATTTTAAGTCTCCTCTTGGCTGAATTGCTTGTTGGCACTGGCAGAAAAAAAAATAAAAATTAAGTGTCCTTTGCACCCCCACATCATTTCTTTTAACCAGCAAGTATTCTAGCATGAGGCTTTTAAATGTTTTATATCTAGAGTGCCTTTTTCATTAAGAGTACACTTTTATTTCTTGACATTGAGAAAATGGATCAGGATCATCACTTTAAAAAATTTTGTTTAAATGCAGATTTTGAAAGGCTGCCAGGGTTGAATAAAGAATCCCTGCAGAACAAACACTATAAAAATCAATAGTGTTCTTTCCAGGGAGGTATATTTATCTGGTCATGTCTCCTTGCATTTCACTGTACCACTTTTTGTGATTTTAAGCCTTTTTTCTTTCATAAAAGCAATGTCTTGTACCTAGTTAAACTAAAAAGGACTGTTGCACTCTCTGGGCCTTAAATAAATAACTGATCACCATACTTAAACAGACACTTCTTTTAAGGTTTCTATTTGTATTTTCCCATTTTTATTATTACAAGGAAGAATTCCAAATTACTTTTCAATCTGCTCTTTAACATGTTTTGGTATACTATGTCTATATCTATATCTATATCTATATCTATATCTATATGAATAGAACCACTTCTGCATGACCTCAGACTTCTCTGTAATTCCCCAAGTGAAAGAAAACTAGTTAAAATTAAGAAGTAATTTTGGGTGAGGGGCTTGATGAAAGCCCCTGTGACTCCTGATCTCTGCATCCAACCAGAGCTAATCTTATTCTGCTTCTTGTGACTGTCCATTCAGATCTTTCAGCTGAGGTGCTCTTGTGACCACTTAACTTGTTTCAGATTGAAAGACCTACAGTGTAAGCATTTTAAACTAGCTCAACTAATTTTCAATGATATGGGGTAATAAAGATATATCCAAGTTCTCAGGAGATAGCATCTAGCAGCAGGACAGTGAAGAGCAAGGGGCCACAGAGGAGTAGCTACTCGGCTTGGTATAACCACATCCGAAAGAAAAGATGTCAAAAAACTCTTTACAAAGTTTATACCCATGGACTATAGACACTGATATTTCCAAAATTTTAAATCTCAGGTACAAGGCATGTATAACTTTCAGCAGGTAAAAAGAAATTAAAAAATAAAGTAATGTAAATTGTATATGAAAAGATAAAAAAGTTGTCTTGTTCTGCATTCGTTCAGCAAATCCATAGTTAGAGAAATAGACCATAAATATTTCCCTTCACACATGGTATGTAAGAGCCTTATTACATGTGCATAAAGATTTTGCAGCAATGATGTCTTTGTCTTCTGATTACTGTGCAGTCTTGTCAGTGAGGAAAGAAGGAGAGTTTTTGTGACAGAGGATGTACTGGATCAAATGTTCCTGGAGTCTTCTGTAAGAGCTGAAAAGCAATTCTTGAGCAAGTGAAGACTAAAATACACAAGTTATAATTTCCACCATAGCAGTTTGTTGTCTAAATGAAAAAGTTCCAGTGCCAGAGATAAAATACAGTAGAATTCCCGAGCTACTATAAAATATCCTGTCATGCAAATGTCAGTGCTCTATTGGGTTTTATAAATGAAGTACTTCTGCCAGCTCAGATGCAGCCTGGCAGTCTTGCCTATTACAAAGTTTTGCCAAAACACTTCAAAATGCTGCAAGTATTTTCTATATCAAATGGTGACATATTTTAAAGTCAAGGGCTGGATTCATCTGTCTTCTATTTTTTTCTCAGTTCTCATCAAGTAAATGTGAACTGTTGGATGATTCTTAGGCATTACAAACTTGGGTTCAAAGTCACGTTGCCAATATCAAAAGCTAGAAAATATGGCAGACTTTACAATTTTTGTCATCAATCGTATTTCCACTTCTATTTTGTCCTCTAAGCTTAGCCAGATACTTTTATACATGGGATTCAGATAGTAGAAGAGAGGCTTCAAGTTTGTTTAAGCATCCTGACTGTGAATGCTATTTCGGTCAAATTAGATTGCCAGAGCATGACAACAATGTCATTGATTTATTATGTTTTGAAGTCCTTCCCAAACACACATTTCATTATTTTGTTTAAGGAAGGAAGGCAGGCCTCTTTGTTTTTTTTTTTGTTTGTTTGTTTTTCCCCCCTCAGACCTATGCTTCCTGGAAGGATTCTTTGCTTGGGCTGGTTAAAATTAACGCTATGCTGTGATCAGTGTCCCTCTGATGCTTTGTACAAGTGACCAAATATTTCTATCCCACAGATAAAACCAAAATTGAAGGGATTCAGAAATATCACATGAAAAGGGAGCAAGTCAGGACTTACACGGCTTTGCTCTATTACATGAGAGCAAATTCTTCTGCAGCTTGTATCCTTCCTAATTCAACTGCAATCAACCCACAACCACAGGTAAAGACAGCTTGGTCCATAACTTACAGGAAAATGCCCTTTTTGATCATTTCATCCTCAATTTTTTATCTCTTAATGTACAATTTAAATTACATTGAAGTAAAATGGTGACAGACTGAACAATGCATGAAACTTTCAGGCATGAGAGATGGAAATGTCTCAGAGATGAGGTAAAGAGCTCCTGACACCTGTGCTGTGTGAATGTTGCCCCTTATTGGATGGGCAGCAGACTGGATGGATGAATCAACACGCCCAAGTTATTCTTAACAAATATCAGTTCAGTAGATGTGTTTACTTTGTAGATCCCCAGAAGCTGGGGTGGCACAGCCAAGGCAGAGTAACAAACAGACATGATCTGGCTGCAACTGAAGTGACTTAAAGAATTAGGAACCAAATGGAACCCTAAAAAATCTCCAGTATGTAACAGCTCATTTTTCCAACCGTTTGATATCTCTGGTGGCACATATAATCTTTTCCTAATGCCAAACTGTGAGGCTACATTAGCAAGTAAAAATAAATTTTCTGACTCAGATGAGCTTGATTTAGATTCCAACTTGAACACTCTAAGCAAAAGAATGTTCAGGTCTAGGCAATGATCATGATATACAAGTCAAAATAAATGGCACGTGCCTTTCTTTTCTTGTTGAACTCTTCATATTTTTAAAGATACTTAACCCTGAATATGTTAGTCATTTACAAGTCAATCTTTTGAAGAATAATTTTCACTAACCAAGATAATATTTCTGCTTATGAAAGCACCTGCTTACATTTCAGTGACTTCAGAGAGATGTAGGTGTGTAAGAAAACACCAGCTTGTACTTGAATAGTTTTTTTCTCAAGTGAGAAATTCAATTAATAAGCGTTAGATATATCCATAGATGCAATTAGACATGTTTCTAAATTTGTAATGAATAAGTTAATTGTTCTTTGATATAATAAAATGATCCATTACTGAAACTCATCCCTTGAGTACTTTGAGGATTTGTATTTCAGCCTTTCACAATACCAGAGCATCCTAAAGAGTGAATGTAGTTTATGCAGCATTTTCCCTTTTATTACTAAAAAGTCTTTACATTGATTCGGAAAAAAGAAATTCCAATGCAAGAATGATCTTCTTATCGAACAATTCATTCATAAATAAAAGGAATAAAATTATCATCTTCTTTTCAGAGGACAATGAAATTTAGGCAGAAATCATACTTTCTGCTTTTGAAAATACAGAAATGGCTGAGCAAAAGCTGCTTTATATTGTGCTCAAAGCTATGAAGACGACTTTCCAGGTAAACAATAACTCTTGTTTGCTTACTTTATGTGCAGGCACACAGTCTGAATTTCAAACATTAAAAACCACAGCTGTATTGCTGATGTGTTACTGTGAACCAATGCATTTATACCTGCATGAATTTAAATTATATAATTTGAACTTCTTTGAATAATTGTTGTCTTGTAGCTACATATTCTTTTTCATCAAAGAAAACAGAAAGATTCCCTTTAAGTTCCAGGCCTTTAAAAATTATCAGGTCAATGAAATGTTTATTGAGTTGCTTGTTCTTACAGATTAAGATTTAGTTTTTTCAGCACTAACTCTAGAAAGAAAAATTTCCCTGTATTTCAGCATGTGTATTTTTGTGCTCATTTATAATCACTCTGAAACATCTGCCTGGGAACAAGTTTTCTTTAAGGTTTTAGTCAAACAGCTAAAATCTATGCTTTTATCTGTGTGCTTTTTTCCAGAAAACAGACTAACCAGAAAGTGAAAGAAAATACATGCATACAATCCACTGATTTTTGGGAACTTTATTTATTAGCAACAGAAGAAAAAAAGTGTGCAGGTAGTCCATTTTTTGTCTTCTGATGGGACAGGAGAGAATTTTCAAATTTTTTAAAGAATATGTCAACCCTTCCAAAATGAGCATTTCTATATATGCATGTGTTATTTAGATATGTATTATTTAACTAATACTATCATACCTGTTGTTACAAAGGAACTAGACAGCTCAAAAATACTAAAAAATTTGAAGTATAAAAGACTTCAGTTAGACATGATGAAATACTATAAACTACAACTATCAAGGCAGATTAATGTATTGAAAATACAAATGATGAGTGAGCAGTGAATTTTTCAACTTGTCTTTGCATACACATAAGAGTGCAGATGAACACAAAACACATCTAAATTAAGAAAATAAAAGCTGATTAACACTGCGGTTGCTCTTTGTAATTTATAACAGTAAAGTTGACTATTTCAGAGAATAAATTCATTAGGAGCTGGGATCAAGAGGAAATTACTGTCAAGGGAACATCACACATAAAAGCATTATGTGGAGGTTATGCTTTATGGCATTACATACTACCAGAAATATTTTACTAGATTTGATGGACCACTGTTTTGTTCTGGTCTAGAAATCCTGTTGTTCTACGTAATGGTTACCTGAGCCATGATGCTTAGCACCAAAATTACAAAAAGAGTGACAATGTCTTCTTTGCTCTCCGTTTTCTACTCTATGCTTCTGACATCTGAACTGTGGAAAAGTATTGTAACCCTTGAAGAAAATCCTTAATGCAGTAATCAAATCAGTAACTTGTTCGGCTCTGAGAACAGAATCACTTAACATTTTGTTTAGACATTCATGATTTCTGGTTTTCTCTTTTTTTTTTTTCCTTTCACTGAAGTTGCTTCATGGCAGGTAAAGCGGCTTCTAAGATCTCTTCTTAAATATATTCTTGCTTTAGGAGACAGCTTTCCTGTCTTTCCCAAAAACAAAGGACAAAAAGGCTTTGAACTCTTGAGAGACTGATGCACATGCTTCCTCTGGAAGCAATGTGAGTATTAATGAGGGGAAAAAATTTGAACCAATTGTGTTTCAAGTGAAATGGGAACCTAAGAAATATCTCCCGTGAGAAATTAGGAGTCCATTTAAAAACAGGCTAATACATCTAGCACTCAAAATCAACAACAGGAATACGAGAAAAAAAAAATCTATCTAGAAATTTAGACATCCAAACACTCTCCTAATATCTGGATCTCACTGCAGTCCCAGATATCAAAGATCATCATCCTCCAACCAACTGCCACTCCTCAGTGTCCTTCAGCTTATGCTAATGATGCAGGCATTGAAGGCTGATACTGGGAAAACAGAAATTCAGACCTTTAAATGTCAGACTTTTCGTTTTGGAATACTTTACTCTTCTGGTCTTAGTTACTCCACATTCTTTTGTTAGTTTTTTTAAGCTTGTGAACCTCAGTAACCCTGTTAGGTAGACCATGGTTAGGGGGATACTCATAACTCAATATAAAGGTTTCTGGACATTTGTAACACAGGACAAAGTTGATGAGAACCACAGTCCCAATCAAAATTTAAAATCACTCCTCATTTGTCATTGGAAAATAGATTTATTTAGACAATTCTAGTTGCAAAAAGGGTTTTTTGTAAAAAGAAAAAAAGAAAAGGATAATAAAAAAAGGAGGGAGGGTTCCTTTATGACAGGCTTTTTAGAGAAAGAAAGTCTTGAAAGTATCTCTGACAGCTCCAGTAATAATCCTGACTCTGCCAGCATAGTGGTGAAGAATCCTTGTGTTCTCACCAAGAGTCTCTTTTAAGACATGCTGTCATGGGAATTGGCATTGTTAAAATGAAGGTGTTGTGATAGTACTTTTTCTCCCTTTACTTTAGGGATGTAACCATCACATTAGGTTCATCCCTATGTAAAAGCAAACTCAATGCTTCTGGACAATTACTAAAGCAGAAGAGGTATTAAAGCCTGCTAATTTATGCTTTTTGTGTGTGGGAGTCTAACCTGCAGCTCAAACTCAGTTATATACCCTGAAAAAGCAGTGACTGTTTCTAAAACAAATGCTTTGTGAGTTTTTTTTCTTCTTAATCTCTTACATAATCTTTATGATACGTGATTTTTAAGGTTAAAGAAACCCAGCCTTGTTTGCAGGCCATAAATTAAAGCCATCAGTATACAATTCATGACTTCAGTTTCTTAGAGCAGAAAAAAAGGATGCTGTCATTGTTGCTGTCCTTTGCAGGCCAGGGTTGATGTGTAACAGCAGGTGCCTTTGAAAGAAATGTTGTTGGCGCTTGTAAAGGCAGAGTGCCCAAAGCTGCATCTTTTTTTATTTAGGGAAAGGCCATTGTTTCTTTTGTTGCACTGTCAGGGGAAATCTTTGTAGAAGAGCTCAGGCAGATTAAATGGCACAAAAGGTTTAAGAAACATGGCCACACTCGAGTTCATGGACATTATAGGTCAGTGGTCATATTAAAACATGCTCATACTTGAATACTGCCCCCATAATTATCTAAACCTAGCAATCCTGGAACTGTAAGATAATCTTCATCTATAATACTGATTTTGTTGTGATTTTTTTTTTAAGTTATTATTTTTTCATGTTTCAATGCATAGAAGTATAGAATACATACATTTTTACACACAAAGTTTTAGTTGCAGTTAAGTCATTGTGAAGCAGATGAAAAAAGCAAGTAGCCTGAAAGAGTAAGCTTTAGGAAGCTCTAATGCCAGGTACTACAGAGGCCCTTTTTTGTTTTTAAGTTGAAATTTTAGAAACAAGGTAGTGTACATGGCCAGTTACAATCTCTATGATTGTGTAAGATTGATAGTTCTCAAATTTTGGAAACAGATTTAAATCCTGTGCCATTTCATATAAAGCTGAATTATATCCTCTCATAAACTAAAATTTCAATGCACCGTTTTCTGGAGATTTGAGTTCTATTTCTGTGTTGAAGCTGATGTCTCTAAGCAAGATTCAAGGTAATTACTACTTCTACTTGTTAAATCTGCAAATAGCAGTATTCAGTCTTCTGAGTTGCATCAATTAAAAGAAAGCCTGCATGCATGATATGAAAACACCAGAAATGAAATAATACTGTTGTTGGGATTTTTTACCTGTCACAGCATTTTGTTCCAATAAAATCCTTAAATTTCTTCACAACTTTTCCAATATGCTAAAATGTATTTAATTTAAACTATAATCAAATTAAAACCATAAAATTTTTACAAGTACAACTAAATATCTCAATCTTATCGAAACAAACTGTTTTAATACCTATATAAAATGAGAGATGTTTGATTTTTTTTTTATTGCTGGTTTTTATTTAAAGTTAGCACTTTTTTGTTGTTGTTGTTTTTATTACCTTTTTTTTGGTTTTTATTTAAAGTTAACACTTTTTGAGAAAATAGTCTTCCAGCAACCAGTTTTTTCAGTTGTCAATTGACAAATATTGCCAGTGGAGGAGAAGATTTTATCTGTTTATAGTTTGCCACTTGTTATCTAGGTTATCTAAGTACCATTAGTCCTCTCTTTTTCATGTCAAGAGTGTCTGGTCCGTGCCTTATGCCCACCACACCTTTCAGATCCCTCTACATTTAAAATTGTGTTCAAATAGCGCAGAGGATATAAATGACACTTTTGATATGCAGTATGTCCAAAGTCAAATCACAACAGAGGACTGTCTCATTATATGGAAAGCAGAATGCAACACCTAGGCCATTTTTTTCTGGATGGATTGGGACTCAGTTCTAGCATTCCGGATTTGTAGAAAGCTTTATTCCTTATGCAATGCTTTTCCTACAGAAAACAAAGGAACATCACCTTTTTCATAAATAGGTGGAAAATCAAAGGTTCAGGCAGAGGGTGAAATATTTATTGGAAATGAAACTGTTAGAATTTTTTGACATCTCTATTTGAACAACACTTGGGTGACTTGAGAGACCACTTCAGGAAGATTAATATTTTGTTTAAAAAAAAAATAAAAAAGGCATTAACCTAAAATAATCCTGCCTTTTCCCTCCTCCCCCATCTGATTATTTTAAGGAGGGATAATTACAAGATGTATTCAATTTGCCCTTGATTTGTTTGACTAGTTCCAATCTGCAACAGTCAGTGCTTTGTGCTTCCATTCAATATTTTAGTTGTCTGAAAATGTTCAAAGGGACCTGCAGTTCCCTGTACATTGCAGCTGACATCAGGGAATATGTTCTTAGTTATGTATAATAACATCATAGAAGAAAGTGATATACAGTGACTGCAAGATGCCTATCACTGCATAACATCAGGCTTTGGAAGATGTTGCATTTGCTTGCTGGTGTATTATACCTCTCTAAATAAGATGATAATCTATGATAATTAAGTTGCCTGGTACATGCTGGGGCAAAAAAACTGTGCAGGGAGGTGTTCAGATATCCCTCTTTCTCTGCTAGAGCTAGCAGGGCATTTAGGATCCTTTTTGGCACAAGCCTTTTGTTAGTCAGAATATAGCATTTTCTAAAGTTAACTTTTCTCCTGAAAAGCTTGCTGGAATGCTGTTTTTCCCTGTGTAACAACTCCTCACATGTGGCACTTTCCATAATCAGAATTGGACAACAGATTACCATAATATTAAGACAAATTCATGGAATAGCTGCACCTTATACGAGAAAGTAAAAAGAGAAGAGCAATGAGTCCTTCAGACAAGAAAAACCCATAAAGATATCTATCTAACCCAGCTCAGACCACCCTAATCCCACATTTCTACTGTGTTTTTTATTTGTGTTGTTTCTTTATATATCAGATAATGGATTATAATCAAACAGAAAATCTGGTTTTGTACTTGGTGCTATTCCTGTAGTCAAGGAGAGCATTCTTCCAAACAGAATTTAGAATTGATTCTGACCTGATACTTTAAGGATTTGGAAGTTGTCAGCCCCCTGGAATCCAACCTGATATGCTTAGCACAGAAGGAGCACTGCTGCATGCATCACTGTCCAGCACCTTGACAGGGCAATGACCAAGGCTAACAAACAGGGGGAAATTGGTTAAGGAGTATGGCACACGTAGGCCCTGAAAAATGAAAACATGGCAAAATGTGTTGACACATACTTCAGGATGATCTTAGGTGGCAGTGGCAGAGAGCCCAAGATTGCTGAAACAAGGGACTGAGATGTCTGATCTATTTCTGAGCTCACTCCCAGCTCTAGTTACAATGCCTTCTCTTCAGGCACTCAGCAGGCTGAGGTGCAGCTCCCATCATGCTGTGGCTTTGAGAGGTGAATACTGAAGAAAGTCCTGGCCTCCTGTTAGGATAGACCTGTGTGCTGTGGAGACAGAGACCTTTTCTCCAGAAACCTCCCCCCAGAAACCTCCCAAACTGGCTCTAGTCTTGACCCTGAGGATCCTGTTGTATGGCTATCAAGACTGTTTTCATTTAAAAAATCTTGGTGAGAAAAAGAAATTCTTGTGTAGCCAATAAATAAAATCCAAGGCTTTTTGTGAATAGACCTAAACTTGACAAGCTTCAGTTAAAAGACTTATCCATATAAAACAAAGCTCTGTTTATCATTGTCACAGCTTAAAAAATGGAGGGAGTGCCTCTTACAATGTTTTCTCTTCCAGATCTGACTTCTAAAATGGTTTTTCCCAATATGTGAGGTAATGTGAAAATCTGCATATTGGGAGTAGTATAAATTCTCATGCTTCCTAATGGATGATAAAGACAAGGCACCTGCAAAATCTGTACCAGACCACTGAGAGATAAAATGAAGGAGGAGGAAGGGTGAGGACAAAGGACTCCCATGTGCAATGCCTGCTGTAAGTGTGTTCTCTCAGACTAATATTGTGCCACCTTGTAGGTTATGGCACATAAGTGTAGCACAGCATAACAAAGAAATGTAAAAGTATAGTTTGCTCATAAAATAAATATATTTAAATATGGAAAATACTCTAGAAATACATACACAGAAATAAAGAAAAGAACTGTTGCCTTACTTCTTAAAAATTAGGACCCTCATCACCCTGTATACTATCTCATCCAAAAGACATTCTGTCTGTGGTTTTTAGTCCATCTGCAGAATGAGTGATTTATTTTGTATCTAAGCATCACAAATATAGATGTTCTGTCATTGATGGGGGTCACTGCTCCAGGCATACATATAGTCACGTTGAATACAAGGTGAGTTTTACTCAGGTTAAAGCAAAAAAATTAACTAACTCAGGATGTTTTTGTTATTCTTAATTTACTGAGACTTTGTAATACCCATTATCATATTAACTCTTTAGCATTTAACTAATCTATTGGAACCTGATGAGCTATTTTGAGAAAAAACAGTATTTTTGGCCTGTACTGTATTTTTCTCCAGCTGTACTGAGCCTTACACTTCTTTTCAGATGTACCCTGATCACCCTTTATTTAGCCATGTAAATGGGATTCATACATACAGATTGTTAATTACACGTCATAGGAGCTAGCCATTGATCAGTTTGGACAGAGGAGAAATCTGGGATAACTGCTTTATAAGACAGCCATTGCGAAGCCACACTATGATGACATTAAACACAGTGTTGGTATTTTTTTTTTCTGAAAATAATATTTTTTTCCTTACTTATCAGATACAGATTTTCTTACTCCTACAGAAGGAAATTAAAGACAAGCAACCTGTTCTCAAATCAAAATTCTGCAGTGTGATATTAAAGAAAAACCACCTCATATAAAAGGCCATGCCAAATTACCATATTTTATTATGGAATGTAGCAGCCACATTTCTCCACAGTCATTTCAATGTTTTTGTTCAAGTTTAAATTGATTACTTGGAAAATGAATGAAAAACATTCTGTAAATTGAATTTCAAGGCAGCTGGCTGCTTAACAGGAAAGCTGAGTATCAGACTAGTACTGCTTGAGAGGTTCTCCAGAATCTTGAAAGCATCCAAAAGTATGATGATTATAAATTTCTACAAGTTTTATGTAATTATGCATGACATTTAATAGAAATCTTCTAAAGTGTCTAGATGAAGCTTATCTAAGCTCAAGTGAAATTAACTGTTAAGAGTACCCTTCAAAATGAAATCCTCCTTGTTTTGCACATCTCATATTACAACAGTAATTTTGACAAAGAGTCAAACTGTAACTAAAATAAACTGTGAAATAGAAGCTATTTTTTAATTAGCTATTTGGAGGTTTGATTTAGTTAAATTTTTTTATCCTCATTTTGCTTTGCTAGAATCTTAGGACCTTTGATGCAGGTACTCCATGCTTTGATGATTTTCTCTTCATGCTTTCTTTTCAAAGTATTTGATACAATAAAACATGCTGTCTGATTGGATCATTTAAAATTTAAAAAAAACAAAAGAAAAGGAACCATTTTTATCAGTCTTCATTAGTTTGTTGACTGAGTGACAATGGACCAGAATAAGAGTCTACAGAAATAGGTTTTACATTCAATATGATTAGGTACCAGAATCAGTATGCTATTTCTTTATGCACACTTTTTTTCACTCAAAATACCACTAGGTATTTTAAAACAGAGTTGTGTCTATCATAAAAAGGATTTAACCTCAGACAGCACCTGTCGTTTAATGACACAAAGATGTTACATAAATTTAAACAAAATGCTGAAAATGCAAATAGTTGAGAAATTCTAATTGATATCATCGTTTAACGAATTTGAAGCAGAGATTATGTACAGAAACCAGTTGTCTGCATGGAGTTCACTCATGAAGATTCTACATAAGCTTCTGTTCTGTGGCAATGGAACAAGCTAAACTATTGAAAGCATTCCTATTCTCTTTCATCCAATATTCCCATAGCAAATTCTAAACCTAATTACACATTGTAACATGTTTATTACAGCTCTCAGTATTTCTTGAATTTCAACAGGAGAAAAAATCAATGAGAAAGTTAAATATTCTAACTTTGCTCCTCTATTAGACTATTATTAGACTTCTATTCTTATTACCTTTGTCTCTTTTAGTATCAGCAGCAAAGTCAGCAGCTAGAGAATGTAGAAGTATTAAGAGTGGAAGAGGTTTGAAGGTTCACAGAATGGTTTACTGAAGAAAAGCGGGGGAGATTTTATTAAATAGTGATTAAGAATGGAATACGGAAAATACTATTGCTAAATGCTTTGATGTGGGTCACTAATGGAAGGGATTTCTGGTAATTATATATCTGTACTAGAGAAGAGTGCAATTGTGCAACTGAAACAGTCCTTACGTGCAGAACCAGTTTTTCCTTAGGCCCGTTAATAGCAGTGGCAGAGGCAGCTGACCCAGCATGATTTCCAAGCTGGTGGTGAGGCTGTCTCCTACTGTGTGTGTGCATATGCCCTGCGCATGAGTCCAGCTTGAGCAACTGCAAGAGCATGCACCGAGTGTAATGGGACTGTGTGGTAAAACAGTCGGCAGAACCCTCCTGGTTCCGAGCATCGTGTTTCTTTTTCGCCCTCTTCTTCCCTAACCTTCTGTGAAACTCTGTTTTTCTGGGTATTTTGTTCATAAAACATTAGAATTTATTGCAAATGAAAGTTGTGGTTTTTACTTCTTAAAGTAATTGTGCTGTGATTTGCTGTGACCATACCAAAGAACAGAAGTTTGGAGCCTGCAAAAGGGAGTGATCCTCATTTTCTTCAGGAAGTCTAGAGGCCACATAGAAAACATCATTAATTTTAAATTCAGCATTATCTTGTCTTTCCAGTCCATTCTCACTGAAATGAAGCACATGGGGAATTTGGCTGTTTTGTTCTTTTGAAAAATTGTTCTAGACTTTCAGATCTAGGGACTTTCAGATGTTGAGTCCTACGGACCTGTGAGTATCAATTACTGCATTAGCCTCCATCAGCACTATCAGCAAGCTTGAAGAAGTTTCTTCCACATTCCAGCTCAGGACTTAGGGGGCAATTAAAAAGTGCTTTTGAAACTGTTCCCCCAAGGTTTTTTAAATGCCTCGTGCAGATTTAAGAACAAATTCTTGAGACACTAATTGGTGCCACAGATATACTAAAGCAGAGCAATTCACAAGGATCTCACTTGGAGACTTGTAACTTTCATTTACGGTGCTTCAAATTACTCAAATTTAACAGCTGCTGTTAGCAAATACTAAGTTATTTCACTTAAATTCTTCCTGAAATACACTGACACAAGTCCCAGGTATTTTATTTGACCCATTCCTATGTTGTGGTGAAGATTAGACGTCTAACTAAACATCATCCACTTCTCCAGCTGTGTTTTGGTTGGTGGGTATTTTTCCAGAAGTCAAATATTTTAAGTTAATATAATGTTATATTTTCACACTGCAAATTCATTCCATGGGGAAGCTGTTATTCCCTTGAAATAATATGTGCAAAAATAAAATCTAAAATGAGTTTCATATTTCACACTTACATTTACCTGTTTTGTGAGTGTTTGAGTAGACTTAGGGCTGGAAGAAGAAACTAAATAAAGAAAACAATGGTGACACTTTAATGCCAGCTGTTATGCAGTGCAATATTTCTAACTCCAGCTGGAAAATGCAGCTCTTACCATATTTCATTGAGTCATGTGTACAACTCAAAGCTTTATAAATGTCAAAACTTAAAATTCAAAATTAAAATTTTGAATGTAAAATTGCAGCTTGGTGCTGTGCTCCAGGACTATGTGCACGGGGTGGGGAAGGTGGCAATATATTTGCAAAGACGGGTTTGAAATCAGAAATCTCAAATTCTGTAAGGAAGACCACTTTCAGATTTAAAACTTGCTTGCCTCCCTCCTCCTGTGATACTGAAATGTATTCCGTTTTCTGCACTAAATATAGTAATTTCATTCTTTTGAATGAATGAATGAATGAATGAATGAATGAATGAATGAATGAACTGAATTAATAAACCCCATCACAGCACTTCACCGGGTGTTGTAGGTAATTTGGTACGGGATCTTTTAGGCTCCTCTTGCAAGAGAAGTTCTCTACTCCAGTGATCATCAGTGTGACTCTTCTTTGTTCCCCTTCCAGCTTCTGCTCATGCAGCATTTTCCAAACACTGACTGCAGTTAACAGCACTCCAATCAGATCCTGTCCATAAATGGAAAAGAGGAGGAGGATTCTGGGAATAACAAATTTAACCTCACAGCTCATATCGGTGCCCCTGACTGAGGACTTCACAGCAGTGGTAAGTAGGCTTGCTAGCAGTGAGCTCAGGTTTAACATGCAGTGGAAATATACCTGACATTCAATACATCTTCCTACAACATGATGGACCTGTATTATATGCAGCATTCCAGTTGATATATTAGGAGTGCCTGCTCCAATGACATTAATACTTCCATATTTCTTTGTGAAATACCTTGCCTGAAAAATCCTAGGATTGCTTTTGACATTTTCATGGCTACTTCACAGAGATGGTTCATAGTAATCTTATAATTGACTAATACACCTAGATCTTGCTCTTCCTCTGACATTTCCAACTAATGACTTTCCATGGGAAGGAGGAAATTCTTGTTATTAATCCTCAAATGCATGACCTTGCACTTTTCTATGAAATCGCCTGCCATTTCCTTGTTTCAGTCCCCAAGGTCTTTTGTTTTTTCTTAGAGCAAGATTCTGATCTTTTCCTGTGCTGAAAGTACCTCTACTTTGCATAATCAACAGAATTATCAGGCTGAATGTAGTACCAGGATCCTCCATGAGAATGTTTAAGTCAGAACCTAACATCAACCCTTCAGAAAGTTTGTTTGTAACTGCCTTTGAACCTGATATGCCAATTTGTAACGTGAGCTATTGCTGTCTCTCATTTAGTTTGTTCCCTTCCTAAGTTAAATAGATTTTCCTAGTCTGGCAAATCCTTATCAAAGCAATGTCCTTGATTTTTTCAAAGAAAGATATCAGATAAATGTCACAACCTACATGTGCTAAAACCATGTTTGCTTTTTGTTCTGCTTGTCATTTACTGATTCTTTCTTTCAACATTTGTTCTGTAGTTCTGGATACTCAATAAAGAAGTTTGTAACATCCAAGATCATTTTTCTAACCTTTCGAAAACATTCTCAGAGTGCAAAATACCATCCAGAGTGTGTTTTATTCTCTAAAAATCGTCTCTAGTCAGTCTTGTGCCAACAGGGTGTTGAGAAATGTAAGGACCCAAACCATCCTGCAGACTGCTTGCACCAAAGACTACTTTTGTGCAGAAGTCAGGCTGGTAGCATCTCTTAAGTTAAAGACACAAGAATTTTGCTCAAGCGGTTGGGGCATTTTGTGAGCACTTGGACATGAGCTGAGCAGACGTGACATGAGCCTGACCCCAGCATAACTGAGCAGTTGTCTTTGCTTAAAATGTTTAGGCAAAAAACCATTTTTTTGTATCTCACAACATGATGACTTATTAAAATTCAACAAAAAAAATTGGCTCCTTTAAGTCTTGGATGGTCTTGATTACTGCATTTATTATGAATACAGTTCCTATATATGCCCAACGGATACATTTTTATGCCAATGAGATCCTTGACCGCTCACATCTTTATCTTACAGTCAAAGGAAAGGGACTCTGGTCTTAGTCTTACCACATAGAGGTCAATTTAATTGGTCCCCGGATGAAATCGCACTAATCAAGATGAAGTGGAACCTGTTTGCACTGCAGTTCATCTGGAATCATATTTGTGTGAAGTGAACCTGAAAAGCTAGGTGAAATGTACAGGTTGTGAGCTCTAGCTAGCAAGTTCTGGATCACTAAAATAACATCATTGGAAGGCATGTATCACATTAAGTTATACTATACAGGGAAGTAACTTATAATGTTGTTTATTAGAAATGTTTGTACGCTATATACCCTTCTGTGGAAAAAAAATCCTCTGTATTCTTTCACAAGCTATTTTTGTCATAAACAATAAAATAAGCTTACATTAAAATTCTAAAGTGACAGTATTTGTAAAATGTAATCAGACAGAAACATCTATTAAAAACATTCAGTCTGATGAAGATGACATCAGCCAGTGGTGGAAAAAGAAGCCCCACAAGAAAAACAAAAACTATTGATTTTTTCATAAATCAGGCAGCTATGTAGTATGCCTCTTTAGAGCTTAAATAGGCTCTGGTAGAGGTAGAATTTCGGAGCAGAAGAAGAAAGAGTTGAGTTATCCCTAATTGTGGTTTGTTATGTAAATCATTTAAAACATCTAAGACACTCTTCTAATGGTTTAATGTGCCTTTTTAGGTAGATAATATATTCTCTTTCTAATCACTGCAGTGATATTTCTTAAGCATAGGCTTTTTTAACAAGAAATGCAACCAAAGAGAGCATATTTCTTTACTGGTTTAATTTAAGATGTTAAGAAAAAATAAATCTCTAACTGTATTCATGGAGGAGGAAAAAAAAACCACTTGCTTAACATAAAACTAAAACCTGAGCAGGCTTTCTATTGAGTGTACTACTGAATTTTTTTTAATTTATTTATTACTGTTGGCTAATAAGCTTTTATTAAACATCTCAAAAATATAAATGTACAATCCCCCTTCAACCCCCTCCCAGCCCACCCCAAGGCATCTACAGTTTTTTCAGGTAGCTATTAGGATTACGGAGGATGACTAAGAGAATTAATTAAAAATTAATATACACCAAGGGTTGTAATTTACAGCCCATCAGGTTCAAAATATTTTTCTTATTTCATAACATGTTCCATGCGTGTGTTAAAATTCAAGAAAATTAGTCTCAGCCCTATATATTACATTTCACTGTTTCATTAAAAAGTTGCTTAAATGCTTTCATTAAGTTGAACATTTATTTAGATATTAAAAGAAATTATGTTGAATATGTAAATGATCTATTCGACACCAAAAGGGGAAAGAGGCAGTAACAATTTTAATTAAAAATTCAATCCTAACAGGGTTTGCCCTCGTCGACTTAGAAATATTGCACAGACTCTTTATTAAATTGCAAAGTATCTGGTTAAAAGCTATTCACTGTGTTATGTGCTAAATCATCCTTCTCCCCACCAGACCCAATTTCTACAAAAGTCAGTGGCAAAACCCCGACTCTAGAAGGTAACAGATTTAGTGTACGACTTCAGAGCAGTTTCCTGCCTGGAATAAGATGGTGCATTCTGGCCTTGTTTTACATCTGACTAGATGGATCTACAAGGAAAGAAGAGGAAAGTGACATATGCAGATACACGTCCTGTCCTCTGTGCCGACCCCAGCTGTCCATACCAAGAGACACATATATATATATATATATATATACAGGACACATACGCTTTTTTCACCTCTCCAGAGCTAGTGGACACAAGCATAAAATTGAGCAGCTGAAGCACTTGCATTATTTTCCATTTATTCTGTCATGCATATGTTTTGACTCTCTTGTTTTATGGGAAGGATAATACTTTCTTACTGGAAAAATCCATCAGCAGCATAATGACTTGGAGACAGCAGAGGAAGTGGGAGCAAACCAAAGAAGCTGTGAGTATGTTTGGAAGCATTTGAGTTTTCAGGGACAGAATACAGCTAATGGTTGAAGCAGTAAGGGATCTCTGTTCCCTTGTGTTCATGTGTGGCAAACACATTTGGGCTCTGTGTGAACATCTCGTGGCTCAGACTTAAAAAAGCTGCTTCTCTCCCTTCCTCTGCCATTGATCTTGGAGCATGGTCTTGTGTAACTACTTTCATATTTGAGTGGTGGGGTTTTTTTTCCTTTCTCTTTTCTTAGCCTTTATCTCTCTTTCCATTTGAACTGCAAGGCTTAGGAGAAGGAGTGTCTTGTGACATGTGTAGTTATACTGCACAATGAAACTCTCTTATTAGCTAGGACCTATGGAGCTGTAATATCAATATTTAATAATCATGAACAGTGCCTGATAATTGATTCATTAAAACTAAAATTTATCCTAATTTTTAGCGGATCCTGAGATCCCTATAGACAGGCCATACAAACCTACTTAACAGCCCTACCAGCCATTTGACTAGTTCTTATTATCACTGGATTTAATCTTTCCAGAACTAAATGACCTCATGCACATCAGCAAAGGAAATAGATTGACATCAGCAAAAACTAGGGCAGTGTGAGCTGTACCAGAGCAGGTAAAACATCGTCTGAGGAATTCTTAATTCCTATAGCAGTTCGTAATGTGGTACAAATCGAATGAAATTTCACAGGACATGGAAGCAACTCTCATTTTTGTACTTTGAGGGGATGAACCTTTCCTTCTTTACTCAGGCAGCCTAAATACATAGTGTTAATGCTTCCTTTTGTCTAAACATCTCAGGAGTAAATCCAGCAACTAGGAAACACTGAAACAGAGAAAGAATGTGGATGTCTGAATCAGGACACCTGACTGATCTGTCAGATCTTCACTTGGGGAAAACTAATCTAATTTTTTGTCAGTTAAAATTGATATTGAGAAACCTCTGCCGTTCTCCTTTTCTCAAGTTCCGATCTCGCAGGGGTGTTTCCCCTCGCCCAGCCCGGGCTGCCGGGCAGCGCTTTGCCCTCCCTTGCCCAGGCTTTCCCCGGGGCTCTCGCCCGCCCGCCCGTGGCTGAGGGGCTCAGCCGAGCCCTGCGCTGGGGCCGCTGCAGCCGCCGGCACCGCCTGGGGCCGGGCCGGGCAGCCCCGGCACAGCCCCAGCGCTGCCGCCACCACCGCGGCACCTCGGCCCACACAAGACTCAAAAAAAGGTGAAAATCGATCTTGTCTGAGAACGTACTTTGGATAAGCACCTCAAATTTCAGATGATTATATGTAATGACAAAACACACTGAGGTTTTGGAGACCTGCACTCTCTTTTTTTTCCTTTCTTTTGCTGGAGTCTGTTATTAAAATGCAACTCATTTTCCTTCTGACTCTTTTTCATTTGATCATACTTTGTGGGGTCTTTTCATCTGAACCCGAGGAAAGGGCAACGTTAAAAAGCAAGTGTTTGCTCCTTTGAGCCCAGCCTGTGCTACCAGGAGCTGTGCCTTTTGGGAGGTAACCCTGTCTTTACTTCTTAAGCTCCATCTGAAGGGACAAAGTAGAAGCCTATGGTTTTGCGTGAGCTCAGCCTGTGCACGCAGGGAGTATCCCATCAGGGAACTGCTTGAATGCCATGTTGGTACTGCTGTAGCAGAGTTGGGGACCTAGTTACTGTCTAGAATAAATCTGTGTATTTGTTTCAGCCATTAAAATTGTCCTGTCCTGTCAGAAGGAATCCTGAGGTCACTGGTTTTGTTTTCCTCAGAAATGCATCATATAAGCAAAGCATAAAACACACAGAGAAAATAAAAATAAAGAAAAAAAATTTAAAAAGGGTCAAACATAGAGCATGATTCCCCACTGTGCCACATTTTTGGGCAATAATTTGCATTGAGGCACTGTGGATTTCATTTTCAGGAGCTCAAAGCAACTGTGGCTCTAAGGAAGCATCTGCAGATAGCCTCTGCTTGAGAATTTTTGAAAACAGAGCCAAAGGAGAACAAAACAACAAACTTAAATTCTGTGCTTTTACACTGTAATACTTTTCTCTAGCTTCAGGTGCCATATGGATTGCAAGTCAGAGCTCATTAAGGCTTGTAATAATTTAGCACTTTGGCATTTAATTTGTGCTAATTTAGACTGGGGAAATGGTTAAATGTTACTCACCGTTCTTTTTCTTTAAAATTTTGTTAAATTTCATTGTGAAGAAGTCTTCTAAGTTTACTGAAAGTTTACGGAGTTTCCTAAAACTCAGACCAGAAGCAAAAGCAGGAAAACTGATTTAGATAAAACAGGAAAAATGTCTTCCAACAATTAATAAAAATATGATCATTTTATATCCAAGTATCCAAAAAGATATCCTAGTATTTCTACCACTTGTAGTCTAACTGAACAAACAGAACCAAACCATATATAATATGTTTACTCCTTTAATATTTCTTTGGATAAATTGGATCTCTTGGAAGAAAAAAAAATTATTACTTTAGTTCCTCACAGAAACACCATTGAAATTCTGAGCCTTTAGAGATCTTTCTGCCACTGCTTATTAGAACTGGTCAGGCACTTGATAAATGTTCAAGAAGAAAACCAGAAATAGCAAAAACTAACTGTCAGTGAAGTACAGCCATTTAGCTGTCGCTGTTTTCCAGTCTTTTCATAGCTTCCAGTTCAGCATTGTAAAATGCATTTCAAAATGCATTTTCATCATGAACCGGAATGAAAAGGCAGGATTTGGAAAAATCTATTAAAAGTTCAGAAACACATTTGCTGAAGGCGTAAGGAGTTTTCATTTGTGTCACACTTAAACCTTCTATGTATTTATACAGCATTGCATATTAATGCATTAGACTTTTATTAGAAGTAAAGTCAAAATGTAATCTATACTGTAGAATTAGCACAACAAATTTGACAATAACCAAGTAAAAAAAAGTTTATAATTATTCACTTGGAGCATTCCCAACAAAATATTTAATCAAGGTGATCAAAAAAATCACTTCCATGCCATAAATCTTCAGTATTCAGTTCCTTCAAGAATCTATCAAGTTGTAGAAGCACACAAGAAGCACTTAAGGATGAGAATATCTTGGCCTGTGGGAAACACCTTGCTTCATGTTGTTGAAGCAACAGTGGAAAATTAATGTCTCTCTCAGCAGTAACCCAGTCAGCTATAGATGCTTTAAATGAAGTAGAAAGAAGAGGGAGTATGTGCTGTGCATCATTCCCACTGCACTTTTGATTTATGACTCACTTCAACCTCTGTGCTGAAACCAACATACATGAAATCTACCACAACTGAAATGGACTTTTCGTTCTTTAAAACTAAGCTATAATTACACTATCTGAGCCTGATATTATAATTACAACAGTTCAACTCCCTCAGGAAAACCCTTTCATTTTAACTTCAAGATGGAGTTAAACAAAGTTAACTTCAGCAATTATCAACAAGTCAATGAGAGAGAACTGAAAGGAAATGTTAATGGCACAGGAGCACGTAGGGGAGAGTAAGGTTTATTCTGCTGTCAGTAATTAACTAAAAATTCTGCATGTTTATCAGTACCCAACCAGTAAATATATTATTCAGGAACACTCAGTGAAGTCAATAAATTGGAATTTTTAAGGATTTTTCTTCAGCCTCAAAATTGTTGCAGTCATTCTAGTCATGAATGGTTGTTACAAGCCACCAGACACTGAGAAAGAAAGGTATATTTGCACAGTTGCTTGTGTGCTGATACATGATACACATGCTTTCCAATGCAGATGGATGCAAGCCAGCTCAAGATCCAAAGTCGTAAGCCATTGTTAGAAAGATGCAGCATGCTTAGCCAGGCTGCTTCTCCCCACACATGTTGTACTTATGGAGTCTATAGACAAATCGTTCCCTCTGTCTTTTCTGGGGATAGGACATTGAGGAGGATTAGGGAACACGGAGAAGAAATCACAACACTTATTTGCTCTTTCATATTTTTTATTAAGGTCATGTCTCTTAGAGGAATAACCAAGAAGTGAGAAAACTGTGCACTACTTTGTGTAAATTGTGCATGTGCTCCCCATGTGCTTGGAAGAGCCTGAAAGAAGTTGTTTCTCCCTAGCAGCAGAGGCAAGACAGCTGCATCTTGCCATTAGAAAAATTGTGACTCTAAACGTAGCCCATATTGGACTGTTTTGGAAATTTTAACAGATGTGGGCTTTGAAAAAAATTGCTAGCTGCAGGGACCAATACCCTTAAGGTGTAACAAGTTCAAACTACTTAACCTTAAGGAACAACAATAATTGTCATCATTTGAGAAAAGGCTTAAGATTTGCAGCCACCTTAGTAGAACACGTGAAATCAGTGTGATGCTAAGTGGGTGTGATCTGAGAAATGCAATGTTTATTTTCTTCCTATTGCAACATTAAGAGCAGGGGTAGCTTTCTCACCTCTGGTGGCTCCTAGTAGGCACACGGAGTCCGCACAGAGCTGTAATGTCAAGCCCCTCCACATACTCAAAGTTACCTATATGCTGCATTCATGCCAGCAGAAGAAAAGAGCAGGCACAAAGTCAGCTGAAAACCAGGTTTGATTCCACTTCTCCAGGCAGTGCTTCTGTCATACCACAAGGCATAAAATAAGATTGATTCCATTACCACCACTGTAAGTTCTCTTCAGCTGAGCTACCACAACAAAAAAACCCAACTGTTCTGTCAAGAAATTGAACACCTTAAATGGTATTTCAAGTTTTCCTCAGTTCTGCTAATAGTAATGAAATTTAAGACATGTTAGTATTGCTTAATGTAATTTTAAAAAATAAATTTGTATAATCAAGCACCATATTTCTGTGGCATTAGATTCTCTGGCTATGCTTTTATCACTAGCAGCAACGTTTCACTCCCATAGAGAATGTAAGTGAAAAGTTTGAAAGGCCATGTCATTTTCATGTTCTTTTTTCAATTTTTTGAAGCTGAACATAAGAACACATCTGTTTATGGGCGATAAACACATTGACTTTCTTTGCTCTGTCTATGCCAACTCTGTAATCAGGTGACTCTTTCACGTGTTTCTTACTTCTTGTTAGTCTAACAAGGACAGCATTATTTCTTTTAGTACAGTTCTAATAGAGTAAATTCCTTTAATACATTACAATACAATGTTTCTTTAATACACAATTTTGTGCTGACCCATCTCAATATTTATTTCTCTCTCTCGTTTCTCTCCATAAAGAAATATATTACCTCTTTGACCTTCACTGCTGTTCAGGTTTTTATTTTGTCTTCTGTGCATTTACTTCTGACATTTGTTCTGTTTGGTACCTTTGCTGTTCTTTCTGTTTTCTTTGTTCCCTTTCTGTCCCTTCTGTATGTGTATGGTTTTAGTGATCTGGAAAAATGATCATCTGCAATATTCTTAAATCTTACCCTGTTAAAGTGATTCCTCTTACTTTAAGAGTTTAAAAGTTTCTAGGAAAAGTTTGCATATATATTTTTAAACATTTTTTCAAATATCTTTTTGCCATGTTCCCATTAACAGCTGTCCTTCTTTGTCTTGGATCGCAACTCATTTTGTTTTGTTGGGGTTTTTTTGACCTTGCTACATAACTGCTTTGAGTTCCTTCCCATTTCTCACTTAGCTCTTCTCATTAATTCTGAACTTTCTTTTCATTATATTGAATTCTAAAAATACCATTCTGTAATTTCACTGCCTTGGATAAAAAATATTAAATGATTTGAAATTATCATGTGTTAAGGGCAAAGGATGATAAACTGGTGTTCTAGATAGAAAGTTAGTATCATAGTAAAATAATGTTTGACAATGCATCCATGTGTTTATACATACATAATGATGTTCTATTACCTTCCTGTTGAGGTTTGGGAGACTAGGGAGGAACATTTGTGGTCACACGTGTATATATAGAGGAGGTGAACCGAGGATATCCAATCCCTAAACCAAAAACTGTGAGGCACGATAAGCAATGCTCCCGAGGGTTTTTCCCTTCCTGGGTCCTGATTGTGTATCGGTCAGATTATACCAAATAAAATGTGCTGACTTACATTAAATAAGAACCATATAAAGCTGTGTGAATAAAACTGGCTGTGATAGAGAGGAAACTGAGCAGGAGCAAAAGCTCTCCCTGTGCCTTTGCCGGTGACTGGGATTACCCTGGAGTCAACCAGTTTCCTTCAGATTCAGGAAGACTTATTGAAGTTTAAGTAATGTTATTACATTACCAAAAGTATTTTTATCGCTTATGCAAACTGTCTCATTCCCTAGCACAGTCCTTTTAGGCACCCAAGGCCCTGCCGCACATTTTCCATCATTATTTTAGAGGGGATTTACTCCTTCTTAATAGAATAGAGCAAAATTCTTGGTCTTATAAAAGCACTGGACATTGAAGTCTTATATTTATCCTTGGGCTTACTACAGATGGCAGGGAGGTTGAGAACATCTCTATCCTACACATGATTCAAACCTGATCTATAGGGATTGTCTTTTCTTTTTGAGAGAGAGATAATTCCTTCTGCAGAATTGAGCTTGACAGAAATTTTTTGGTCGATTATGTATGAAGTTTTGAGATATAGTATTCTATCAACTAGGGAGCTGGATAAAACTGCAAAATTCAATTTCTTTAAGGATCTTTAAGGCCTCAAAATTGGACTGTATTCTTTTCTACTGAAAGCCTAAAACTTCATCCAAAAACACAGCTTGACTCACATCTGTATTACGTATGATTTACAATGGTAAAAGTAAATACTTTTATTTTCATGAAAGACCAGGGATCAAGTACTCTGCTTACTTTTGGAGTTATAACCACTTCTTCCAGCAGGATATTGATTATTTGGGCGAGTTTTTCCAACTGTTGATTTTAGTAGCAGACACCTTTCTTAATTCTTTAGTCTGTGCAGAAGATGTTAGCAATCAGTCAAGTTTTTAGTTCACAGCCTTAGAGGCATCTATCTCTGGTGTGAATACAGTCATGGAGTTTTTTCATCAGCCATCACTCCCAAGTCCTTCTCCTTAGGGCTGCTCCCAGTCATTTCTCTGCCCAACCTGTTGGTGTTCCTGGGATGGCCACAACCCAGGTGCAGGACCTTGCACTTCATTTTGTTGAACTTCATGAGGTTTGCATGGGCCCACCTCTCCAGCCTGTCCAGGTCCCTCTGAATGGCAGCCACAGACATGGCAGAAATGGAAGCAAAACAGAGAATCTTTGATGTGAGTTTTTCAGAGCCTATGTATTCCCATGTTCCTGCTGTGGCAGCTGCTTAGGGACTGCGTTTTCTTGCATTAACCTTTATTGAAAAGTAGATGGTTCTTCACACTGTTTTCCTCCTCAGTAATATTTTAAGAATAAAATGGAAGCTAAATATCAATGTCTATTTTGGGTAAAAAATTCTAGAAAAACTAACTCCTCTCTGTCTACAATCAAAATGGTGGGAAAAGTACAGCAAAACAAAGGTCATGAAAATCCCTATGTTTTCAGCTTCCAAATCAGTCATGGACAGTAGTAATAAACAGCAGATTGAAGTAAATGACTAACAAAAAGCAAGTTAAACTCTGACCTTTCATACAAAACTTTCCTAACATGCAAGGACTCAGTCTGAGTCAGGAGGTACACTCCAAGGATATGCTTTGTAGTCCTGTCTTAATTACTGCAGTGTCAGTTCAATGGTTCTGTGAATAAAGAAAGCTTTTTGCTTTTTTCTTTTTTCTCAAGCTAACTAGCATATCATCTTCCTTGGCCTGTTTACCCTCAGCAGAGAAAAATATGTTGGAGACTTCAGGCATGAAGTGCGTGACATTTTGATGCTTTGATCTGACTGCTGCACACACAAGTGGTTAGGGCTGAAGCAAAATGTCTGGAGAGTTCTAACAAAACAATGTCTGTTGTGCCTGAAAATATGTGTGTTTATGTTTAGATGATCATATGCAGGCATATGTGCATTTTTTCTTCAATATATCTTATTTTTCTTTCATTTTTCATATCCTACATATATTTTGGGTCACTATCTACGAAGTCACATCCCCTTATGTGATCCATTGCCCCTCCCAAGTTTTTCACTGGCCTAAGTTTTAAAAGTTATATATGAACTTTTAAAGCAAGTCAGGACTAGTTAATGAACTGTAGATTTCACCACTGCCAGTTTATTCTTTTTACACAATTTCTGCAGGTTTGTCCCCTGACACATTGTTTAAACAGAATCCTGCATGAAACCTTCTGTGTAGAAAGTTAACAATAAAGAGAGAAAGCATAAGACTATTTCAGTCTATTGTACGCTAATTGAGAGAAAGCAATGAGTGATATTCGCCCCTCTGCACGCACCCCTGTGCCTCTGCCTGGAGCCTGGGCCTACTGAGGAAGTTCACAGTTTAAGGTCTTCCTAAAAACTGTAAAAAAAGTGTAGCATCTAGGAAGATTACAGTCATGATACATTAGCAGTTTTTCAGTTGCATTACCCAGTATTTGGTATGTGGTCAGAATGAAGTTCACAAATCGACTTCAAACTGCATTATAGATGTTTAAGATTAGAAGGAGGTTAAGTAAAGAGCTTCAGATTTAATCCTAGTGTGCAAATCAGGATAATCTATTAAATAGTTAATGATGATCTAAGGCCTTCTGCATTAGCAGCTTATTCCTTTCTAGCTAAAACTCAGCTAGCATGTCTGAAAGAAGTAGCAGGCTTTTATAACCTCATGCTTGATCACTAAACAGAGACCTTGTGCAATGCCTTTAGTATCTATTAAGAATAGTGTCAGCATCATGAACAATCCTTAAATAATATACGTAGGTGATTATATTTGTGAAGAATTTAGCACACAGCTTGTATCTAAGCCCACACAGTTTATCACAATGTGGTACTTTTTATTAGAAAATATTTTGAATTGAGATGAATTCTCAAACAGCATCAGAGTGGATGCTCTAATCCTTTATATATGTGTTAAATTTAAATACAAAAGTTAAGTAAAATTAAAATATTATAGCCCTAGCCAAAGTAAGATAGAATTAGAATTTTATGAATAAAGAATAATAAGAATTCTTTAGCTGTTTATAGGCATATTCTACAATTAAAAGAGCAAAATGTTTTTTTCCATCTGAAATATAATGATCATGTGCAAAACTGAAGAAAAGAATTTATGCTGGTTCACACAAACTAACCCAGAATTGCCAGCGTAAGGAACTAGCCTAATTGTCTCCTTTAAATTTGGAAGAGTGGCATGGCAGTTACCTCAGAAGAGCATTTTGCACTTATGTGCTCTTTTCTACTTAATAACCATTTACCTGTTGATGATGTTTTCTTTTTCTTCCTCCTAAGATGGTAAATCTAATACCCTAAAATGGGCAGGCATGTGTCTCGCAGTCAACATTATTACTTACAGGATTTTGTGAAAGTGTAAAGCAGTGATGTTTGGTTTCCTTTCGTAACAAGTGATTTATGCTGGGAGATTTTAATAGCTTTGTATTACCTTCTAACATGAGATCTATTAAGATGTCACAGCTGCAGCTGGCTGCTTATCATCTCTTTCACTTCACTTTGTGTTTTGGGGAGGGGGAGGATATTGGATCATATGCACTCCCAGGGTATGGGATGAGTTTGTTATTATTGGCACATGCATGGAAGACATTTCATTCATTCATTTCTTGATCTTCAGCCTCTTGAGGTCACTAGAAAAACTTCTATTGACTCAAGCGATGCAGGATCAAGCTCTCAGAGAGCTGATAAATGTTATCTAGTTCTTGTCAACAGTGAAAACAGGAAAGTCAGTGTGAGCTACAAAAAACCAACTACTTTTGTCTGCAAAGAAAAAGTCTACTTCCAACTTGTTTAGAGCAGGAAAAAGTTCAACAACCAACAATAATTAGAGAATAATAATAAACAGATCCTTTCCCCAAACTGCATTTTATTCCTAGCTTCTCTTTTTTGATGTTTCTCACTGAACATTTTTTGCTGCCTCTTTTTGTCACTTCCCAAGCTCTTCAGATAACTTTCAGGCTCCCCAAAATGCCATTCAGTATTTGTTCACCCTTCACAAAAGAGTATGCTCACCTGCCATGTTGGCCCTTCTTCCCAGATTTGTTTTTCTTTTTTTTCTTGTCTGCTTCTACTGCTAATTTTGTATTAAATTGTCTGCCCTTTCTTTTCCAGTGGTCACATCCGGTCTCAGAAGTAAAATGTCTTTGGAACACTGACTTTTTCAAATAATTTTGTAAATGACTTAAAAATCTTGCAACCAAGTTGTTACCAGATATAATAGGCAGCATCCTTTTTTTAGTAATCTGATGAAAAGGAGGTGTCCAGAATCTGAGAAACGCTGAGAACAAATTCCTGCTTGTCTTACTAAAATAAATAGGGTTTTGTTTCTCTGGTTATGTATCGGACTTAGCACTGTAAATATTAGCTATGAGTGTGGATTAGCACATCTACTCCTATTACACTTTAGTTTATAGTAAAACATTATGTCTTCTGTTTAGTCTAATCTAATTTCCCATGAAAACTTGAGTTGTACCCTTAACCTGATGGGTTTTTCCAGTCTGCAAGGGTTGTTTGTCTTTCCGTATTTACTGAAACATTAACTGAATATTAGAGACCTGTAACTTGAGGTTACGGTACATAACAAGTGAATCCACACTCTTTAGCTGCAGCATCCTAGGAATTAATTTGGTATGCACAGAAAACTCACCCCAAGTTAACCTGGAGGATGGTTAAGTGATAACCCAGTGCCATTAAATTTGGGTTCTTGCAGCCATGGGCCATTGGCTCCCAAAGAAAAACAGCAAGACTTAAAAGCAAACAATTACAAGATCAGCATGAAAATCCTGTTAAATCTCACAGCATGTAAAGATTATATGAAGGTTAACAAGGTGCATATTATAGTTTTCTATGAACATACACACACACAAACACACAGAGGCAGATATATATGTTCGTTTTGAAGGACTTTTCTTCTACGCTAGCAAACAAAGGAAGGAAAGGAAAACCTCCTGCATCACTATCTGTAATGTTCTGCACTACTTGTCCTCACAAAATGGCAACTGGGCTGCACACTGAACTAGTTTACCTAAATTTGGGTGCACCATTAGCAAACACAAGTGTATCACAATGAGTCCAATTGCTCAAATATTATGCTGTTGTGGTGCTGGAACATTTCACAGTCATTGATTATTCTGTCTTCAGCAAGTGTTACCATCTGCACATTGTTGCCTAGCTACAGAAGAATTAGGTTTATGTTGAGTACCAGATGTGTACCATGGCCCATGCAAGAACCTTGATTCCTAAAGGATCGATAGTGGGAAACTGTCAGAGCACGCTGTTGTTCCCTTTCAGTCTTAATGGACAGGCTTCCCTTTCCATTTCTAAAACCAAGTTACAGGGATACAGAAGTAGAGGGGTGGGAAATTGCACATCTGGGCTCCCACTTTAGATATAAATTTACGTATAATCTTGGGGATTCAAACCAGATGACACAAGGTATGTTGAGTATGATGGCAAACTGGATGGGTCTCAATTAGGCAGCTAGCCTTCCTGCTTCTCTGACAGCCACTGTCTGATAGAAAATAATTTAGTGTCAAGACACATTCACAAGTGGAGCAGAATTTAGTTTTCTCCTACATTATCCTTTTAAGTTAAAGTGCAGAGAATTTCCTACAGAAGAAATATCATTCTTGCCTAGTTAGCAGTTTGTTATGAGAACAAGAATATAGACCTGCCTGTAGATGCAGCAGCAAGAAATTTTTTCTTCACTGAGATTTGATATTTTAAGATATATTTAGTGGGTTAATGTTCATGAAATGGAAGAAATGACAATGTTCAAAAGTTTTTTGTACTGTTCTGCATGCATATCTCCATCCTGATCTTCACAAGATGCTCTTGTTAAAGGGAATCGGCCAATAGCATCAATATTTTGTGACTGCTGCAACTAAGACTGAAAGGAAACCATCAAACTGATTTGCACTAGCAGAAACTGGACATAGATATCCAGAATGTAACAGCTAACATGTTTATCTTCTGTTTAACATTCTTCAGAGTGTGTGTGTATTCTTGTGCTTATGCAGCTTTCTTTTTATATATCAACATTCATAAACTTCTTTGGAAAGCAGATAAGAAGGAAGATCATGATAAGCCCTGCTTTGGGTATTAGGGATAGAAATTGGTCATGCTGCCAATATAAAGGTATTTAGAGCCTGTGTACCAGTGTAGTGCTTGTGTTTTCTTCCTCCAAGAAACAGCTGCATGTAGCCTCAGATTAATGGAAATGTGAAAACAACAGTCTTTAATTTTATGCAGCTAATATTTCAGAAAATAGCAAAGCAGTTGATATGGTATCATATGAACTACAGAGTGCAATCTGAGTTACTTTTATCTTTCTATACAAAGGAGAAATTACCAAAACCATCCATCTACTTTAAGATAAGTCTCTTCCTAAAATGATTCAACAGTACAATGTGTAACCATGTTATGAAACTCATTTAACGCTGTTGTCCCTGGGCATGAAATGAAATTCAAGAATGTAGACAGAATTAATTTATTTTTAACTGTTACCATGATTACAGGTCTAGCTGCACAGCTATTGTCCTTTTGGTCTCTGTAAGTGCATCCACTGAGGTACCAATTTTTAGGCTTTTACCAGACCTAACCTAGAAATTATCTTAAACAGGGCTCATGCATGTGAGCATCCATGAATACAATGATGAGTAAACTTTTTGTAACCAAACATCATTTGTTTAAATGAAGAAAGAATGCAGACAAAAATTACTGTAAAGAAGGAGGCAACACACAAGACTCTTTAAATTAATGATTCTTTTATAGTTATGTGAAGCAGAACAAAATTTTCAAAAAAAAAATTTAAAAACCCTTGTGGGTGAGTCCCCATATTTCTATTTAGTTTTAATCTGCTTGAGAAAAGGGAACTGCCTTTAACTTTCAGTAGTACTCTTGTGCCCACTGTTCAGCCACAGCAAATGGGACAAAAGGTGAAGGGATGGATGGATGATGGATGGATGGATGGATGGATGGATGGATGGATGGATGGATGGATGGATGGATGGATGGAAGAATCTTAAAATTATGAACACTAAGAAATCAGCTTTGTTTGAATAAATCAATTTGCTTGAAGACTGGCTTACCTCATCACCATTATATTTTGTTATCTTCTGTTATCTTCTTATCCATCTCAAATTAAACCACCTCAATAATTTAACCAGCATATTTTTTTCATATATGTTTAAAGTGTACATTTAATTCTATATCATCTGTATTCTTGATTATATGTTATATTCTTCAATGTATCTTATCTAGATCTCAAAACAATAGAGGGTTTTTTTCAGGATTGGTGGTAACCATTGAAATTTTCAGAGTATGGTGTATATTATTCCTCTAAAAATCTTTACCACTCTTTGAGAATATCTTAATGCCATGTTTTAGAAAATGTGGGTAGAAGTTGATGCCAGTGCACTCACTTCAAAGGGCCATTGATTTTGATGCCCTGATCCTCTAAGGACGTAGGTATGTGCTTAGCTGTCTCCTTTATGAACATGGACTTTCAAGTATATGGGACTGCAAGATAGATACATTTAAGGGTGGGATTTTTTTGTGTCTCTAGTTGGACCTTGTTTTTAATCTAATCCAGGACAGAAACTTTGGTCTATTATTCTATAACTGTATGAAAGCGCTGATCAGAAGCATGCAAACAAATAATGAAATATTACTTTGTTAAATAAACTTCCACGTCTTTTGATTTTTGTCATGCCTAGCAATTAGGTTATCAAAGCTAATTACTTGTCAGCAAAGATTTGTTTCTTCATGACCTGTCTTATCCTCTTCTATGACTTGAAAAAGAATTCATAATACGGAATTACCTTAGACTGTGGTGTTCAAAAAAGCAGGATTAGGGGAAGACTGAGCAGGAAGGGAAGTTGGGCTGAGAAATATAGTGTATTACATGAAAATATCAACAGTGCAAAAACAAAGAGAAAGGAATCAGAGAATCATAGACTCGTTTAATTTGAAAAAAAATGTTTAAGATCATCAAGTCCAACCATTAACCCAGCACTGCCAAGTCCACCAGTAAACCATGTTCTTAAAAGCCACATCTACATGTCTTTCGATTACCTCCAGGGATGGTAACTCCACTACTTCCCTTTGGCAGCCTGTTCCAATGCTTGACAATCTTTCTTTGAAGGAATGTTTCCTAATATAAGATCTAAACCTCCCCTGGATGAACTTGAGGCCTTTTTCTCTCTTCCTATCACTTGTTACCTGGGAGAAGAGACTGACCTTCACCTTGCTACAGCCTCCTTTCAGGCAGCTGTAGAGAGCAATAAGGTCTCCCCTCAGCCTCTTTTTCTCCAGGCTAAACAACCCCAAACTCCCTCAACCACTCCAAATATAACTTGTGCTCCAGACACTTCAACAACTCCATTGCCCTTCTCTGGACATGCTCCAGCACCTCAATGTCCTTCCTGTAGTGAAGGGCTCAAAACTGGACACAGGATTCAAGGTGTGGCCTCACCAGTGCTGAACACAGGGGTAGAATCCCTTCCCATCTCCTGTTGACCACACTGTTGCTGATACAGGCCAGGATGCCACTGGCCTTCTTGGTCACCTGGGCACAGCTGGCTCGTGTTCAGCTGCCTGTTGACCAACACCCCAGCCAACACCTCCTTTTCCAATGGGCAGCTTTCCAGCCACTCTTCCCCCAGCCTGTAGCATTTCATCAGGTTGTTGTGACCCAAGTGCAGGACTTGGGCACTGGGCCTTACTGAATCTCATCCCACTGGCCTCAGCCCAGGGATCCAGCCTGCCCAGAGTCCTCTGTAGCTTTCCCACTCTCCAACAGAACAACACTCCCACCTAAGTTGGTGTTGTCTCTTACTGGAAATGTCCTTGATCCTCTCATCCAGATCATTAGTAAAGTTTTTAAACAGGACTGTCCCCAGAACCCCACTTATGACCAGCTTCCAGCTGGATTTAACTCCATTTACACCGTTCTCTGGGCACAGGCGTCATTAATTTTTGTTTATCCGGGGAGAGATGATGAATCAACCATGTGTGGAGCTGAATATAAGGGAAAATACATTTTGTGTGTTTTGAATTTTCTGAACAAACCCACAGAAATCAGGAGGCAGTTCCATAGTCCATTGGTCGGTGTGTGTTATCTGCCCCCACTGTACCCATCAAAGAGAGTGACTTTTACTGTAGTTTTACCAGAGACCGTGGGTTTTCAGCTTCAGTCTCAGTTTAATCCCCTGGAGTCTTCCATTGCTAAGCATCGCTATCAGTCATCAATCATCCTGATAGCTATTAAAATCATAGTACCTTAATGACTGTGGCATAATAGATGCTTCTTTCTAGAGCTCACTCTGGATTCTATTGTTGAGAAGACACACACACCCCTGACAACAGAGAGAAGGGCAGTTAAAAAGGACTGAGTCTCTAACAGTTCTTTAGGTGTGAGAGACAAAAGCAGAAGGGGAGGCATTTACAGAGAAGTAGTGTGAGGGGAAATCACACCCCTACTCGGTATTCAGCACTTTGAGGAAAGAGTTTGCACCAGAATTCAATGGACAATTAGATACAAGTTAATGAGAGAAGTTACTGACTCACATTTATGGTAATTAAATGGCACTAATCTGACACACAGTGGCTATTGTGGATGGAAAAAGTTTATTCTGTGATTCTATGATTCATTCTTTTAGCCTATATGCAGATTGGGAGATGACAGATTTGCTCATTCTTATCCCCACAGAATTTCTACTCAACATTTTAATAATTAGGCTTTGGGTAAAAGGTGAGTGAATGTCATCCTTACTGAAAATAAGCAGACCCAAGGGAAGGAACTATAGGCAAAGTTTCAACTGTAATGGAAAGTTCTTGGACTGAACTTGTCACAAATTTGTAGCTACTTGGGATGAGGCTACTCTCAATTTCTGTAATTAAAACACAGTAAAAACACATGAGCTAATAAACAGGTTTTGTACAGTTTAGCTGCTACACAAATTTCTGTACAGGTAAGCTTAGCCATGAACTGACTAAGCTTGTGGAAAAGATTAAAATCAAAAGTGATGCCAGAAACAGAGAGGAGGAAGGGAGACTTTGTCCATCTTGCTTCACTCTTCCTCTTACTAGAGCTAGCCAAGCTCACATCTATTCCCCATTCATATATAGTCACAGAGACTGCTTTCGTCCAGTCATCCACTTTGGCAGTGCGGGACCTCTTACCTGTAACCATGAGAAAGTTAAGTCTTCCTGACTGAACCTTTAGGCCATGTTCTCCACAAAAACCAATAAAACAAAGGGCATTACTCATTTGTGAATATGGATGGATCACTGCTTTGCAAATTGCCACTGATAGTTTTATCATTTTATAGACTCTTTTAGGATGCTGTTTACTGATTAAAAACCTTCATATATAATATATACTCCTTTTTGTAATTGTGAAGTAATTTGGAAGAAGGTTGTCTACTAGCTGCGCTTGGTTATTTTCTTCAGAATTCTCACAGATGTCTGTTCAAAATGTCCAAATGGTTTCTGGAATTTTCACATCATTTAACACCTCACAGATTTTTCAGTGGTAGTTAGTCCTTGCACAAATTTTATTTCATAGAATAGGACTGACATCAGTTAGTGTCTGCAGAATCCAAATACATTTATTTAAAAATCAGACAAATTTTTTGTGCAATAGAAATATACAATGGCCATAGAATTTTTTAACTAACCTGCAGATCTTAAAGGATTAATAAAGTTTCTATAAAGACTTCAACAGATTTGAAGTATTTATCTTGTCAGTAGTTTCTGTAGTAACAATATCTGTAAGGAAAGCTTTTGGCAGGCCCTCAGTTTTTACCAGATCAAAGTTATCATATCTATGTAAGTATTAGCAGGTATTTTTTGTGGGGGTCTTTTGGGGGTGAGTGGATGGTGGCTGCATTTCGTCCCTTTCTGGACTGGATTAAATCAGTTTTAAACCCGAATTACATGGAGGGATTTGGTTTTTGGTAGTTTGTTTTTTTTTCTTTCCTAGTTAGTGCTACTTTTGGAATTGATGCTGCCTGCTTAGATGACTCTGAATCTCCCATTAGAAAATACCTAAATATAAAATAGATGCACGAGTGCATCTTGTCAAGGTGGTATTATGGATGGAGAGCTGTCATCACATCCTTCACAATTACATTATCATGTGCTCCTGTGGTGTACACCTGTGGCTTGTTGGCAAGGCATTTAATTCTAAGGACTATTGAACACCATGCATTTTCATAGGGAATCAGCGCAAAGTTATTTAACACAGGTGTTTCTGTAATTGTGATACATTGGGAGATTCACAGGGCTCAGTAGCCTTCAAAATTACACCCTCCACCTGCGTGGTGAAGTAGTCTAACAATACCTCACTGATGCTGCTAATAAGCTGTGTTGTGTTCAAGTTAGGCATCTGTGTGTGTCTGTGCTGAACCGTGGTTCAAGCACGCTGCAATGAAACACCTCAGGTATTTTAATATTAATATTATCCCCAACTATTCATTCTCTTAAAGGCCCAGTTACCTACATTACTCTTTTTGAGGTTTTTTAGCAGGATGTTACCAGTCCTCCTGGCTGTGGACTTCAGGAGTCAAACAAATGTTACCACATTCAAGAAGTATTGTATCATGAAACATTGGGGTGACTTTGGTTCCTTAAAAGATTAAACATTTTGACATGTATATAATTGAAGATTATAAAAATATCAGCTATGCTGATTTTATTTTTGGGGGTTTTTTTTTTGGTTTTTAAATTTTTTTTGGTTTGGTTGGGTTTTTTAAATAAAGATAAGGTTCTTTCCATTTCTGTGAAATGTTTATATTTGAAAACAGGGATTCTAACCAGAGCCTCAACTTCATAAAAGGGAAAGCAAGTGCTTCCCCTGAGATCCACCAGGCACTGCAGAGTGACCAGTTCAGCTGGCAAGCAGAACCCATGAGAAACAGGATCCTGATGCATCATTGCTATATTTGGCAGCTCACATCTCACCCGCAGGGTAATTAGCCAGAGGAAACTCTGTTCTTTCATAGACTCTTGCTTTGCAGAAAGTGATGCTGGGTAGCTATACCTCACTTCTGTGTAACATGGTAGATTCTAGTGTCCATGTTTGGAAACATACCTCCCTCCAGCTTTTCCTCGCCTCGGTTGCTTAGCTTTTGCCAGGTATTAACAGTGGAAGGGACAGCCTGAATTATGAGTTACAGTGTATAACACTGAATCACTGGTAATTTTTTTTTGTCACTCTTCACAGTATCTGAATGGATTTTGGAGGGAGCAGTAAAACTGACATCTGATAAGCCAATTGTTCCTGTAACCACAGTGGTGCTAAGCTTCTCAAAGGGAAATTTGCATGTATTTCCTTTTTAGGAAAAGGTGGGTCTTTGTTGTTGATTTTTTATTTTGGGGTTTGGGTTCTTTCCTTAGCCTTATTCTTAGAAACAGCCAAGTGAAGTACACCCAAAACTTTCACCAGAAGTTGAAACATTGGAGGTTTGGCAAAGTTCTGTTTTGCTTAGCAGGAGGCCATGAAACATGTCAGGCAATTATAAGAAGTGGTGCTAACATGACTTGTTCTGGTTGTACTCCTGCTTCACGGTTGTGTAACTATTGATTTCCCTGTAGCTAACTCCGTAGCTAAATTAAATTAGTTGAAATTTAAATTTTAAAAAAATAACTAATATCAAGAGCTAAAATTTCAAAGAATTGCAGAGAATCTGGTCCAGTGTGAGAGCTTATATTTCAAGGGCTATCAGAGCAAGCATGGCAGAAGGCCAGTGTGGATCAGCAAGGAATTCCTGATTGAGGTTAACTGCAAAAAGGAAGAACACTGAAGCTGGAAGCAGGGATAGGGTAGTAATACAGAAGCATTGCTCAAGCATGCAGAGATGGAGCTAGGAAAGCCAAAGCTCAGCTGGAACTGGAACTTGGGAGGTGTGTGAAAGACAGCCAGAAAGGCTTCCATAAGCACACTGGCACCAAAGGAAGGTGAAATAAATGTGGGACTGCTTCTCAGTGGAGATGGAAAGATAGTGACAAATGATATGGAGAGAGCCAAGGTACCCAGTATTGGTTTACTTCATTTTTTTCACTGGTTAGGTTTGCCCATGTGCCTCCTAGATCCTCAGGTCTGTTAACAGAGCCCATGGGAGAAAACATTACCAACAACAGAGGATGTGAATCAAGTGAACATGCAGTTAATCCATATGGACAAATGCAAGGTCTACAGAATGGACATTATGCACACAGGGGTGCTGGGAGATTTAGCTGCTGTCTTTGTTATGCTGCTGATAATTTGGAAAAGGGAAACAATACCACCATCTTGAAGATGGAGGAAGAAGGAGGATCTTCAAAACTACAAGCTTGTCAGCCTCACCTCATGTCCTGGGAAATCCTCTGTAACAAACTTATAGAGTGCACTTCCCGTACATTTCTGGACAACAGAGGCGTGAAGAAAGGCTGGAGGATGGGGATAGTGCTCAAGGGACCACACAAACAGAGAAAGGGGATGACAAGAACTGAATGAAGTTCAGCTTTGGTAAACACAGACTTCTGCACCTGGGATGGACGAAACTCATGCAGGACTACAATCCTGGTGTTGTCTGGCTAGAATGCAACTTTGCAGAATGCAGGACCCAGGTTTCTACATGGAAAATCAGTTGAACTGAAGGAGTCAGCAGTGCACCCTTGCAGCAATGAAGGCCATCCACATGCTTGGCAGGATTAACAATGGGACAGTCAATAGTTCAAGAGTGGATTTTGTGCCCCATTCAACTCTAGTGAGGTCAAATATGAAGTACTGAATTCAGCTTGGGGATTTTCAGTAGAAAACATTGAGTTACCACTGGGACAATACAGAAAGATGAAGCCAGGCTGTTCTCAGAAGGGCTCAGTGGAAGCAGGAGAGGCAGTGGACACAAACTGGAACATGGGGAAATTCTTACTAGGTACAAGAGAATCTTTTTCATCTGGTCAATCAATGTAGACCAGGTGTCTTGAGAATCTGTGGGATTTCTTGGAGATACTTAAACTCAGATGGACACTACTCTGAGCAACCTGATCAGAGTGTTTTCACATCACCCTTGGGTGAAAAGAGGCTGAAGGGTCTCTGGAGATCCCTTCCAACCTATGTTTTACTATGATTCTGTAGGAATTCCCAAGACAAATTTTATATTTTGTGGAAAACAGTGGTGGTGGGAACTGTGCTCATAAGTGACAAGGATGTAGATTTACTTTAATTCTGTAGCAAAAATTGATCTACTCCATGTTTACAGTTAATAGAAAATATATCATGATTCTCTTGAGCAGAATGCATCGCTTTAACACCTAGATCCCTAGATAGCATTAAATCTTTATGACATTAAGCTCTGCTAAGCTCTTTCAGAATGCTGACCATCTAGAAGCTAGTGCTTGTACAGAATATATTTTTTCAAATACCCTATGTGATTTTTTAATAAGGCTTTACCATATACACGATAAACAGAATACTAAGAAATTAAAAAATTAGAAGGAAAAAAAAGACTGAATATTAGTCTAGTCTTAAATTATGTTTTACTAAAAAAAAAATCTACAAGCAGCAGCCATAGCGAGGAAGTAGGGTGATAGAAGAATCTAAAATACAAAGCCATAGCCAAAAGTATTAAGGTAAACAATAAAAAAATTAAAATAAACCTAAACCAATACCAAACACCTCCTAGGCCTTCTGGGACAGAAAGAGAAAAAGCCAAGGAGTGCACTTTTCATGGGAATGAAAATTATTACAGAGGGTTTTTTCAGGTATATGAGCATAGTCCTCTAAGATCAGAATTAACCTTGATGTAGTTCAGCTGAAGGCCCTAAAGTTGCATCAAGGAACAATGAGTACATTCTTAAGTACACCATCCAGTTGTTACTTTTCTAATTTGTTCATTCTGTTAAAAAAAGAAACAATCCTGACTCCTGAGCCTCCTCTAGTGTTCTAAAAATAAAAGAAAGTCGTGTATACTCAAATCAAAGTACATCAAAGTACAGAAGCGTTGATGATTCTTGTCAAGGAGTTATTCTTTACCCTGTACCTTTCTTTTCTTCTTAATTTTCATGGTGAAAAATGAAAATTTCCAATTGGGTTCATGTCCCTATGCTTCCTTGTGGTTTCAACTGGTAAAAAATGTAGTAGCTCAGCACTGCTTTTTTCACAAGTACTAGTGATAGTGTGAATATACAAGAAGCAAACAAGCAGATCCCCCACTCCATATTTCTCTCTTGGCAGTTAGCTAGTTACATTTATCTTGTTCATGCTCAGCCATCAAAATTAAAGAAATCATTTGTTAACATAGTTAATAAGTTTACCTGAGCCCTGAATAATCTATCTGACTTTGCTAAGTACCTTAAAAGCATACCACACTCCAATATTTCTTTCATATTTAATTATATACCTCATCAGTATTTTGAATATTTCTTTTCCAGTAAGTTTTGTGAGCAGTTACAACAGTACTGAATCACTATATCTTTTTATCACCATAGACTTTCAGTGCCAATTTTATTTCTGTCTTTTTTTTTTTTATGTATTACTTCAGCAGAAAAGCAGTCAGGTATTTTTAGACATTTTAAGATATTTAAGCTATAGACATGTGTGTATACATATGTATATATGTAATTCATTAGGAATTGACATGATAATTATGTTCCTTGCATGCTTCCCTTTAGCCTTCATGACAAAAGACAGAAAATATGAGGGATTATATTTCTCGGAAAATAAGGAACATTCATAGATTACCATGTATCACATATGGTTCTGATTATGTCACTTGAATGAGGACTTATTTAAAAACCATCAAAATTATTAAAACCACTTTTTTTGCATTATTTAATTTTCATTTTCTACACCACAACAGATATCCGTTTGGACTCTTATATAAAAATTTAAATATAACATTTTACTCATCTAGGCACAGAGGAAGGAAATATAATTCTGCCTTAATTTGAATTTAGAAGAAATTAACCCCCTCCCCAAATCCCAAATCCAACTAAGAAATAACATAATTATAGAGCTATACTCCTTGCTGTACAGTGGGGAAATCAATATGAATACTACTGAAGACTTTTCAGCCAAACTGAAGCAGCAGTAACACCATGTAACATGTGTAATTAAACAATCATAGTTTCATGTTTCTCATGGCAAAGCTACAATTTATCAAAGCAAGAATTTGGAGGAGTTTAAGTCCTTTTTTCTTCTCGTATAAACTAAATGTTTACTTTTAATCTACGTCCATGTAAAAAGTGATTCCCCAAAGTCACAGTTAGCAAGAAATAACAAGCATAACTTATTTTTTCCCAGGGAAAAGAAGGGAGGAAGAAGCATTATCAACTGCTACTTTGATATGAAAAGACATCTGAACTGAAAATGATTCATGGCTAATGAAATGTGTACTCGAGGTCAGAATAAGGCTGTCTTTAGAATTTTAACTATGATGAATTTACTCTTCATCTCCTCCCAAAAGTCAAAAAGGAGTCTTACAATACCTTGAAGTAGCAGTGGGGTTAGCTTTAAAATACTGTTCTGTCTGAATTTTAGGCCAGGCGGCCAAAAAGACAATATGGTAACTTTAGGAAAGAATTTCCTTCATGCTTTCTGAGCTGATTCATTGTCTCTGCCTTAAAAGCTGACAGGCTGAACAGGAACAA
>VZRQ01000149.1:109728-223353 GCA_013397975.1 Machaerirhynchus nigripectus | reverse complement strand
AAAAAAAAAGAAAGGAAAAGGGCATGAAAAATAACTCTTCCAAACACCAGTACTTGAAAGTAAGTCCTTGGATAACAGGTTTCTTCACACACCTGCAAAAACTGGAGATACCAAGTTCGTTGTACTAGAGGAAGAAGCCTATGGATATCTATAAGACTTTTGGAAAGGAGAAGGAATGCAAGGGGAAAAAAAAAATTATATGATGTGGGAAAGTTTGGGATATTTTTCTATAGGTGTTTTCAAACATATGTAAGGGATACTGCTTCTGAAGTAGTTCTTTTTCAGTATATGAGGTGGCTGACTGTGTAGATGAGGAAAGCACTGGCTGTTGTTTACCTTGTGTTAGGGGCATCTGGTCTGTCCCTTTTGGCACTAGGTCCCACAGCAAAGGAAGACAAACTGCATTCGTGGGGTACAGTCAGTACAGGGTTATTTCCTGCTGCTGCCACACCACTCAGGTGCAGGGCTCTTCAATGGTTCATCAGGGCCTCGGCTGCACCAATGGGGTCTGCAACCTCTTCCTTCATCCCTCCTTCCCAGGGTTTTGGCTTCCAGTGCTCAAGGCCAACTCTGATTTCATGCAGCTGTGGAATTCTGGATCAGATTTCTGGGAAAGATGTGGATATCAGAGTTTTGAATGAAACAAGGCTCTGGCCTCCCTTTGTTTGGAGCAGGGTTGAAGGTTTCTCACCCAAGCTACATTGCTGATGTATCATGTGCCCTTATTCATTCTGAGCTTGACCCACAGACTTGACTTTCCAACTTGACCTCAGATCTCCCTTGTCACCATGGACATCTCTGGCATTCTGGACACTTGACTGATTACCATCCCCTGTTCTGCTTTGCTGTTCTTATTCAGTTACTGTGGGACTGCCTTTGTTAGAGAGGGCACAGCCCTGCCAGTTTTTTTGTCTCAACTCCCAGTTCTCCCTCTCATCTGCAGAAGAGCCATCCTTGCTCCTCCCTAACAGCACTCTCAGACAGCACAGTCAAGTTATTCACCTTTTCAATATTCTCTTTTTTCTCCTTTTTCTCAACAAACAAGCTGCCCTTTTTGCTCACTGGTTTTGCAGATTTTTTCACCCTTACATGGTCTTAGACTCTTAGTCTTTGGTTTTATACACTGACCCTGGTAAATGTGTGCTTTCCTGTCTTTTGACATCTTCCACCCAGAAGCAGTCATATAATCAGAGAATGGTTTGGGTTGGAAGGGACTTTAAAGTTCATATAATTCCAATCATGCTGCTGCAGGCAGGGCTACCTTTGGCTACATCAGGTTGCTCAGAGTCCCATCCAACCTGGCCTTGAACACTTCCAGGGATCCACAACTTCCAGGACAACTTGTGGACAACACTTCCAGGGGTGTCCACAACTCCTCTGGGCAACCTGTGTCACTGCCTCACCACCCTCACAGTAAAGAATTTCTTCCTCATACCTCATATATACCTCTTATTGCTTTTCATCATTCATAATATAGTGTAGTTTCCCACATTCATTCTTATTTGTTTAGCCTCAAGTTGGGTTACATGAACTCCTTTCCCATTTTTCTGGGTTTGCAGTGCCCAGCAGTTTCTCACATTTCTATCACACTCCTTGGATTTGGGACTGGAGTTGGCCCTCTGCCTGTATACTTTAACAACTTACTTAAGAAATTTTTTCAACATAGCTTCCAACATGTTTTAGAGTCAAGTTTGTGAGATATATGATGGGTTGAAAATTTACCATATCTCTGTGCTCAAACCGTGGTGATTGACCATAGAGAATTCTACTGTCATCTGATTACTTTGTGGTGCTCTTTCCAGTAGACACCAAGGCCATTTCTGTGTAGTATTTTTTTAGTTAAGGACTGGATGATACAATACATTACACTCCACATATTTCCAGACAATACCAAACTGTCTAATCATCAAAGGGCAGAGCTGAAATGAGTAAGTAAGTAAGATATAAAAATGGGCTGATGGGAACCTCATGAATTTCAAATGGAATTGCCAAGATCTCCACTTGAGGAGAAACAACCCCATGGACCAGCAGAGATTATGATTCATTCTGATTATTCTAGCAGTGTGTAATTTTTAGCAAAATATTGATCATAATATATGCATAGATAAGCATCTGTGATATTCCATTGCAACATAGAGTATTATATCTAATCATTATGTATGAAAACTTGAGCTGAAAAATATTTATGGACTTTTGTAATTTGTAGTCTTCCAGTTTACAACTTTAATAATAACAACCTTTCAAAAAATGTGTTGGGATTTTTTTTTTTCAGTCTGAAGCTAGTAGCTTCTTAATTGCTGAGTACTTTCAGCAGGATAGTACTTAAGCAGAATTATGGCAGTGCATATATTGGCTTATGTGTATTTCAATACCATTCCTTAACAGATGTTTGATTTAATTATAGGCACCTCATACACATTTTCATTGGTGTCATGAACCTATCTCTATGGTCTCAGCATTTCTAAGCAACATTACAGCCAACAAATGCAGGAGAACCACATAAAAAAACCAGTTCTTTTCTGCACTCTCCTTTCCTTTCCCCTTCCAGCTCCAAAAAGCAGTAACTCAATAACATGCCTTTCCCTGACAGCTAGTTGTATGTCCATCCTTGTAACCATACTCCAAAATGTTTTTCTTGTGTGGTTAAAGGAAGGTCATGTTTCATTGCAACACTGGATGCATTTCACTATTGGATGTGTTGTTGCTAATATATTTAATTTCAGCTAAGTCACTACATAGATAAGGCTCCCAGTGAGAATATAATATTTTTTTCTTTTTTAAGGCTTCAAGATGCTGTACATACAGGAGTGAACTGAGTTGTCAGTGTAGTTCTGTGATCAGGGCACTAAAGCACGAATGGAGAAACTGAGGAACTGTGCTTTCTGTTCTACCTTGAAGAAGATATGTCAGTATCTCAGGTTCTCCATTTGTGAAATTAATACCATATATTTGCCTTTCTACAAAATAGGCTTGGATGTTAATGAAGAAATGTAACATGCTTTAAAAAAAGTTCAAGTTAACTGGTAACTGAGAATACTTCAGTATCCATTATTCTGAGTTATACTTCAGTAACTATTCTCCTGCTTCAGACCAGATAATATTTGATATTCCGAAAAGCTTCAGGAAAAGCAGAACAGAGGGATGTGTTTCTGTAGGCATCATGTTTAAGTATGAGAGAAGTACCAAGAGGGTTATCAGTACCAGAGAAAAAGCACCAACTCATTACTTAGGAAAAAACCGATAATGATACTGTAAAGATGGTGGAGGCTGAGAGGGGGAAAGCCAATCCTTTAAAGTCCTTTTTATTCAGTTCTGCTGTATGAGCAGATTGAGAGCCTCGGCAGTATGTAATTCAGTGTTTTATTGAAAGAGTAGAAAGAAAAAAGTAAAGCAGAATAAATATCAGGGATGTAGTATTTGCTAGTATGATCTAGTATTTTATTACATTTATATTATTTAGAACCAAGAATTGTGAAGCCCAGAGTTTGGGTAGCATGAGAAAATGTCTTGTCCTTTTCTCTCCCTTCCTGTATCCTCTTACTTAATTTTTTTTGTACCCATAGAACCATAGAATCATAGAATACCCTGAGCTGGAAGGGACCCACAAGGATCTTTAAGTAGCCTGCCCAGAAGAGGTGTGTTAATTGGATAAAGTGGCTGCAGCATGAGATAATCAAAGACTAAAGTGCAGTATGGTGCCTTGTGTGAGGAATTCAAAGGGCCTGTCACTATCTACAGAGAATATGGACTGTGATGCACAGGTATTGGAAAACAAAATGCTAATGGTGCAGTCTGCAGTTCTACACTGTCAGCCTAATTTTTGGTGGTGTTGGATACTCAGAAGGCATCACCACTTCAACCACCTTCAGCTACAGTGAATGGAAATGTACATGTAGCTGAAAAACCCAATGACACAAAAGCATGCAATTTGAAAATGAAGCAATGGAGTCAAGTAAAGGTGCTTCCTGTGTCATATCTGCCACAAACTCTCTTTGTGAGTCAGGCAAGTTAACACAGATTCTCTGTTAAAAAAAACCCTCAAGAAACAAAACCACACACATACTTTCCCCTGCTGTTTTCTCTTCTACTATATGTCCACATGAATGTGAGCTCTTCCAGTCCAAGGCTACCTTATGTGGTCATCCAAGGTGTTATAAATGAGATCTTTCATTTTTTTTTAAAGCACCTTTGCACATCAGTCAAGAAAACCCACAATTCATTATTCACTTTACCAGCGCTTATAACACAGCAGTGATGATAACTGTTGTATATTTTGTCATTCTGAGGCATATTGCACGAAAATGAAGTATTTGTTGGAAGTCAGACAAAGATATACATTTAGCCAGAAGTATCAGGTAAAATAGAGAGTAAAAGTTTGGAGAGAAGCGAAATTTCTCTTATACCTTATCCCTAAATTAACAATGGACATAAGGATTTAGTCCTCTTTTACTTTAGTGCTCAGTGGCTGCAGAAATGTGTTTACACGTTCACTTAGACCACTGGGTTAAAATAAAAATAATACAGAAATGGTATCTTGTGTCTGATACCAAGCAACCAAGAATTTGCTTAATTGAATTTGTAGGTCAGACCCTTCTTCCACTCAAGTCAATTCCCAATTGATCACACTGAAGTGGGGAAGGGAGCAGTGGGAAACTTTCACATTCAGAGTTATGTGGAGAGGTTTTCACTCAGATTAAACTGGGACTCAAAATTGGCTATTTATATGCATGAGACCAACACAAAGTGCATATTCTGCCTCAGGATTAAAGCATTTAGTTTTTCAAGAGGGAACAGTTCATTGATCAATGCTTTATGCCCACATTTCTCATTTTGATAGAGCTTTGCCCATGAACTCTCATTAGATGTCCTGATTCCAACTTAAAACTTAAATTTGATTTCAACACCAGCAGTAAGATGTCATGAAGGAAAAAGATTGCTCCATATATTCATCTAAATACAGGTCAAAACTAGGTATATATCAACAGCATTTCATCATCGATAAAATGTGCCACCAAGATGAATTGATGCTGAAGGCTGCAATTTCTAATCACAAATAATAATGTTTGCAATTAATTGCATGTACAGCTAAGTGTATCTCAGTTTATTTGCTAAGGCAATTTTGCTAAACCAAGTAATTTTACTGCTAAATACAAACACTGGAAAAGTTGTGCCTGTTAACATGACTAGTTTCACTTGTCTAATATATAGTCTCACAGTTAACCAATCTGATAATTTAATTTCATGCTACAACTGCTTTTCCCTGAATATTTGCTATAAAGCAGATGAAAGTTTGACATTAGAAGATTTTCCCCAAATACATTTCCTTTTCCTGATCATCTTCTGCCACAGCAGTACAAACTGGCATTTTCCAGTAATTTTTTTCAGCAAAAAAAACCCAAACAAGCAAAAAGAAACATGGAACTCATTGGTTGCAAAGTTCCAAAACAGCTAAAAGGTTTTCCATCAGAAAACACTCAGTAATTTAATGGCAATTGTGTGACTAAATTTTTACGCTGGTCTGAATGCACTCCTTTCATTATATGCCCTTTTAACAAGTTCCTGCCAAATATGATATGAATAAATTGTAGAGCTATGGTTCAGGAACTAATTCACACTCATTATTTTGATGAGTTACAGTACAAGCCATTTCACCCTTCAGAAGATGTGCATTTAGGTTAGTTTCAGAGTACATTCTAGTATAAATCCTAAATCTCTCACTAAAAAACACTAAAATGTGCTTAAGGTACTCAGTATGTATCTTTCTGCAGTTAGACACTCCTTGCCATATTCTAAAAGCATTGGACCTGATACCAGAGTAATACTTTCTGTTCTGCTGTGAGTCACTACTGTGTGCTGCAGCTGAGCCATGAGCTGCTTCCGAGTTCTGTACCTGCGAGCCATGACATTTCACAGACACCAGCTCTGAAATCACCTTGACTTAAGTTATTAATCTTGATTTGTTTTATTATCAAGCACAATGTTAGAAATAAGCTACCGTTGAACAATTTTGTAGAAGGTTAAATAGTGTAAATAGATCTGTATTTTTAGGACAACAGCACTACATCATCAGAAACAATTCTGACAAATAAAAAGCTATTAGTCTAGCAAAACTGTAATGAGATCATGATTAATAAACACCTCTGAAAGGTCTGCATCAAAGTCAAGACTTTTCTGTGATAAATGTAAACATGCAGACCTTACTTTGCCAAAAGCTGTGTGTTCCAGTTATCCAGCTCTACTGATTGATTTGTTCATTAGACTAATAAATAATTTATCACCTTGAAGAGGACAATTCATTTTAAAGATAGCATGAACAAGTAATTTTAAGCAGCCAAATCTTTAGAAGAATTAGTGGTGTTAACAGTGCCATGAAATCTGTTTCCAATGCAGAATTCAGACAAGCATAAAAACAATGAAATCATTATAAAACAGGTAATTTCAGGTAGCTTCTAAGCAATTGCCCATGGGAATTCACAGTGCAGGTTTATCAGAAATCTCATGTGCTGTATTATCTTTACGTCATTTTAACTATCCTGCCATAGAAATTATGATGAGCTGTGAGCAGCTTTCTTAACAATAGGCACAGAAATAAATTACAGTTTGTAATATACCCCAATTTCTAAATTAGGGATTAAGTCTGTAAGATTTGCAGTACTGATTATTTTATTCTATGATTTTCTTTCCTAAGTGCCTATATGATTTTGCCTAGCAGCAAGTGATAGAAAAAAATCATATAGAAATCAGGCAGAGTGGGTCATTTCTCCAAGTGTAGAAAATATAATTGCAAAAACTAAATTGTAACTCATTCCATAGAATTTCTTATGCATTGGAAGTTAAAAAAAGGTGGAGATAAGGACATTTGTATCATGGCAACACATTAGGGGATAAATTAGACACAATTACTGATCACACTTTCCCCTAATAAGAACACAGAGATTATTATTATTATTATATCGGTTTTATAGCTTTTTTCAAAAGCCTTTAAATGGATGTAATAGTCCTTTTGTTGAAGATGGAAAAAAGCCTACAAATAAGTGTCTTTGTAATTAAATGTGTAACATGTCTAAGAAAAAGGATTGTTCAACTTCATTCATGAAATTGATAGCACCACAGTCCAAAGTCATTTAGCCAAGTTTTTTCTCTCAACAATGCACAAGAACAGAGATTTTTTTTCCTTTTTTTTTTACACTATTTTATTTTCCCCAGCAATAAAAATGCACTGAAGCTTATGCACTCCACTGCAAGAGAGGAAACTGGGAGCATTTAGGGAATGACCTGCTGTGCTTCATCCTCAGAGAAAGCCCTTGTTTTCTTGGGAATTAGTGTCTACAACAGCAAGCATATCACCAGTCTTGGAATACCAAGGGACCAGAGGTCTAATTCAAAATAACAAACCAGACACATTTTCTGTCATCACTTACACACTCATTTCCTGAATGTAACAGATATTTCCTTGAAGCAGTGTCTCTATACAGTATTATATTGTGTTCCACATTGTAACACCTGTGACTGTAAGACTGTGATGATCAAAGATTTTGTTCTTTGAGCCCCCTGATTTTTTCCTTCTTTTTTTTTTTTTTTTGCGCCCCTGAATCACGGATGTGGTTTGAGGAAGTAAGGGGTGGTGAATACTGCTTTTTCTACTTTTTCTGTCGTTATCCTAGAATTTGATCTGCAGGTTCAAGTGCAGAGTATTCCTTTCCTTTGCTATTGCTGAAGCTGATGAGGTTGTTGCATGCTTAAAACAGTAGCAGGATGACTCAAAACTGGGATGCTTCATACAGAGTTGATACTGCCATTTATATGACTTCATTCAGGGAGACTCATAAAGCCAATGCCCCAAAAGAAGATGCTGTAGCAGTATGACTTGGTCAGGATCCAGAATATTAATGTCAGGAGAAAGCTAGAGAAGCCAGGTGGTAACACAGAAGCAATTAGTCTCCTTCAGACCCAGTGGAAACTTCAGGGAACTAAATCCCTGCCTTTTGGTGCACACTTAGGTAACTTGTATCTGGTGGAATTATTACAGAAAGTTTATAACACAGGGGACCATTTTTATCCAAAACTACAGCTAAGAGACTTCCTCTTCTCATGTATTTGCAGCAGCTTGGGAAAAAAACAAATAGAGGCCACTGCTTCTTCTAGCAGGATCCATCTTTATTACACACACTAGTATTTATATGTTTCTACTATGGGAAACTTTAAAGAAAGTCTTGGGAACGTGCAGAAGGAAAGACAAAACAGCTACAACCACGGAACACCTGGCAGGGCAGACTTCTCAGCTCCTTATCAGCCATTCACTCAAAAAATCCACCTCCCAGCATTCCAGGAGGTAAAAGAAAAACATTCACACATGGTGTTTATGGCTGCAGTCATTTCCCTGGTATGCATCTTTGCCAAGAGATCAGAGGGCCTTTATCAAAGTTAAGATAATCGTGGCAGGTTGCTCTCCTACACAGTACTCTCAGGATGGCTGCCACAGGCCACTGCCTCTGCAGTATCCTTGTGAAAAATGTGGCCTCTTGGGTTGATGAATCCTTTTTGCTTGTATGGGCCTTCATTGACTCTATGAATGTCACTAGGCAGATATGGTGCACTAGGAGGGATAAGAAAAAGGAAAACATATTTAGTATCAATATTGAGAAAACCCAAACATCTGTTGTATGACAGCAAGTTGAATTTCCTCTGATGTGCTTTAATTATCTAAATATAAAAGTTAACATTTTTCCCATTTTGAAAAAACATTTAATGAAACTGTGTTTGCCACGTGGATGTCTTCCATGTTTGATTTCCATATACTACTCCTTAGTTATGAGAGAAAGAGAGAGAGGGAGGAAAAAAAGAAGAGAGAACTTTATATCCAAGGGATGCGACCATGGAATGAGCAGAACAAATTAAACTCTGAACAAAGGTTTCCTCCAAATAAGCCACAGTGCAAGCAGTAACCAACAAGAAATGGGATACAAGCTGATAAGAAGAAAGCTTGCTTTATTGATTTTTTTCCTCTGCCCCAATTAGGTTAGGTAGATTCTATTCATCTGCTCACTTAAATAGATATGAATGTGAACTCTCTATGGTATTCCTAAGAAGTTCTCAGTAAAAATGCTTCCATATCACTGCACTAAGAGAGTTTGGAGGTAGCTGACAGCTGCAAGTATATAAATTGAATGGAATATTATTGATGTATTTGAAAAAAAAACCAAAAACCAAGCCAACACATTTTTTCATCAAACTTTAGCTTTCCAAAATAGTTCAGTGGTGTAAAAACAACATTGTTTCATATTTTATAGCTCCAGATTTATGACAACATGACTGTTTGTAACTCTACAAAGTAAAATTATTTGCTTTTAGAGTGATCCACATACTGTGTTCACAATATCTTATCTGCACAACAAATGTCTTCAAACTTGTCTCTCCATGAGCAGTTAGGGTTTTTTTATGAGCTTGTGAACTTGTCCCTGAACCCAAGTGGGTAGCTATCCATGACAAAATTATTATGGCCATCTCTGGGAACAGGAGAACCTGATAAATGAGACCCTGATCCTAAAAGGGATGGTTGAGAAGCATGAAGTGCTTCTGCATTTGTGCTTTTTGGAAAGTTTCTACAGAATGAGGTTTTAATTTTCTCCTTTGGTAAGGAAGTTTATTCAGAGCTAGGTTTCTTGGTGAAAAGAGCAGAATTTGGTGCCTGGAGAAGTGCCCCAATATCAGATGACTTTGCAGTGAGAAAGGATAAGTGGCTGTTTCTGCATGCAAGATGATCGGCGCTTCAGATGCCTCTGAGCAGCAGAAAGAGGCAAAATGCTTCTCTCAGCCATGCCAAGGTATGTGTGAAGGCAGCTCTGAGGGCTTGCTTGGGCTGGCTTGGCTGTCACTGAGAGAAGATGGTGAGTTGGAGAAGGCAGCTCAGTGAGAGCCCATCATGGTCTGGAATATGGAAGTTATGTGGTCAGTTGTTTTTGCTTTGTGCAATGAGGCAGACAGTGGAGGTGGGAGGGGTTTCTCCTAAACCACTCTGGTCATGATAATCAAAATATAACTAAATAAGGGAGGAAGAGAAAGGTCTGAATGCTGTCCTGGGTTGGGACTGAAATGAAAATCCCACAGTGAAAGGCAGTATGAGCCCTTGAAAAATGAAAGGGCAGCATTTCACAAGTGCGGTCATGGGAACTTTGCCACCAGGGCATAAGAGAAACTTCACTAGATTAAATTAACTCCTTGCATTCCACAGGAGAGAGGGCCTGCTTGGTTAGAACCACTGAGTATGTGCTGAATTTCTCCGGAGAAAAGGGAGGATAAGAAGAATCTGTTTAGGGAACACTTGTCCTGACCTCTTAATCTACCAGCTTCCTCTGTTTTACATAACTGCATTGCCTCCTCTGAGAGGTCCCTCATCTATGCTCTGTTCAGCATGTAGGGGTGGCTGAAATGCTATGTGTAACATGCACTGTCTCTTGCTTTTCTGTGTGATGAGTATTGAACCAAAAGAAAGCCTCTTCCGTTCTGCTCTGTGAGATCTTTGAATAACCTACTAGTAACAACAATGTGATAGCAACAGACACAGCATTTACCGTTTCACAGACTGAACAGCTAACTACAGCAACCTGATGGTCATTATAAACCATTCCAGTTTGCAACAGACAGCTCTCATGCTGTCATTTCACTGACACTGGTTGTGTAACTAACGTAAGTTAAAATACTTGCATGCTTACTTCACATCCACTTACACAGGCCAATGAGTGCTCTGTTTATTTATTTTGCAGGAATTTTTAGTATCAAGGATAAAGGGGATTTTTTCCTTTGGTTTGGGTCAGGCTTTGTGTCTTGAAAAAGGCTGTGCGTTAATTCTGCATGCTTGCTAAATTAATTTTGAAAGCGAGGATATAGTATTATTACAGCAAGTTTGCTGGTGAAATGTGATAAGGAGAATGCTGCTCTTCCAGCTGTCTGCCAAGGACTCTGGACAGTAAGAACATGCCCGATGTGCTGTTGCAGAGGCTTAGCAAAAAAACCTAAAAGTTTTGGTTTTTAGAAATATTTGTTTTAACTCAGTGGTTTACACAGCTTGTGGGAATGAAAGCACAAAGGTTACATTACTTGATGTTCTTCCATCTCTCAAACATGCTCAAAGCTCCTTCCATGTTCTCTTCTTAGGAAGCAGTAATAATAGACAGCCAAAGAGTATCTATTATAATGAGAAAACAATACATTTCATTTAACATACTTAGTTTTGTAAGTGGGGTGTATTTTTTTTTTTGGGGCGATATTGCAATGCCTATTGCATGCCTATTAGAAATGGATTGCACTGTAATTATGTTTAGATTTACCAACCAGTTCCATTGAATGGGAGACCATGGAGGTCACTGCACTTCAGCCTCTGGGTTTTGCAGACATTTTAAACATCTGGCAATGCATTATTAGAACTGTCACACAGAACTAGAGAGCTTTGAGTACCTATTATCATTCATGCAGGTTACGACTGATGAGATGTGAGTGGGTTTAGAGTGATGCTTCTCTTTTCTTCTTTTTTTTTTTCCTGAAAGAATACAGTACATAAACATTGTGTACTTTTCTTGTCAATAAAAATTTGAAATTAGACAGGCTTAGAACATAAGATGTTTGATCCCTTACTATAAATTCTACACCATGAGTTATTTGCTGGGATTTTCTAAGCTGATTCAATAAATACCAAAAATGCATAAAGCATTTGGATTAAAACCAGCTTTTCTTTCCTTTCTTGATTGCACAGATTTTCATACCCCCAAAAGACTCCTTACTACAGGGAGTATAGAAGATTTTATATGTGTGTGTATACCTTTTTTTCTTCTTTGTGTGGTTTCTTCTTAATTTAATATATTGTTTATTCTTTTTCTATGATATATATTATTTTTTTAAACAAATTTTCATGGAGTCCACACTGTTTAATTACTGTTGACTGAAAAACTGTTTCCAGCTTTGGGATTTTTGACTCTCTTTCAGAGTTCAGTGTTTAATTTTATACCAGATTGTGGATTCCAAGCCTACTAATATAGCTCAGAGGACCTGTAAATAGTCCCTTAAGTTGGGACTTTTAAGAGCAGCTAGAAAGAACAAAACCTTGGTGTTTATGGCAAATGTGAAGATCACAGATCTCTATTCCTAAGAGAAATAAATGGGTGACAATTCAATACTGACTACTAACACAATTTAATTAACACAGCTCTTATTTTGCTTAGTCATGTTCTTCCATTAGAGACATATTAGGGCCAATTTTAATTCTGAAATGAATTTTTACTTACTTACTGTAGTTCTGGTAAAAACTCAAATTACCTTTAGCCACAGGTTCCAGCCTTTATTTCAGGGTCCAGTTTTTTGTGGAAGGATGTGTACAGTTTGGAGGTAATGGACATTTGATGACATTCTGCATAGGACTGTTCACCTGAGAAATTCTGGGGGAGTAAAACCTCCCCCAGAAATAAGGGGAGGTAAAGTACATATGGAAGATCAAAGAAAACAAGAGAAATGAAGAAGTAAGAGATAAAAATGATCGAAGAATTCATATAATAGAATCATAAAATGGTTTGGGTTGAAAGGGACCTTAAAGACCATTTGGTTTCAACCCCACTGCTGTGGACAGGGACATCTTCCATTTGGCCAGGTTGCTCAAAGCCCCATCCAACCTGACCTTCTGTATCCATATTCAGAGAAAAGCACATCCATCTATTTCTCTGTGTTTTGAGGTTTATTTAATTTTTTTCTTTGCTTTTTTTTTTTTTTACCATGTTTGCTGACACTTCTAGTTAGTCTGAACTCTTACTGTGAGTCTAAATGGTTTAGATACACACCACTGAAGAAAGAGTACAGTATAAAACACTGAATTTTTATGTCCTGTCTTCACACTTTGAAATCTTTCTATACATTTATTGTGATCAACATTAAATATGTCATAAAATGTCTGTAGGGGTTTTTTGGGGGGGCAAGAAGTGGTTAAAGAAAAGCAAGCAAACAAAACCCCTTTTCTAGCCCACACCATTTTCTCCTATCCATTACAGAACACAACACAAAAATGTCCAACATTTTTTACAGTGGGAAAAAAAACCCAAAACAAAACAAAAAACAACCCAGGTTAGGCTATCTACAAGTTACAGATATTACAGAGCTACCTACCAGACCATAGCGTGGCTTTACGGATATTTTGTATAGCTGGCACAGCCTTATGACAGATAAAGGACCACAAGATCAAGGGCCAACAATTTATTGCCAAATCCAGAAGAGAAAACCAGAGAGCAGGGATATTTGAAAAATAGCTCATTGTGTTGTATCTGCAACAAATTATCTGCTATTGGGTCTTATTCACAGCTCAGTAATATCACAGGCACAGGGCTTGAAGTCAACACTGGTCTCTCCATGTAGTTTTCATATTATATTGTATCAAGAGATATTATACTGCATCAAGACTGTTCACTGAATGCAGTACAAGGTTGCTAGGCCAGGAAAAGATCTTTTATTTTATTTATGTAAGATTTAAAATGTATATTTTCTGTTAAAATATCTCTGATAAAATTTCAAAAGCCAGTGCTCACAGGCTCACTTATTTCTCACAGACCAAACAGGACCATGAAAAGAATAAACATGGTCAGAAATGAACAGTCCATCCCCTGCACAGATGTGCAAGGTGATCAGAGAGTGCAGGGGCAGACAGGGTAGAGCATCCTGGTAAAGAAAAGAAGCCTATCATTAGGCATAGGTCATGCTGCAGACTTCTTGATTCACAAAGCAGGGAGAAATTGTCAGACAGAATGTGCCTCTTGAGTGCTGTTAGCAAACAAAGTCTGTTATGTTGCAGTATTAAGCCCCTGTGAGGTGGTGTGTGGGTGCTCCTGGGGGTTTAAACTGTAAATTACAGGGCCATACTAAACTGGTGTGTGTCTACACAGGTAGTTTCACTTAATTTAACTGTCAATCTAAATCATTTTAACATCATCCCTTAAGTTAAACCATTCATTCTTGGCAGCCTGCCTTTAAGACCTAGTTTTGCAATGAGTCCCTGATGGATCCTGGTTGAAGCTAATGGGGCTGTATGTGGTTGTAGAATAGCAATTGCATAAAACTCATTAAAGGGCTGGGGCTTATTTGGGTAAGCCCAGCTCTGATACCTATGCTTATTGGGAGTTCTTTACACAATAACTGTTCCTCTTGACTTCAGTGGGACTATTTATGGGTTAAAGTACAGCTCAGCAAGGATTTGGTTGCATGCAGGTGAAGGTGTTTTTTACCTTGCTAGTGTTTCTCATCCCACCGAAACCAAGGTGACTCCTAATCACTGTGGGTTACTTGAATGATGAAGAGTTTCCAGGAAGGGAATGTTCTTTTGCCATGGGAATATCAGACATTTGCTTTTAGAGTCCCAGAAAGTCAACCATAGAAAAAAGAAAACTTAGAGAGAAAATAATTTTATTTTTTTTAGATGCTCTATCATGTACTTTGGCAATATTCCTAGAAAAACTGGGAATAACTCCTTATGATCTTTATTTCTGGGTTAGAGAAAATGATTATTTCTCTGCAGATGAAAAAGTCTAAAAACCAGATCCTGTCCTAGTCATCTACACTTGCATTTTGGAGAGGAAGTTGCCACTGGTCAGAAATACACACACTTTATGACATAATTGCCATAAAAACTTCATAAAATTTGGATCTGGGCACAAAGGTTTATGCTTTCCTGTCCAGGTGCAAAGCAATACAGCTGATCTAATTAATGCCAATACCCAACCTACCCATTTTAAGAGGCTGACAGATTATGCACAGCAGCACAAGGAAATAAATGGAATTACTTACGTAAGTGGTCTTCCATATAAAGCCTGCAAAACTCAATCTTGCCATGATTTTTTCACTATCCCTGCTGTGCAGTGTTAACTGGTGAGTCAGGTCTGTCTCTAAGATGTACTAAAATGTTCCAGTGTGGAAAGAGAGGACTCCTGTCCACAGAGAAAAAGAGTAATCTGCTTCAAATTATTTTGGTGTCACCCAAATTTCAGCTCAGCTGCTTTTTCAGTTGGTTAAATCATATGAGTGATAGAAATTAAAAAACAAATGTGTAAGATGAATACAAATATCTATGAGAACACGCACTCGCAGTGCATTTGTATTATAGACCATTAGACATGGATACATTAAGTCTCTCACCTTTAAATTTTGCATTTCAGCTCTTCTTAGAAGGCGGGGATTTCAGAATTTACTTAACTGAGATATATTCTGCTCTCATTCCTATTGGAAAGAAAAAATCAGAGAAAATCACATTGAATTCATTGGAATTATTCTAGATTTGCCTTAAATAGGATAATTCTTTCCACACTCTACAAAGCAACCTGGATATAAGTGGACCGTCTTCATGATAGATCTAATCCTGGTGTCTGTGGAGGGTGTACAAAGAAAGTTGATCCTGGGGATGAATGGCTCCAGAACTACAGATTTTCTGCCTTTGAGAAAGAGGAAGTAAATCCATGTACTTTATTCTCATTGAACTTTATTCTTTGATTTCCCATCAGTTCGTAAAGGTAGTGGAAAGCATCAGAATGTCTGTTCTGCATAAAGCTGAAAAACTCTGTCTCTCACAAATACTTTTACTTATCATCACACAAAGCCTGCTTAATAACATGTACGGCTATAAGAATTCAAATCTTCAGGATTCCATAAGCTTTTATGTATTTTAAACAAATCTTTCTGTCAAAGGAGGACATGTTTTCATAACACGGTGAAAGATTTTTAGTATCTGGGCTCTAGTAAGAAGTCATTTAACACTTTAGAAAACTTACCCCTTCATCATGCTATGAATATTAATCTCAACATCCATATTCAAATTGTATCCTGAAGTTAGTTGATAACACAAAGGCAAAGGAAAGACAAAGGGGTGATCTTTGAATCCTGAATGCATTGACAGAAGAAAATAAGATGATATTTCACAAACACTTTCCACTAATGAAACACACATAGAGGAGAAATGATTAAACTGAACCTGTATCAGACCTGAAGTAGGAGTATCAACACAGAAATTCATCATGGGAATTAATTTTGTTGTATGAAGAAACGGAAGGATGAAACATCAAATTGAATTGCCTACTCCTTTTCCTGTAAGAACAGGGGAAGGTGGCAATGCATTGTGTTCTGGGATTCAAGCTGTCTCTGTTCTTTGCCTTACCTCTGCTGCACACTTTCAGAAAAATCAATGATTTCATCACTGGACTTCAGTTCTACATCTGTAAAACAAGAATAATTTCTTGTCTAACTGGGCTAGACAGGTATAAAAGGAGGCATGGTAAGGTTATTATCTCCCTCAGAACCTTTTAGTATACATGTAACAAAAATATGAAGAAATATTTTCATGCCCCCATTTTATGTGTAGAGAGGAAAAGAATTTCCAAACAGCTGAGCTGACATTGTTTGTCCTGTTCTGATTGCCTATCTTTGCTAGACCATGCACTTACTATTGGCTCTGTACAAACCTTCTGGTGTCTTTTTTGCCCATTTGGACACACAACCACGTCTTCTGTGTTTGATGTTAGTATTTTAACTTGATTCCATGTTAAGCTTGTTTATTCATCTTACATATCCAATGACAAAAAGCCAAAAACTTCAGCAGATGGAAGGTTTTCTGGTGTATTTTCTGACTTTCCAGGATGCTAATTTCTGAAAGCCAGGAAATACAGGATTTCTGTCGTTCCTTGGGCAGTCCATAGCCAATGGGAATTATCTGCAAATTCTTCAGAGGTAAACACCTTGTTAGATACAGCTGTATTGAACTGATCCAGGGATTAGCTGGAACAGATTGGTAGAGCTGAGGGAATGATAAAAGAAAAAAAAATCTGGGAGGACTGCAGGAGGGAAGGTGAAGGGAAAAGTGAAAGAAAGGAGCATGTACACTCTCTGAAATACCTCATAGCCCTTATTTCATGCTCTGTTGAATAGGTTGTGGCAGTAAAGAAGTAAGAAAGTTTTCCTGCGTGGGGAACTATCTGAATTTGTTTACCCACAATTGATTCACAGGATGACAAACACTTTAAGTATGCATTTCCTCTTTTCAGAGCTATTAATTTAGGTTACTTTCTGGAAATTCTTGAGTCTGATCATATAGAAATTGAGGAGAATTCTGCATAACTTTCCATGTAAAATGTAAAATTCATGCCCTCCAAATCTTATCACATATCCAGGGGTTTGAAAGGACACTCAGATCCCACTAATGGAACAGTTACCTTGACTTTGCCATATACTGGATCACAAACTTGAAGGAGATTATAGCCTTTCGTAGATGTATTCCATCACATGGATCCTGGCATCACAATGTAGCATGCATAACTCCATACACACAGGAGGAAGGGCAAATGCAAGGTAATAGCTACTTTTCTACCTTTATTCTAACTTGTGTCCTCACTCCAGGCTGAGTCCTCCCAATGTTTTTTCCTTCCCAAGCTGATCACTTCCTTCTCAGCCAGCTCATGCACAGGTAATTTGTTTTCTTTATAGATTTTGTTGGTCCTTATCACTTCTGAATTTTACCTAAGTTTTGTCAGATGATATTTTTTTTCTTCCTGGAGGCAGTAGCACAATGCACTTTTCCTCTCATTGAATGCAGGGAAGCCACGACTTCTGTGTGCCACTGACCAGCCATAAGTACAGGTTCCCACTGAACTACCCTGGTGATATAAGGCACAGCCTAGAAGTCCCTTCAGTCTGCATATGCACAGTGCAATAAGTCTGACAGGTAAGAAAACAAACACTTGTGGTGTATCAAGCATAATCAACAGTAGCAGACTTGTCAGCATTCAGTAAATTCAGTTTTCAACTTCAGGGAAGAGGTCTTCATATATACATATCTCCTAGAGTTAGACTAAAAAAGAAATCTGCTTAAATTATAATAGAATGTGTGCAGGCTATAACTGTCTGGAGGATATGCGACCTGTGTATTGTTTCAGGTTATGAGGTTTCTCACTGTATTAATTGTTGCATACAGAAATTGGTTTCTAGGATTTGCATTTTGGGGATTTTTTTATTATTTTTTCAGTATGAGCAGATTAACTCTTGTCTGTGCAACTAAAAGACTTCTCATATTGTAAGTCAGTTTAAGTAAGTGTTGCATATTTTGTGTCTATTTTGGTCGTTCTGATTTTCTCCTGTAATGAGACCTGGTGAGAGATCTCAAGAAAGAATAGGAGGAGTAGGAGTATAAAAGAGAGAGAGAGAATGCTGATCTCTAACAGTATGATTACAAATGTCTTCTTGTAGGAGGAACCTGTCTTCCCTTTGATTTCACGGTTGGCTGGGAATTTCCATTTGAGGTTATGGGAACAAATGTACTGGCTTGTCCAAAAATGTCTATTCCTCTTGACAAGGGCTTTGTCCTAGAATGTGTTAAAAGGACTTAAAAAAAAATCCCACAATTCTATTTTTGGCTGCTGTTTTAAGCCATTAAAGATGATCTATCTTGCACCTTTTATGCAGTCTGGCTATTATTTATACATGAAAGAAAATTGTACAGGGCTTGCATGGAGAGTGGGAGAACTTTCTCTCCTCTTGTGCTTTAGGTCAGCTCCCTCAGCCTTTTCTCTAAAGATCTTTGCTCATGTTGTAAAATCTTATGTCCTGACCCAGAGCCCACTGAAGTAGAGAAATTCATGCTACCAACACTTCGTTTTGTACTTAAGGATGTGTGTTTGGTCAGGCTCGTCCTGTCATTTCTCCGAATCCTTAGTGCTGTGCACTACAGAGTGGAAATGTACCAACCCTTTCTCTGATGGGGCAACAGTGCGTTCATTAAAAACTTTTCCTCTTTCCTGTACATAATTAATTGCTTTTACTTAGAGTGTAGGTGGCTTAAATTGATATTTGAGAGCAAGTTTATTAGAACTCCTGGAGATGTTTAAATAACAGCCAGATCATTTCTAGAAGGAAGCTGCTTGGTAAAAAATTTAATACTAGAAAACAGCCAAAATAGTCCTTTTTTAATTCCTCTTTTAGACTTGCTTTTTGTAAATTTACCAATTGCAATCAAGCCAAACAAAATAGAACCGAGAGTCCTTCTAGAAATTACTAGAGACTCTAATTAGAATTGACATTAGATGGTTTCTTGTAGGCAAAAATTTTCAACACTAGTTTTTGAGCAGTTAGATACTGACATTTACAAACTCCCCTTGCTTGTAGATGAAAGGAGTCTGGAAGCTGATTGCAGAGTGTAAAACATGTCCTATTTTGTTCAAACCTCCTGGCTAGTGTCACACTGGGACATTTTCCTAGAATATACAAATATCACTGTACAGAGATTCCCATTTTGTTCTTGTCTTCCTAGTTTTTGTTTCCCTTGTTTCCAAAAGGGTCCCTTTGGCTTAACTTCCATTATGATTTTTGTTACTCTCTGTAAGAAAAATGTTCAGCACTGAAAAGCTGGCTCTTCAGCTGAACATCTTCACACAAAAATACCTATAGTGATCCTCTGCTGAGTCACACAGAGCAATGATTCAGTCCATCAGGTGCTTGCAGATTCCTCTTCATCCAAACAAACAGCAACATTTGCCTCAGGCAGCACTGTTCTTGCCTTATTGCAGTCACTGCTGTCACTTCTTCAGTTTCATATAGAAATCAGAAGATTTGTTAAAAAAAATGCAAATAATGACTCCAGTAGCTTCCAAGTGCTCAGCCTCTTTCTAGACATCAAAATGTTTACAGGCAGTATAATTTCAAATCAAAAAGTCCTTACGTTAAATTTAAGACCGAAACCTAATACAAAACCAACCCACCAAAACAAATAAAAAAAACCCGACCCAAAAAGAAACACCAAGATAACAAACAGAATACAAAAACCTAACCTAAAAAAGACCAAACAAATCAGAAAAAAAAACCCCAGAAGCCAACAGCTAAAAACCAGGAAATCACAGCCATATCTTTAGGTAGGCATTACCTGTTCTTATATGGTCAAAACCAGGTAAGAATTGATTATAAAGAAACCTGAAACAATCAGAAGTTCGAAGAGAAAATGCAGAGAAATTTAAGGGCTTTCATAACATCATATTGCAGACTAGTCTCAAAACTGGCAACAGCATTTAGCTTCATGCCTCTAACCAGTCTGACTTCTAGACCAGCAGAGCCAACTGAGATTGAGAGTTAGAGTTAAAAAATATGTAATAAAACAGGGAATCATAAATTCCTAAGTATAAAGACCAGCAGTAGGTCCAATGTTCTGCTATTCTCTCCCTTGTTAGTTCTTCCATGATAACATGACTGGAAGTTGTCCATTTGAAAATGCTGGGAGTACAGTTTTTGTCTTTTGTGTTGGGTTTTATTTTATTTTAATTCAGAACAACTGTACAAAAAGTCACAACAAATCTGAGACTGAATCAGGAAAACAGTGTCACACACCTCTGCTTTAACAATACTTATTGTTTTAATCTCTAATTACTTACATTGATTAACATGGATGTGTAGTCTCTTGACAATTTAATCTGAATTTTTTTCAATAATTCCACAGAAGCAAGATTTTCAATATCATCAGATTATAGTATTTCAGCTGCAAACAGAAAGGACCAGGGCTGTTTCCTTTCAGTTTGTCCTCACTTGGGCTTTAACCTTGAATCTATCACAACAATGTCAGATGTGGTAACAGATTTTGCTGTGCAAGTAGTAGAAGGAACAGAGTTTAAGCACAGTACATATTTCCCACCAATCTCACTCTCTGCAAACTGGTGATGGATATATAGCCATAGTATTGTCTACTGAATAGTCAGCTTTTTCATTAGTGCTTTTTTCCCCAGTTTCTTGTTATGATATAAGCAATTTCATCTTTCTCTTAGCCATAGATTCTATTGTGGTGTTCATGTGTAGGTAACATACCTGGCTTTATGCATATTTCTCTAAAGTGACAATTACTTCTATCCCAGATGCCTAATGCATAATTCAGAATCATCACATTGTTTTAAATTCTTCTTTAAAAAGAAGAATACAAAACCAACAAGAAAGGTATTTTGCTTATGGTACTTCATACTGTCTGAAATGCTGCCCTGGATTTTTACCATTATTCCCCTTGCTATGTCTTCTTGCTGCTATGTCATCTCAATAGTTCTGAGTGAAGGGGGAAGAGTCTCAACTATTTTGTAGAGAAAGAACCAGTCTGCCTGCATATCTCCTATGTGTGCGTCAGGCACAAGCTATAGGTCCTATCTATCCCCAGCTCAGTCCATAGCCAACATTCATGTAATTAGCCTTAATGCTTTTCAACCAGTCTGAACCAAACGAGGTTGCCAGGGTGCAGAATGAAATTACAGAGTCTTCTTCAGTTTTGACCAGGAGGAATAGGGCACACGGAATTTAGGATGCATAAATCAGCAAGAATGATGCACCTGAAATGTGGTTTGAAAAGGGCAGCAGCCTCTTAAAAAGCTTTGGAAACTAACTTTTACCTTTGAAGAGAGGTTTGGAAGTTGAAATTCAGCTTGTGGTATTATTAGGATGATTATTGTACCCATTATCTGTCTTTTTTTCCCCTCCTGTGTATATAAAAAGGCTCAATAACTCACCAGCAATGTGGCCAATGCTGAGAATATTACCCAGAGCTGAAGAAATGTACACATTCTTTACTATTAGGAGATTTTTTTTGAATCTTGAAGAGCCATATTTTCATATTACATGTCCAAAGATTTTACTTGAATTGGCATATACCTTGAAAAATGCTCCTCTTTATAAAGTTGTACAATAAACCTGTAGTAGTATTTAAATCGCAACTGCAACACTGCACTGCTCTGAATTTTTCCTCTTGTGAAAGCAGATGGTTCCCACCAAACTAATAAAGAATAATTTCTATGCAGTATCAAAGCAGCCACTTAATGAAAATATAATCATAAACTATACTACAAGGCTATTACTTAATAAGTTGGATATGAAAAAGCTTGTATTATTTTGCAATATGAAAACCTAGAGGTGTTGGCAGCCAGAAGCCACTTGGCTTGTTAAATCCATGTAAAATGTATAATAGAACTGAAATCGGTATTATGCATTTATTTTTAAAGGGATTTCTTTTCATTTAAACAAAACCAAAAACCTACCTATATGAAGTTCTTTGAGATCTACTTATTGGTCCCAAACTCTACTGGACTTTTAAATTTAATTTAATTTAAAAAATGCAAGTACAGACCCTAAAAGTCAGCCAAATGTGGTGTGTTTTAGGGAGGAACTGGTGGTTTTTTTTAAATTTACGTCAAACACTTCAAGTAATTTTTCTTCCTATTTCTTATTTCATCTACCACCAGTTCAATTTTAAACTGTCTACCTATCTAATTATTAATGCTAAAAAGAACTTCTTTAGATTTCTAGATAACCGATAAAGCCTCAGTAGCCCTGATGGACTCTGAAGTATGTTGCTTTTACACTGGAAATTAACAAATATGTAAGGATGGCCTGTGAAGCTTGAACATTTTCCCCTGAATATAGAATTGTAATTAAAAAAAGAAGATAGTGCAACTAAAGAGAGTTGGTTAATTTATTAACATGAAAAGAATGCGTCATTGGACTAATTCGCGTCTTAAAGGCAATCAAGTTATTGCGTTTATTTTAGCTAATATTAATTCTATTATTTCCTTGCTGCTTTTCCCAGAAGGCTATAGATAAAGAAGTTTTAAATCAATAAAGGCATGTGTAAAGCATGTGTGTATGCTACACACACAAATTTTCTAGCCATCATCTAATTGTAGTTGTTTACATCCCTATGTAAACACTATGACTGTACTGCCTGTATTACACTATGACTGACTGCCTATATTAGCACACAGCAAATGAATGCAGAAACAGGACATTGCATTATTTGTTAAAGCTACACATCAAAAGTTTTGAAGACAAAAAAGAGCATCAGAGTGGTTGTTAACTTTTCTGTCAAACCCTGGCCTAGGCTTGCATTAAGGAAAGGGCTTAATTATGAGTTCAGCTTTTAAACATTAGCTTAAGCCCCTTCCTTATGAAAAAGCAGTTAATTAAGGCTCTCATGTTGCCAGAAACCTGTGCTATTTATCCATACACAGAGGGTTAAGCATTTACTTGAATGGTCCTACTAGCCCAGGATCTTAGGAAAGACTGCACAATAAACCCATAGGTGGTCTGTCCTGCCTGTTCAGCTATAGCTCTGTTCATACTTTATTATGATGCAAAGGACTTTTAATGTTTCTTTCTCATCTTTTACATCTTCCGTACTTCATTAATAAGTCTAGAGCTTTCCTATAATTCTTTAAATGAGATTTCGCAGTAAATCATGATGCAGCCTACAACATATCCCCAACTGCTAGCTTGATTCCTTAGCAAACGCATCCAATCAGTTAATCCTAGAAGATTAATTTTACTTTCCTCTTAGAATGCAAGATTCATTAATGACTTAGAAACTTTTGGTTAATTAGTTGAATGATGGTCATCCATATCTATCGCCAGTGGCAGACAGCTGGAGTAGTTAAGTCCAGGAAAATAAATTCACTCTCAACACCAAAGTATTAATCAGCTCAGGAAGGCTTGTTGAGGTCATACCACATGGGTGTGAAAAGAAGACATCCTAGAGTTGGTCTAATTGATGGTTTGATTTACAGAATGGAATTCATAGCTTTAATAATGGGCAGTAATCTCACGAGACAATATTATTTCTGGTTTTCTGCAGCATTTACTTACTTATTTTGAGGTAAAAGAAACAAGGCCGTGGATGCTGATACTTTCACACTGTCTGCCGCCTAAAGACAGTCATGTTTCAGAAGAATGCACACTGCCTTCAGATGAATGCTCCCCATAGCAGTACACACACAAACAGAGAATGGGGATTTATGCACAGAAATGTCACTAAGAACAGCAGGGAAACTCGAGGGGGAAACTCTGCAAAATGTACCTTTTTGAAAAACTTCCTGCATATGTGCCAATTTCTTATTTATTCCTTCTGTTTGTTCCAAAGGCTTTTAAGACCTGAAGAATCCTTGGTCCAGTATTTGGTAAACCTGATATCGAACATTGTTAATTAGAAATTTTGCTGAGATATGAAAGCTTGTTGGATTTAACGATGATCAGAATGACTTAGCTTTAATAACTTTTCAGTTTTAAACAAATTTATTGATCCTTTTCACAGTTCTCCATAATAGCTTTATTCTTGTGAGCAGAAACCTATCAATGTGGCAATTAAATTACATCTCCTGATATGTATATTATGATACAACTACTTTCATAAATACTTCAGCAACCACAAATTTAACATAATCTATAAACTTAGGTTAATCTTCAGCCACAAACTAGGCTTACCTGAGAAAGAAGACATGTGGGTGAATTACTTTGTAATATTAGAAAATCTCATTCTTGTGAAGCAAAAAAGAAACTGATCTCTATGGAGAATAATTATACCTACGAGTATATCTTAAGTCTACTCATTTGAACATATTAAAATGATTGAAACATGAAATCTCTTTTTCTTCTGGCATACTTACTAGGGTGAGGAAAATACAATAAATTCTTAAACAAGCACTAGTTCTTCACGCACCTTACCACATTCCATTGTGATCCCTATTTGCTATTTTTATTGGAAATTGAAAAAGTAGCATGGTAACACTGCAAATAAGATTAGATGTATTTCTGGTTTTTACCATGCACTATTTAACAGTCCACCTAAATATTTAAATGGTCTGGCTATCAAACACATTGTATCAGACAGTGTGAATACTCCTCATTAAAATCAAGCTTTCCAGATTGCCAGTTGAAATAAACTTTGTTTTTACACAACAAGGATTCATAAGAACGCAAGCCTAAGAAATAATTTTACCCCTTCAGGACAGGAAGAAGAAAAAAATTACAAATATTTCTTATCATCCCCTCAGGAAATTAATATTTATTATTAAATTTTATGAGAATTTTTTTCGTTAAACTTATTGAGCCTAAATCCATAAAAATAATGCAAAATTGACTCTTAATTCTGTGCTTTACTAATGATGGATAATCATATATCTTCATGGATGTGGAATGTAGGACCTCAGTAATATAAGTGTTTACTGACTAAATCAGGGGCACCTTTGAAAATTTCCCAAATGCGTACATTTCATTGGACTCTAATACATAAAAATGCATAACGTTAAAATTGTAAGTGAATTAGCACAGTTCTAAATGTTTTTCTCCATTGTGGCATGTGGAAATTATATTTTGAGACTTTTTAATATTTGTGATTAATAAAGTTCTTGGATTAACTCTATTGCAGTTATTATTTGCATCATGGTTGTAGAAATAGTTCTGAGTGACATAAATCTGAGAGAATTTTAGGACTATTTTCTCCAAATTTTTACACTTCCATCTTTAAATAGAAATGGAAGATAGGCTTAGGGAAATGTTTTTAATCCAAACTTTGTCCGCTTGCAAAGGAGTACTCACCATGGTCATTCTTCAAGCAACAATTCAAGGCAAATATTTTTTTCATTCAGAACAGTTTACAGAATTCCTCTGTGCTGTCTGTGAGGACTATAACAACTACTGGCTGCAAATACAGAGTCAGAAAAGTGAGCCCCATGGCAAGCACAGGAGCCTGCTGATGACTAGCCACGCAGCACTAACAGCTATAAATTCCATCTTGCACATCCTAGTCAAATCTGTCACTATCTCAAACCCTTTATGCCCCTCACTGGGCACCGAAAAGCATTGGCATGGTTAAACCATGCCAAGCCAAGCAGCAGCCAAGCCCCACACAGCCACTCTCTCACTCCCCCACCAGTGGGATCAGAGAGAGAATCAGAAGAGTAAAAGGTAGAAAACTCATGGGTTGAGATAAAGACATTTTAATAAGGAAAGCAAAAGCCACTCGGGCAAGCAAGCAAAATAGGGAATGAATTCAATGCTTCCCATGGCTGTCTGTGTTCGGCCATTCCCAGGAGAGCAGGGCCCTACATGTAACAGTGACTTGTAAAAATAAATGGCATCACTCCTAATGCCCCCCCTCCTCCTCCTTCTTCCCCTCACTTTATATACTGAGCATGATGTCATATGGTCTGGAATATCCCTTTGGTCAGTTTGGGCCACCTGTCCTGGCTGTGTCTCCTGACAATCTCCCAAGCACTCCCAGTCTCCACACCAGTGTGGCAATATTAAAACCAGAAAAAGCCTTGGATTTGTGTCAGTCCTGCTCAACAGTAACAAAAAAAAGCCTATATTTTCAACACTGTTTTCAACACAATTCCAAAGTATAGACCCATGCTAGTCACTTTGAAGAAAATTAACTCTACCCAGTCAAAACCAGCACAAAAATATTCTTCAAAGTCTGTTCCAAAGCCAAGAAGGCTCTGTTAGCTTCAGTGGGCTTTGGTCAGGTTTGGTTTCAAAAGTAAAAAGTTATTCCAAGAGAGAAAACAAACCGCAGAGCTTTTTCCATTGAATTCTAAAGCTGTACTTGTTCAACTGTACTTCAGCTGTCTGCAGCTATTTTTTTAATGGCTTGCTGAGAACACAGTCTCCATTCTTTTACCATATATTAAATATGGACTGGCAACATTTGCCTTGCAAATTTATATATTATTACAATCTCTATTTGTTGTAGGTAATCTTTTTGGCATATAATTAGTCATTTAGAAAATCTGAAATGTTAATCTTTTCATGATTCTAATTACTTTAACCATCTTGCCAAAATTAAAGTCTATATATATGTGTGTTGTTGCAATTGATAAATTCCCTAAAGACAATAGATTTATTCAGCTACTAATGGGTTTCTACTAGACATCTGAGTAATATAATTAGTCTGTCTCATAATTAAATAACTGATTAATCATTACAGCATTTTTCCAAAGTTAATAAATTGCTATATATTTAGTTTTTATATATCTTCCAAAATAATGGCTTTTTTAATACTTTTTCACCAAGAAGCTTCATAAAGATGATGATATTTCTACATATTGTTTACTAAGTTTATTGAAAACAGAGATTGGGATAAGTATGCAAATCAGGAAAGTAGCTTGCTGAGAACAAACTTATTCTGTGTAAGTTGCAAGAGTGTTGAAGAGATTATTTTTTAAATAATAATTCAATGCACAGCCAGTGTATTTGACTCCTCTAGAGGTTCTAAAGGAATAGCATAATTGCTTCCACTTGTGTCATAAGAAACAAAGTAGTATGTGTAAGCTTTTTATTATCCTTTTTCTATTTTATCAGAGAAATTAACCATATGCTTTAATAATTTACTTGGGTGGTTTGTTTTTAAAGAATAGATATGTCAGTAGTTTTCTGTCTTAAAATGAGTGCCTTAACATGCAACTGTGTTTGCTGCATTCCTGACCTCGGTAAATATCATGTATAAGAGGTAGAATGTGTGTAATTTACATGTATATACACACTTACTTATTCAGTTCATATAAAATTTACATACTGTTTTTGTCTCTGTTCTGAAAGCAATTAAAGTCAAGCCATAATTCAGTTAATTTAGACATATCCAGTGGTATCCAATGGGATACCGTGGAGTGTGATGATGATATCTAACCCAAATGCCTCATCATTTCTTCCAGAAAAAGATAAAAGTGAGTGGAATACACCCTGGGAATTCTCTTTTTTTGTTTTTCATGGGTACTTTAACATGTTTGTTTTTTCAGTGGTAACTTATTTTTATGTAAGTAAAAGATTCTTGTGCATAATTATATACCACTATATTTGATCTCTACTTCTGCATTTGTGTATGTGCAAATGATACATAAAATGAAAAGATGTGTGGAGGGGTACAGGAATAGGATAATTTAAGTGATATTTCACTATAGAGTCTCTTTGTGTGTTCTTTGGAGTAAGAAAAAGGTTTACAGTTGATTTGCACTTTTCTTGTTGCAAAAAGCAGTAGATTTTGCTAGAATTTGAAATTAATGCTTTACATCTATGTCTTAAAGTAGTACAATCCGTGCCTCTGTATAATTTCTGCCTTCCTTTCTGACTCCTGCCTTTCCTATCTGGTTGTCTGTGCCCTCCTAGTATAAAGTAAATGGAATCCTAAAATGAGGTAAATGAGGGAAATAATGGTTCTTTTGATGTTCCCTTCCCTGTGATGTTTGGGGGACATGAGAAGAGAATCCTTACCCTAGGAGTTCGTTTCAGTGAGTGTAGAATCAAATTCCAGTTTCTAGACAAGCTGAAATGACTTGCTAATAATAGAAATTAATTATAAATTAGAAAGACTCCCAAGGCTGATTTCAGACATACTGAATTAACAAAAGAAAAAGGGAAAAGGGGAAAATGAAACAAGACCTTGAAAATTATAATCTGCATCTCTCTGTGTAACTTTAAATACTCGATTGAGGGTTTGCACTCGTGGCTTCCTTCTGGGTATCTGATAAAATCTTGCTCCAACAAAGCACTTATGATTTCGTTTCCCTTGAATTAAAATATGACTTTTAGGAGAATTACTTGTAGTTAAGGGAAAGCATTTCTTCTATTTCTTTGAGTTAGTGTGGATTAATGCAAGCTGTGAGCTCTATTTCATGTAGCAATTGTGCTGGACATATTTAAAATAACTTGATGCTGATGGAAAAGAACTCCTTACCTTCATGTTTTTTGTTGGTTTTTTTTCATCTTACCAAAAAAAAGCTATTTATGAAAGACCATGAACATAGAACACACTATTGATGCCTTGCTATATCATGGCTTGCAAAATTTCATTTTTATTCATCACAGAACACAAGCAACATCAGTCCAATTCCTATGAAACAGGTATTTCTTATAAAAGTGACAGAGAATAGAATGTTTTGATGTTTAAAAGTAGCAATATTTTTTAACTTTTATCTGACAAACACAGATTGTGATGACATGTATTGTAGCATATTTACATTAAATACTATAGGAGACAAATTTAGAAGTCCCATTTGGTCATCATTACACAAGAGTTTCTTTCTAGAGAAGGCTCCACTCAGAGGCCTTTTAAGCTGAAAGAGACTTAGATCCAACAGCTTCACATAAAGAATTCCACACAATCAAGCCAAACCAAGGCACAAAACCCAAGACACTCTGTAGACAGGTAGATATTAATATTTCTGTTAAGAGAAAAGTAAAAAAGAACTCAGCAAACTTTCATTGGTTTGCTAATGTGCCTTTTTGCTATTTTGAGTCATTGTTTTTTCAACAAAAATTGAAACAGATTAATTTAATCTACCTTAATCTAATACTAATCTAACACCATCAATCTTAATTGTTATTTATAGTAATATTGAAACACCTTCAAGCAAAAAGAGTTTTTCATTATTAATTTTCATAAATTAATTTAATAATTTCATGGCACAAGACTATTACAGAATTCTAAATATGTGTAATCTAGACTTAATACACTTTATTTATTAGTGGTAATGTAATACTAGAAAATCAGACTTAAAAATTGGCATTTTCTGTGGAAAACATTGGCTGAAAGCTTTTCATTAAAAAAAACAGATGAAACGTATTGAGCATAAAACACAATGTTGGGCTTAAAAATATGCGTTCCTGGCCTTTCTTTTTCCTTTGTTAGGGCAATTTACTTTACCACACTTAGTTTAAACAGGGTTCTTTGCACTGTTTGACTCTGTAAAATGCTTTGCAGTCTACCAAGAAATTTTGGGCTTTGACATTTTCTGTGCAGTTGCAGCATTTCTCTTGAGCTGTAATCCAGGTTCTTCTCATGTGTTGCATACTGTTGATGAAATTTCTTGATAGAATTCAGTATTATGGTGTGCACAGGAGATACTATGTTGTACTGCTGTAATTCAAAATAAATCTTACGAAATATTTTCTTCAGTGGTGTTTTATAGTCTAGAGTTTGTTTCCAGTTTGGACATATGTGTATCATTTATAATACCACGTAAAATTCCAGTCACTCATATCTGAGAAGCAGAATGAATGCAGAATTTAAGAGGGACAGAGAAAGGATATCATGCATATAAGGAAATAACCAATTAGATAAAAGATGAATATTCCAGATTAAATGAGGAGAGCATATTTCTTTTTTTTTTTATTCTACCAAAATAAATTCTGAAAGAAAAATGACTGCTGTTTACAAATGCATCCAGTTCGTGTTCATAAAAGAATAAGAAGAGCTATTTCATAAAATACTGAATTGACAGAAGAGAAAGATTTGTATATTGAACCTGTAGAAAAATATGAGTGAGGAAACTGTGGTAAGGAAAGTAATGTAGCTGGTGTTTAAGAAGGTACAATTTTAGTTATTCAGGAGATAATAAGGTAACCCTTAGTGTGAGTGAAAAGATTCAAAGACTTAGGAGGCTCCTTCCACTTGTGTACTGCTTGAATTTCAAACTAGAAGACTTTATTGCTGGTTGGACTTTATGCTTTTCAAGTAATTCTAGTGAAAACTGTTTTAAGATAGAGAGGTTTTGAACTGTTTCCTCTTAAACTGAAGAAAGAATTTTTCAGATAGGTGGCTTTGTAAAGAGAAAAACCTCAAATTTCAAAGTTTCAGCATCTTTTTTCAAACCCCTAATTTAAAATTTCAGCAAGGAAATATGTAAACAATCGGTAACATTCCAATACTAATTTTGAAATATTTTGCACAAAGTTGCAAAAGGACCACAGATGAATGAAGTAATAAATGACTAACTTAATGCATGAGAAAAAATGGAATACCTGATTGTGTTTTGTCACATAAAAATAGGTTAAATTCATCAGGCAAGTTATGGCTTGTGAATTATTCACTATGTTCTACTGGCTGCAATTCTTTTTGCATTTAATTACAAGGGCTACAGCTTACTTAGAGGTCTTGTAATGCATGTGCATGACTGCCAAGACCACTAATGGAAATTGCATACCATTGCTGAGAGAAAAGTATACACTTCAGTAATTACATGTGGTACTCTAAATGCAGATGCAAAAGTAATTATCATAAACTGGTGCTCTGCATATTGGAATGCTGTATTGGCTCAATATATTAGATTTCACTTCCGAAGATCATCAGGACTCAATATGTAGTTCTCTCATGAAATATAATTGAAGGTCTCCAAGTAGCTTCCTTTTGTTCCTGTGCTCTATGAGTTCCATAGGGAGTGACACAGGCATTATTGCAATGCAGAAAAGAGTGCCACTGGCTAGCACTTAGGTATTTTGGTAGAATTTTAAAGAAAAATCATATAACACTTGGCTTTAGCAACTCTTATTTGTCACATTTTCCTGACAACTGAAGTTTATATAGCAGAGCAAGGAAACTTAAATTCTCAAGACGTTTATTCTCATTCGTCTCCTGAAATTTCAGTAACAGTGAAGCCTTGAAACTCTGACCTTGTGAAGAGATGAGCAAATGAAAACTACAAAAAGGGAAAAAATTATGTGTCAGAGATAGGATTGTATATCCAGCGGGGTTATGAACTTCAGAACTCAATGATTCCTAGCTGTAAAATAGTTTTAATTTACGTCCTTTGGTGGTGGCAATGCTCCAAACATGACTGAAACTCAGCAGAACTTTAGCATTTTTCCGAAATATATTGTGAAAGGAAATATGTTCAAAAGTATTTTGTCCTTCTGTCTAGTTACAGATGGTTGGTGCATTTCCTTGTTATACATTGGCTAGAACCTTTATTGCTGCATGGAGCTAGCCTACCTTTTTTTTCCCTTCATTTTGGTCATTCTACTGTGTCTTGAATCTCATATTAATGCTTGACTTTTCTTAACTCATCACATTCTTAAAAAAAAAAAATCAAAGAGATATTTCAAACTTAGGAAATATGGTTGGCACTAATGTTCTTTTAGATTCATGATGAAGAAGTATGTTTTGTGAGTGTGGATGTTTCCAGTCTCTGGGCTTTGCCTGGCTCTGTGCAAGTTTATGCACTTTTTCTCCTCATCTTCTTGCAGTTTTTCCTGAAGGCTCCCCTGAGTATTGACTATCTGCCAGTTTCTTCTCCTGATGATCTGCAGCTTACATATAGCTACCTCTGATCTGCCTTCCCAGCTTCCTGTCCTGATTATTTTTATAACTTGATGCATCCTGATAGTTCTAAGTTCAAGATAGTTCTATGTTTCATCAGTCTCCTCTATTGCCATGGATTCTTGAATCACCATCTGATGTCTGATGTCAAAATACTGCATTTATATTTCTGACTTCTGAATTTCAAGTCAGTGACAAAAAAAAAGTGGGTGAAAGTTTCTAATTTGTTGCAGCCCCATATAAGACTTCTAGAAGTTCCACTCTTCATGAAGTTACAGCTTTCCTCAAACTCTTCCACTTCTTCTACAAAAGTCATCTCATCTTTACTTGCATGTTGTTAAAAAGTGGTAACAAGCCACATTGCCATAACTGGGAGAATAACATTTTTGTCCGTCTCTTCTTATTAAATTGAGTTAGTTTCTGTCTTTATATATCTCAGATTTCATCTTAAATGTCTTAGTTTTGCTGTTAATATAGGTTGAAAAAGGTATTCTGTAGGCTGCAGGTTGCTAAGAAGCTACTTGTATGCCTGAAATTAGATGGAAATTTTACTAAACTGCAGTCAGCCAAAGCACACTTCATCTGACCAAGATGCACGAATGTTTATACAAAGGTCTACATAGAATTCCAGAGCCTCACCTGAGGAGAAAAGAATTAATAAAAAGGCCCAGAAAGAGGAATCCTGGCATTGAACAATAGGAAAATGCAAGCAAATACTTACCCTCAGGCATCAGCAGAGTGGTTGGTGTGTATATGTGTATTTGTATGAAACATCACTTACCAGCATCAGGAACTGTTTAAGTATCCTATTCATGTCAAATATTAAAATGAAGGTGCTTTCTCTAATGGTTATTTATGATTATTTACCATCTGCTCACAAGTAAATTCATTACCACGAAGATTTAACCCAATAAAATAAGTTAACCTGTTATAAGTGATGAAATACTGTAATTAGCTGTGTCTGAAATAGAAAATTAGAGAGAACATTTTGTTTATCTAATAGCTGTTTAACTGCCTGCAAGAAGTGATTCTTTTGCATGGTACATGTAACCAAGAGAAATCGCATCGAACTGATTCAGAGATAAGCTGTATTGAGGGAATGGATGAGCACTGTGTATGTGTTGTGTCAGGCACCTTCATGCAGGTAGTGCAAAACCACAGAACCTAGATACCTTTATATAAATGCACTAGGTATTTTCCACCCCTATCAATACACATTTTAAATGCCCATATAAAATATATTTAGTAATAAGATATATTTACAGAACTGGGAGGATGAAATAAACAATTTATTGAAATAAGGTCCTGCTGAAAATGGACAGGCTATTAATGTAAAAAGGAAAGGTAAATTTATGTATGCAGCAAATTAACAATGAAAATCCACTGCTGTTAACACTATTATTTAAATACTTTGGATGATCGTGAATAGCATCTGTCTTTACCTTAGAAAACAGTAACAGCAAGCATTAGTTCCTGGTTTTAACCACAAAAACAGATGGCCATCTACATAGTTTTTAGCTAATAACTTTGGGCTGAAGAATTTCTTCACAATTACTTCATCAGTTTCCTTGGTTTTCAATGACAGAATTGATTCTGAATGAAATTATTTTTAAAAGAGTAAAGTGTGCTGTCATTGAAAAAGACACAAAATGAAAAAAGTATCTTCTCTTCAGAGCTATAAGTATGGAAAACAATAAATGCATTAGCAAGGCAGAGGTATAGGAAAAAAGGTCTTAAGAGCAGGGACAGCATAGACAGAGTTAAGGTGATAGCAAACATATACTCTTACATAAGCATCTTCTGAAGTGACAGACCTATACTGTAGCTGGAACATCAGACCGCAATTCATAAACCTTTCTGCTTAAGGAAAATCTTTGGGTATGTGAAGTTGAACAGGAAATGAAATAAGACCATTAACACTGGAGAAGTTGAAGATGAGGACCCATATTCACGTCTTTTCACACCTACATATTAGATACGCTTTGCAAAAATGTTAAATCCTTCGGTTCTTAAAAAAAGAAAAAATATAAGAAAAAGAAGAATATATCATCCATTCTGGAGCATATGCATTAAAACGAAGAGTTTTCTCCAGTTAAAGCTAACAGCTTTGGTGGCCTTTCTCCATTTCTCCTTCCAAGAAATATCAGATGGAGGGGAGGCTAATTGAGCCACACTGATTTCCTCTGGAAGTCCAGTGATGTCCACATAAACACTAAAGCTCTTAGTCTTGTCTTAGGACTTTTGTTTATTAGTGTTGTCTTTAGGACAACTATCCATGCTTTGAGACTACTCCAAGTCAATGTTGTTGGAATAGGATGAAATGTGAAATGATTTACAAAGCAGAATACCAGCATTTTTGCTGGTATGTCAAATCTTGCACTGAGTTGTTTTGGGTTTTTTTTTTCTTTTTCCCCCTTAACCTTTCAGCATAAATGGCAATGTCACTTGCAGTTAAAGCACAGCACTTTGACATAGCTGACATCAAATATCCGTAATGCTTGATCAGCCTGGAAAGTGTACAAAAACTGCCATGTCTGGGAAATAAAGTGTGTGTATGACAAATGAGGAATCCTATTCTCAGGATACTTGTTACAGAGTGCTAATGTCAGAGTGTCAACAAGGCAGCTTTTAAATATCAGAATTACACAAAAGTAAAATGTGAATTATTTCTAAGGATAGCTAGTTCAGACAGAATATCCCTCTTTGTTTCTTTTCCCTTTTCCTTAGGCATATTAGTCACCTCAAATTTATAATTGTTTTAAATTTTAGATAAATGAAGTCCATTTTCTGTAGGTAGCTTTATTAGAATAATCATTAAAATGATGGGTTTGGATTTTTTTTGAACACAGCAAGATATTTATTTATTTAAGATTTTTCCACTGTGTAGTTAATTTGGCTAACATCAGCTGAGAGTTCAGTCAATATATTCCAGGTAGGAATGCTGGTTTCATTACCAGACATTATTAATAAATGGCAATATAAAGAGAAGAATGTGAAATTATTTAGCTGAGACTATCTCTATACAGCAACATTTTAAATACTGTTTGAAAATGGCAATGCATAGATTATGTAAGTGTGATAAAATATTCTTTTCAAGTATGATTAAATAAATTTTTGTACTCTTTCAAATATCCTCTTGCGTACAGATTAATAAATTAGAATGTGTTCAAGTATGCATGCAAACAACAGTAAACGAGTTTTCAGATCTGTCAAACACTTTTTTCTTGTTGCTTCAGGCTTTTTTTTGTATGTCACCCCTTGTACCTTGAGTTAAGCTAGCTGGGCATGCCTGCTTTTGTGGGAGTGTTGGGGGAGCAGAATATTTATCAGAATAGAATATAAATTTTTCTGAAATTTTCCTTGAAGTGGAAATTATCACCAATAAATTATTTGAAACAATCAGATTTTATTTCTTAATGATAATGATTCTTTTCAAAGTATTATGAGAAATTAACATAACCTTTAGCATACAAAATCATTACCTGAATGAAATATGCTGCCACAAAAATTAAAATTAAGCCACTTCAGTTTTTTCTTGAAACATAGATCAACTCCTAGTACAAATTATTTTATTATCTGTTGCAAATAATGTTCATAGGCATTATCAGCACCTAGGTATGTGGTTTTGATAAATTTTCATCTTCTACAATGTTTGTATGGAGAGGTTTGTTTTGTTCTTACTGGATGGCATCCTTCTCACATAGTTTCAGACAACCTCTATATAAAAATCTACATCTCATCAAATTTTTAGTCCCTCTGTAAAGGCAGGGAAGAGAAATACATTCCTCTCCAGTGAAGTTCATCTTACCCAAAACCAGATGTTTTAACGAACATGTAAAACGAAGTTCTTGACTTGGGTTTAGGTGTCCAGGTGGGACAGGGGTGGGGTTTGGGGACAGGAACATGCTGCAACTGCACAGAAAATGTTGTGATGTGCCTGCAGGGGTGGCCTCTGTGACAAGGGAGACCAGGGGAGCCAGCCAACTCCACAAGGATCCCACCACAGAGAACAGCTGGTCCATCAGCCATTTTCCCATACCTGGCAGGCTGAAAATTTTGTTTTGTTTGGATTCCTCACTATTTTTTCTAAAGTTCTCTAATCACTTTCTACCAGTGGTATTTGTACTATTATACTAGCATTTGATCTATATTTGTATTTCTATTATATTAATTTGTTTAATATTTCCTATATACGTACTATATATATTTATATATTTTTACTATATATTAGAGGAAAGGTAAACAAAAAAAAATGCAGAGTCGTTCTCTTATGTGTGAGTTTACATGCCTCATGAACTAGTTTAGCTAAAAGATTATAATCTGAATTGGAATGAACTTTTGCTTTCCTCATGTTCCTCTACAATACAAATGCAGAGTGATGAAGCTTACACTCCAATTATGTTTTACAATGTTGACCATGAAAACTTCATTGTAATTGTAATGTCAGATAATTTCCAAGAACATGGTTCTGACTCGGAACAATGTGACCAGCTGCAGAAAGGCAGGACTCTGCCAAAACCTGTCACTTTTCATTTAGTCACTGCTTCCAACAGAGCTGTTCCACATTTTATCTCTGTTTAGGGTTTTCCTTCATGAAATTTGGCTTCTTGCAGTGTGATAGCTCCATGCAGTATCTGCACGTGTCAGCAGGCCCACAGGATTGTGCCTTTCCACATCATCTGTTACCAAAGACGTGTTAGTGAGGACATGATCAAATGTCTTTTTCTGGAGAGGTTAACACAACACTGAATAAGAATTTGAGGTTATGCCCCACAACTGGAGGTTAAGACAACTTCATTTCAGCTGGTTCATATGGAAATTTAAAGGTGGCTACAGATCAAATTGGCTGGCGGTGCACTGACCAGGAAAGGACAAACACCTGTGTTCCAGGCTTACATCTCTCTACTGCCATAAGGGCAGTAATTTCCAGTAGAAAGTGGTAACAAACAGTATTAAAAAATAACATCATAAATAATTTTAGCTATTTTCTAAATGAGCATATATCTGAACTTTTGGACTTTTTTATTAAACTTACAAAGGAAACATCTAGCTCGCTTTTCTTTTGACAATCTTTTTCTCTTACTTTTGAATTTCTCTTTGCTGCTTGCAGGAGTAAAACCCCAAAGCAGGTTAGTCTGAATTTCTTCAGTTTCAGTACAAAAGTTTTGTGCAGATCTAGCTAAAATCTTTGGTTTAGAACTATAATGATTAATGTCCTGAGCCACAGAGAGAGAAGATCTGAGCCAGAAAGGGAAGAGAATAGAAAACTCAGAAACAAATGGGACAGACAAAATCGAATACAATTCCTGACCCCAAACCTGCTGAAAGAGTCTTTTCACAGTTTGATATTTCATATTCCCTCTCCCTTTCTTTAAACTTTAGAAACTGATAGTACTTCATTTTCCTGTCAATGGCAAACTCTTCCTTCATCTCATATAATCTCAGATATTAGTGCGTGAAGAGTTGGTTTCGGTTTTTTTATTTCTCTGCATTGTTTTTCTCACACTGTCTTACACTTACAGCAGATTGCCAGCTATATTACAATTCTTAAGTGTGCTAAATTAGAGTTAGGTATACAGCATCTTATTTTTTAATTAAATGTCTGATTTCAGAATCCATACCATCATCATATCTTTTCACATATTAGTGCTGGAAAGTAAATGGATTTAGAATTGTGTTGGCTGTACTATTAGAGGAATGCAAATAAGTTCATCTTGGCTGATATCTTGCTTGTTTTACAATCAATATGTTTACTGACTTATAAAATTATTTCAAGAAACAAGCAAAACTCCAGGACATCAGCTATGTTAGTTCTAATACAAACCAAGCAAAACTCTCTGGTCTGAAAATCTCCGTCATTAGTCAGATTAGACTGCATGCCAAAGAAAAACATATAATGGCTATAGGTTGTTTCAGTTTTGAGAAAGAAATCATCTGCATCACATCTGAAATGAAATCAAAAGAAAGAATTATTGATTTCAGGTATATAGTCACATATATTCTTGTATTTCAATGACATTTGAAAAAAAACACGAGTCTGTTGGCCAGTGGTAATGAAGGCCGATGAAACAAAATGCTATATTTCAGGAAGAGGAGGAATCGTTCCATGAGGTGATCAAAGTCATTATCCAGGATGTAACAGAGTTAGTGAGGATTTTCTCTTCTGCTTGAGATGACAGAAACTCTCCACACTCCTCTTTAACCTTTCCACTCCTCCTGCCTGAATTGCCAGACTATTTGCTGAGTTGAGCAAAGGTTGATCTCAGTTCTGCCAATGCATCTCTATTTGATTAGGAGTGTTCAAAAGCTGAATGGCTTATTTAAGAGAGACTGGCTTCTGCAGTTGGCTGCAGACAGTACTTTTCTGGAAGGTCAGAGATCTAGTTTCCTGTGACTGCTCCAAATCAAGCTGAAAGTGTGTCTGATCGGTCTTCTCCTATCTCTGAGGAGACTGCCCACCCATCAGGCAACACAGTAAGCAAACAGCCAAGGAATAACTTTAAACATCGCACAGGAAAGGATTTAGCAAAAGACGCCTCTGTGAAAATAACCTATTGATATTAAAGTTAATAGGATTAAAGAAATACTAATCCTCCTATCTGGCATGACGGATGACCCATGGATGATGTTTCAAAGCAAGAAAGGATTGTAGGAGAACACTGGTCAGAATGAGGAACAAGGCTGAAATCCACTCAAGCATTACTGCAGTGGAAAATGAAAACCTGCCCAGAATGAACAGAAAAGGTTACAGGAAACAGAAACCTTCCTGTTGATGGCCAGAAAGGTGTACCTCAGCAGTTTCGATCGTGCAGTTTTATTTTTATTTACGTGTGCTCAGTAGACCTATGTAAGTTTTGACAGGCCATGTGAGGGGAGATCAGACCAGCCATAGTAACATAATTGCATGCATTGCATGTGGACGATTGCATAAATAAAAAGAGCCTGAAGAAGGAGAATAGAAATAAACTCTGCATAATCCTTGAAAATAGAACCTTCTTTTTTTCAAAATATGTTATTAATGAAAATTGTAAATATACTTAGCAATGCATGCACAAGACTTTCTGTGGCCTCCAGATTGGGGGGAAAAAAGGCTATAGACAGCAAAATAGAATGAATCTATTTTTAAGCTACCTATGTGATGAATTACAGTGGAACCTGCTCAGTTAGCTTTTCGATTACCAAGAGGGCTGTTTTTCGTAGCTTGCTTGAGGGATTTATTCCCAATATACCACATTGATTTCCCATAAATTTGTCATTTGAATTAATTGGAAACATAAAATAATGACAATAGTTTTTGCTTTCTTAGGTGTTTTGCTGCTTTATTTGTGCACATCTATATTGTATTTATATATAAAGAAAGGGAAATATCAGAAATAGGAAGATGATTGTGAAAGAACTTTAAGTAGAGAGATGGAGAAATGAAAGAAGAAGGTCGAAGTCTTGTTGATGGGAAGACAGAAAGAAAAGGAAATATATTAGTGGTATGACATGGTGATCACATACCTAAGACAGGGTCTGCCAGGGCTGTGTGTACATGGCTCTGGAACAACAGTCTCCAGAGCATGAGCCCAGCTGGCCTCTGCCTCCTGTCTGCACATTTTTCTGCCCGAGTGCCTGTCGCTTGCAGGAGGCGTGCCCACACACTACACACGGACAGGCACAGCCTGAGCCATGGCAAGCAAGCCCACCTGCATGCACAGATACTCAATCCTGCATGCTCTGGAGAAGGAGACAGCCAAAACTGAGCACCTTCTGCAACCTGTGCTACGCACAGTGAATAAAGCATCTTCAGCAGGTGCTGGGAGCATCAGGGAGTTCCTTCCTGCATCCAAGTTTGTGGTGAAATCATGGACCTGCAACATGCTTGGACGGATGCTTATAGTTCACACCTGATATGCAGAAGGTAGTTTCTTCCCTAGAATTATTATTGGAGACAGCACGTGTGGGCTACATTTCTGGGTTTTTTCCTGTCTTTCTAACATCTACAGTAGCATACCTTGGTGCTGCAGTGTCAGCAGCAGCACACTAAGAGATTGTATCTGCCACTTACAGTTTATTCTGTCTTCAGGAAGTAGAGATCTTCTAAATTGGACCATGATAGCAGTGTTCCTTCCTCTGCTTTATATTTTTTTCTTGAAATCAAACTAAACACTGAGAAGGGATCATTGAGGAGCTGAGCTATGCAGGAAGATTCCAGTTAGCTAATTTTTTTTCATACACAAAAGTGCAACAAATACACTTCTGTTGACGAAGTTGGTATGATTTTTACAGAGTTGTATTTTGTAGAATATTCTGAAGTAGATAAATTGGTTGCATATTTATTAATCACACAAAATTATTCATAAAGGGAGGGATATTGGACTTATCATTTCTGTAGTGTAGAAAATAGGCAAAGATTATTATGTATTGCAGCTCAGTAAGATTAATGCAGTTTTTAATGGTATCCTTTCCTTCCTTCCTTCCTTCCCCAACTACCTGTCTACTGTACCCAGGACCCCAATATAACTATATTTTGCTTGTATGTATTTTTACTCTGTCGCCGATCCATTCTTATATAAGTATCTTGCTGTATATTTAAACACCAGTTCTGTTCTCAACAGATGCAAAATGTGCTCGCATTTGAGAAAGGATTACATGTAAAGATCAAATATGTTACACATGTGCTCTCTACAAGGGAGATTTCTGAAACTACCTTGTCTCTAATTCTATAGTTTCCTTATATTAATAATGATACATAGACCTTGTTTTTAAAAATTTATTTGAAATTCAGAATTCTGTAATTATGCAATTTGTCAATTTGTCTCCATTTGTTCAGTTCTCTCACAGAGGCATTATGTTCTGTGGAAATAATAACATGTACCTATAGATTGCCCTGTGGAGTACAGAAAATGTCAAAATTGCATGGATCTCTTAGCTGTTTTCATTTCCTGCAATTTGAGGACTTTGTTACTTTATTATTTATAAAATAGATTTTTAATATATTTTTCCCCAATAAAAAGGAAAAGACATCTAAAAAAACCCTGAAATGCATTAGGAAAATTGATTTAGTAGAAGCCCTACAATATCTGTCTCAAGCCAGACATGGATTATCTTCATCCATGTCTTAAAGGTCAATTGGAAAAGAAAATGCTCTATCATGAGTCTGCATGCCTGAATACCAGTTTTGAGCAAATAATTGCTGTTGAAGTGGTTTGTCCTTTATTTTGGTAAATTAATCTATTTTCCTTTTTGAATATAAAAATATATTCCAAATGTTTTGATAAAAGCTGAACATATTTTAGTTTGGATATACTAGTACACCAGGACATAAATCATAGGATCGCAGAATGATTTGGGTTGAAATGGACCGTAAAGATCACCTAGTTCTGACCACTCTCAATCCAGATAATTCACAGCCTGGTCCTTACTAGTACAGAATCCTTCTACAAACTTCATCTACTAAGAAGTGGCAACATCTAGACACTCACACCTGAGAAAGACTCCTCTATCCCTGTAATAAGAGCTAGGGTGAAAAGTAGGTCCAACCTAAGTCCCCATATCCTGGATCAGAAACTACTTTTTGCAGCCATCGCCTGAGAGGCAAGATGCCTCTTTCTTATTGTACCTTTGTAATATTTTAATTTTCCTGACATGCATGCCTGCAACACAAACACAAATCCATAAAGAATATGCTATTTAGCCCTAGCATAAGGGATCTCTTAGTGTTACCCCTATCCCTGTATCAGCTGGGAAAAGACAACATCTGCTTCTAAGCTCTCATTAACTGCATTTGCACTTGCACTCTGTATTTTTGTGTATAGAAAAATGATAGGTAGCCTGTAATTGCAACCTCCTCAGAACAAGCAAGCAAGCAAGCAAGCAAGTCAAACAGTAAGGTCAAAGCCCTCATTTTTCTTTTGCCCTGTGGACACCCTTAGGGTAAACAGCAGAGAGGATTCCTGTCACTTAGTCAGCTGTCCTGCTGCCAGCCAGCCCAACAACTGTAGCAGCAATGCAGAGACAGAGACTGGTGAATACTTCACAGGAAACAAGCAGCAAGCTAAACTATTTCACAGCTCATTCGCTTCTCACTTCTTACTAAAAAACACAATGATGACGGTGATTTTTAAAGCCATGATATTCAGCGTATTTTATATTTATTCTTTTGTGTAAGTACAGGTCTCCCCTCCTGGTGAACCAGCAGAGAAGAGGTGAGTACAAAATATGTAAAATGCAAATAGCTGTGTCTATTAACCATTTCTCAGCCAGGGCTGAACCAATGTTTCTTTCTGATGTTCTGGTCTTGGTTGGATTCAGCCTTCAAACACTGCTTTGGGGAGCCATTTTAGAAGGAATTGCTAAGCTTTCAGTTTTAGGCTAAACAATTTCCCACCACCTCTTTTTTTGTCAGATATTACACTTTCCTCTCCTTGTCTCACGTGCCACCAGAAATCTATAGCAAAAGGATCTGTGGAGATGGGAAGGGAGTTCTGTAACTACAGCTTTGACAGCAGATACTAGTTCCTCATGGTACCGTTATGCTAATAATGAGCAGGCTGTACTGAGTGACAGAAGAAGGTGCCACATGAAAAAAGATGCCACTTCATTTACAGATAAATGGCTCTTTTTCTGTGACCACTTTTGGTATAGTATTGTTCTTTCAGACATCTGTTTTGTTATGATCATATCCAAGATATTGTTTATTAACTGTCTCTCCTGCACAGTTTCTAATATTTAATATAATGAGCTTTTGCCCAGGGACATTGATCCATGGTTGCCTATGCACTTTATTACTAAATACTTTCTTACAATCAAATATAGGTAAACAAAAGGCACTTAAAAAAAAAAAAAGAAAATACTCAAGCCTCAAATATGACAGGCAGATAAATGATGGAGACAGACTCAACATATTAAATTCCAAAGTGTCACACTCTTTCAAATATAAAAGAGACCTCCTCAGAATTTAGGATGAAAGCTTTAATCTCCTATTTCTCTTCCTGTAAAGAGTTAGGTGTGCTGAAAGCTGGAATAGAAGACAGAGCAGAAGAGCTCTGGGTGCCTGTGGGGCAAGCCGTGCTGTGGGCAGAATACAACACAAAGGCACATTTTAACATGTAGGTCAAAGGCTGTTCCTGTCAGAGGAAGTAAAAGACAAATGTTTTTTAAGCTTCCTGTCAACCTTTCAGGGGGTTGAATCTGAATATGAGAATTACTTCTTATTATATATATTTTTCCCAGGGGAGATATTCAGAAATTTTGCAGGTCCAGGTGGATAGTTGTTTCACCATCAGATTTCCTCAAAGTCTTTGTGGTTGACTTCTACACTGGTTGAAGGAAGTACCTCTGGACTCAAAAGCCAGAGCTTCCAGTTAAAAGTTAGATTCCTGTACTGTGTTTTCTGATGCAACATTGAAATCATCTTTGTATTGTATATAAGTATTAAAAAGTCTGCATAATTTCACAGGAAAAATATTATGTCACTACTATACATGTGCTCAGAAGTAGATACTTGCAGTAGATACTTGCAGTAGACATTTTGAGATATTTTGTGCCCACTGATATCACTATATGGGCTTTTAAATACCATGGCTAGAGAGATGTTTTGAAATTTCACAATAAAATGTTAGTCATTAAATCCCATACTCTATATCTTAATCCTACATTTAAATGGATTTAAAATTACTCATAATTATAAGCCTTCATAATAAAATGCTGACAGCTGACATAGAGAAATGACATTCTAAGTGAAATCATGAAAATGCTGCACTAAGCACATTTAGGTGTAGTGTGGAAGGAGAAAGAGCTATTGGTACTTGTCCCTGTAATATCAATGAACTTCCTGTAGAAAATACCTAACACCACAAAATTAATCAGTGCTTAGTATTCCATAAGTAGTAGAAAGTAGTCTTAAGTCTGTCTAAATTAACACTGGAATTGTCTACTCAGCCACAATACTTATGCTTTACATCATCACCATGATTAATGTGTTTATGTTTTCTCACCTGCCTTTTGTTTTTTTCCTAAACTCCCATAGGAACTCTTAGATTTTACTTAAGAAGAGAGGCCAAAGTTCAAATGCTAAGCTGAATTACAGATAAAACTTCAAAATATAAACTTTAATACTGAATTGAATGGTAAGTCTGGCAGTACTGGACTTCAAGAAATTATATTATTTTATTTTTTCTATTTAGTTCTTATTAAATATTTTTCTAAATGGCTTTGAGACATCAGAAATCAGTTTAAAAAGGGTTAGGAATCTCAAATTTGGGACAAATGTCAGTGAAAGGTAAAGTACTAACACCTGCAAAATCTTCCTGTCATATTTATCTCTCAGTACCAACACCAAGATTCTTGTATCAAGATGTGTGTGTGTGTGTGTGTGTGTGTGTGTGTGTGCTTGTATATGCTAAAATTAAGGTATGCATTGACTTTCATGGGTTTGGATCAAGCCTTACACAGGATTACTGTAAACTGAAAGTTTAATGAAGTCATGGTATCTAAAATTAGAAGATTGCTCAAGGAAATGAATTGTAAGAAATTTTGGCTACAATTTTCAACATCACTGGAAAATTAACATATAAATTAATAACAAAGCTACTGCCAGAAGCGCTTATGAGGGCAGCTTGTTGGATTAGGCAGTAACACATAATTAGACATAGCTATTACCAAGGATATCTAGATTCAGCAGCACCTGAGAGAAAGGGGAACTTGTTTGCCCTCCTCATCTAGTATTCTTTAAAATCAAAAATAACTTCTACATGTAAGGCATTGTTGCATTTAGATTCATTGCTAACTTAGAGCTTCAGGCTTAGCTAAGAACTGATATGTACTGAAGGGAGAAATGATGGCTTTACAGTTAAAAACATTTATTCAGAACCAATCCTGAAATGTGAAATCAGCAGTGTTTGTAAACCACTGAGCAAAATAAAAATCTAAAGCCAGATTCTGCATATTGAAACATCAGAGGAACTCAGATTCTAAGTTTTGGGTAAGACCTGTCTGCAAATGACTGTGAAAGTATATATTTCTTCCATGGGTCATTTATGCTGTCTTGACATGAGAAAGGTAGCACACACTATCATTGTCAGCATTAAAAATACACACTGAAAGCCTGACAGCCTCTCCTTAGTACAGCTACTACAAGGTGCTATAGCTACCCTCACTATTCAAGAGTCCTGAGATTTAATTTTCTCTGTATCTATGTCCACAGAGACTGCTCATATATAACACCAGAGAGGTCCAAGCTCTGTAACAAAGAGGGGATGTAGCTGGACATGAGGAAGATAAAATTCTGTTCGTAAGAGCCACTAATTACTTCCGTCTCTGTTCAAAAGATTGATTGCTTTTAAACAGTGAAATGGCTCTCACAGAAAGATGAAGTAGAAGACTCAGCAGCTCAGGAGATCACCAGGGATTGTGTACTTCTGGCTGATAGAGTGAGATTTCAGTATTCAGCTTGCTTTCTTTAAAGTGAAGACTTAAATTTGAGTTATCCCAATAAAAAGTTAACCAGGTGGGCCACGATTTTCTGAACTTGAATGAAACAAAATCTCATTATGTGAACAAGCTAGCCAGCCTTCTGATCAGAGATGACAATAGGCTGTAACCTCTTGAGGTATTGCAGTTTACCATTGGCACTTAGTTCACATCTTGATTCACTGGTAATACACATGCGGATAAAAAGCGAGGAGCATATATTCAAAATGAAAAATCATTTACATTGAATCAACTATAAATGCTAATGTTGTAGTCAAAACTGCAATACAGACTCAGCCTTGTGTTCCATTTAGTGCTTGCAATTAACTGTAATGATGCTTACTGCAGAAGAAACATATCCAATGTAAAATTAGATTCCTCTTTTTGTTGTTTTCTCCTATCAGATTACTCTAGATTTACAGTGGTGTAGTAGAAATAAGAAGAGAAATAAAAACCAAAATAAAACAATTAACAACAACAACAACAACAACAATAATAATAATAATAGTAGTAGTAGTAGTAGTAGCTGTTGGTTTACTTAAAAACTCTCTCTTCAGGACTTGGAGATCACTTAATTTCCCCTCCTTTTTATAGCTGTATTTTTATAGATAAGATTCTGGGGTCTTCATGTAACATTGACATATTACTTGGACTACAGTTTTCAGTGTCTTACAATTTAATTTAATATTTTTTCCCTTACACAGCAAGTGTAGATTACATGAGTTTTAGGATTGTTTTTTCAGTCTTCTCCCCTCAATCTTCTTAACTCTGCAAATAGACACTTCACTTTTTAAGTATAAATAGTGAAGTTTGTTCAAGAATAATTCATATGACTTGGGATGTGAATGTCACATTTATCAGTGTTATAGGTACAAGGAACATCATAAATCCTCGTCAGCTGTAGATTTTCTGAAAGTGTTAACAATGGCTGCTCCTAACACTAACACATGTAGTATTTAAGGACTTCAGGACATCTGAAGGCTTCAGATGTTTTTAAGTCAGGTGTGTCTACCTGAAGCTTTAGCTGTACTAATAAGAACCGATGATGTCTAGAAATTAGGCAAGAATTCTCACAGATTTAAGGGATACCGGAGTCATTGAAATGTTCAAATGCCCTTGAGAGGAAAGGAGGTGGACTGACTTGCAATGAAAGTATCAGGAATTTCTCAGTAAGGCAAGCGCCTGAATATTTGCCATTTGTCCTGGCTCTCCACATGTGAGCAGAAACAGTGTTTCATCTTTCCTATTACCATTACATGAGATTAATCTAATACTTGGATTACATTAAATAGTTTTGTTGAAATAGGTACCTCCCCTTTTTCTTACATTCATCCACTGTCAAGTCCTGTCTGACTGTGACCTGTCGAGGTCTTCTGCTGGATAAATTACTGATGGGGACAGGGAGGGGAAGGAATGACTACCATAAATTTTATCGATTTAATGAGCATGTTAATCTAAGTCAGCACTACTCTGAACAGGTTTAGTTGTCGAAATGTCATAAATACATTTTTGATGGGTTATCATTTAATACTCCTTGGCTATTCATATAGTATATTCCAGTGAATACATAGCCATACTCTGCCTGAAGCCAGATAGCTCTGCAGGCTAAGAAGAGGACAGCCTCACGCTGAAACTGTGCCCCACAAGCTTTGTAGATACAAAGTCCTGGAACACTTGGCTCTGGAAACTGAAGCGTGAAGTCCAGTAAAGCTACCAAGGATGATACAATCACAGCTGCAGCAGAGCAAATAATCACATGGCTTCCTCCTAAGAACAAGCATGCAAATAAAATAAATTCATCTTTGGTCAGGAAAATTATCAATTTTCAGCTACAAATCTAAACCCAATTTTAAATAGAGAGTAGAAAATAACTAAATACATATATGTGAAAGTGCAGGTCTGAAATAATGTATCTATGGAAAGTTTGCTGGTAGAGAGAGAAAAACAGGTGCCCTGGTCTAATGATCTACGTATAATATCTCACATAAACTTCTGAATCTTAAGCAGCTGAAAGGTCTGTTGTTTGTCATGAGCATTTGAACAAACCATGACAAAGCAGAGTTCTTGAACTTGTTTGCAATTGCTTTGCATTAATTAATATATGCATTAATAATTATTTTATGGCTATTGCTCTGAATTATTACAATGCAGATGTGGAAGACCTGCATGGACAAATTAGACCTGTCACAAACCTGGAAAAAACAGAACAGTGAGAACTTGGGAAAATGGGCAAAGAAGAGGTCAACACAGTAATCTTCAATGTTCAAGGAATGGTACAAAGATGGACAAAATATCTCTTCTGCCTTGTCACAAAAAATTGGTAAGAGAAAAGAGTTGGAGCTCTGAAATACTTCAATATTTGGACATTTTCATCAGTAGGAACTTTGAAGAATAGACAAGAATTACTGGAAATTGTTTAGAACACATAGGAACAAACACGTGAGATACTCATTTCACAGACTTCCATCCCGCCACGTGCTCTATGTAAATCTTGGCTGATGATTAAAACTTCTCCTCCATGAAACTTTTCTTGCACACAAAATCAATGTGAAGTAATTGCTGGGAGGTACTTTGTGTGCTAGGAATGATTCTACAAAGATTTTCCTCTGATGCCCTGTTTTCTGATTCTGGCTTCTACTCCTTTTTGGACTTGAGAATAGATGGGGAGCAATGAGTCCTCACAGAAGTAATTTCTGTCAGAAGGAACTTCTTTCTTCTGTTACCATACATCAGACTTTTATTTATCTTTTAATATCACAGACATAAACAGTGTACAGTCACGTGGCTCTAAAAATCATCTAATTTAGAAGTTTAGCTTCTTGATCAAATCCTTTTACTCCATTGGCACATACCTGCCAGACACTATCTGCATCAGAATTGGAATCATAGTAGTAGTGGATACAGCTCCAACTTGCTTCTGGAAGATGGAGGTGCAGGGCTTTGGTAATTTTTTATTTATTTGCTCTTGGTACTGTGACAGCATAACAAGAACTGAGAATGTAGTAAAACAGCAAGACTTTTAAAAATGTATGCCTTATCCATTCCCTCACCATGCTGCAACAGATTTAAAGAAGTAATGCATGTGGAACAAAGATGATGGAACCATAAAAAAAATCGTCTGATGAAAGAAAAGTAGCCTCTGTGAAAAATGTTGCAATGGTGTTTCATCATTTTTCGAGAGAAATTGTTTGGGTGGTGTTTTCCATATAGAGAAATGGGAGATTAAAGATTTAACTTAATCCTTTGAGATGACAATTCACTTGTCATTTCCTATTAAAAATAACTGGATTCTCTTTTCCTGCTTGGGTTTGAAGAAGGTTTTAATATTCACAGCTATGATTGTTCTTGAGACTTAAGTTTTTCTGTCCGGTAGGGTCTAGGATTTTCTGAAGATATATTCTATTGAATAATATTTTCTTTTCATATTAGAAATAAAAAGCAGTGAAAATCTTGCATTAAGGGAATAGCTTATGTCTCCTGTACATATAAATCTGTGAGGGTGTTGGGTTTATTTCCACACCTTTTTTTTTTAAAGCTTTTTCCCCCAAATACTTGCTGTTTCCACCATCACTGATAGAAATATTCTGTATACATTTGGTAAATATTCAATTGTACATTTCTATAAGGAATATGACCCACAGTTCCCTGTAGGTATCACCAATACATATCCCTTTATCCAGAAAAAGAAGCCCATGCACCCTCAAAGACTTGGTTGACAGCACCACAGTACAAAATCCAACTTTTTCCTTGTCTTTACTTTCCCCACTACCCCTTATAGAGAAGCAATGTTGATTAGGAATGGAAAGTTCCTACTAGAATTAAGATTTTTTTTCCTGACATAAAGTAATTTATTTATAAAATTTATTTTGCTATTGTATGTTCACCACTGGAATTGCTCAGAAAAAGAAACATTGAAATTTTGGGAGGAGAGAAGCCAATAAATTCTGCCATGTCCCTTGGCTTTAGCTTGAACTCTGGAGCAAAAGCTGATATGTTTCTGAAGTGCTGAGCAGTGAAGAGGAACAATTAGCGATGAAGCAATGTGAAGAAGCAGTGGCAGGTGATGGGAGGAAATGGAGAATGGGAAGGAAATGTGTTTTGCTTAGGTTGGGAGTTTGCAATAATCATTTTGCTGGCCTTTTTCATAAACAAGATTAGGTACAGGTAAGTATTCCTAGCAAGTCACGAGAAGGTGGTTTTTGGGGGGTGGGGGTTTTTGGGAGGGGAGTGGGTGGTGCTTTTCTTGTGCTTTTGTTTTTTGTTGTTGTTGTTGTTACTGTTGTTTTGACAACATTTATGTACCTCTACAGAAATGGACACAGACAAAATTACAATGCACAAGAAAATGTCATTCCTCTTAGTCAATAAATTCATGAGAGGGCGGGCATAAACTATGCTCACTTCTGTGAGTCCTGTAAGCTAGAAGACACATTCGTAGTGTTTTAAGTTGAAAATGCATCATGCAAACATGGAAGTTTCTCTTGATATTTGTTTGGATATGTTAGTAGGTAGACAGCATGAGTCAAATCTGACAGATTTTCAGCATAGCTGTATCAATTCAAAGCTGTATCAATAGTTTGCTGCTAATAATCTACAAAACCACCCTTCAGGGAACCTAAGATCTATCTCAGCATTTTGCCTTTTTACATTATTATCATAAATGTCATCATGCTTGAGGTTCAAACACAATTTCTCCTTCAATGGTTAAAAGATAATATGTTTATCACAAATGGTATGCTAAACATTAATTACAGTAGAAAAACCACAAACATTCAACCAACAGTTTACACTTAAAGCAATTGTAAGTGTACATAGCTACCATATTGCAAACAGGTAATCAACTAATAAGATGGACTTTGATGGAGAAAGGAGATTTCTTTGAAGCACAGATTATTGTTATAAGGAATAGAGATTCTTGACTAATGTACACTGCATTCATTAAAAGCCATGAAATGATGATGGTTTTCTTCATCTGAGTATCTAATCTCTCCTATTTCAATGAAGAGATTAAAATCAAGACCCTCATGGAATAAAAACTTACATATATCTAGGAAGCATTGCTGTTGTCCAAGCCAGTGACAGCTGCATTATGCTGCTCTATGGATACGTATTTTCTGCTTACATTTGCTGGATAGAGATAAACCCCTATTATCTAGCTGACTCAAGGGTCCTTTGAAAAATTCAGGCAATTAAAGTTCATTGTAAGCAAAATATGTTTCTATTTGAGTTTTGAAATGGGAGAGGAACAATATGTTCAGTTTTCAACAAGTTGACTTTTGGATGATCAAAGCTAAAACAATTGAGGTTAGCATTTATCTCCAGGTTGTATTGCCCCTCTTTGCTTGTTTGTTTGTTTGTTTTAAAAAGCACTGAGCTTCATTATTTCTCTCATCTTTGGATTGGGATTTCCTGGTTCTCTGTTCTCTTGAGACAGGACAACAGCGTATTGCATACTCCTCACTACATTTCTTTCTATGACAATCTGCTTTAAACAGACAAAAAAATCACAGACCAGTCTGGTATGATTTGCAGGTAAAAGGGAATGACTAATAAAATCTGACTATTTATTTTTTCTGATGGCACTTTTTATAGCAATGATGTAGCATCTCTCCATGTTGTTTCATTTTATTCTCTAGTACTATATTTCCAAGGTAACTGCTCACCTCAACAGTTATTTGTAAAAGAGTTAGAACTTAACAAATTGTATAACTGCAATTTTTAATGTAATTTTCTGCTAAATTTAAATGTTGTGACGGCTTTTAATTTGCTTAATTTGATCAACTTTCATCTAAAACCCTGAGTGCTTTCAATGAACTGCAGTTTCAATTATCTCTCCTTCTACTAGGAAGTTACAATGTAAGAATATATTTTGCTGAAATCTAGTCACAGTTGTTTAAGATTATGACTGGGTCTTCCTTGCAGGTAGAAAGAAATAATATTCACTAGTTCTAAGAAATGCAAAATGTACATGCATACATAGATATGCACCTTTATGTACATACAGAGAACAGCTTTACCTAGACGCAAGGTTTCTTGTTCTCATGCCTGAGTATGGACCTTCCAAACTCATGAGGAACCTATCTCATCTATATGGATCTTGCCCTCACTCTCCCTGCCTTACCCTGTAGCAGTGCCAGTGGGGGCACAGGGTAATTATTTTCAGAGCAGGCAAGAGGAAACGAGGCAGGTTGGCCAGCAGCCAAACGCTTGTCAGAGGTGCCTAAATTGTAGGCAACAACCATGACTTTCTGGGTTGCACCATCTGCTCTCTGATGTCGCCTTCTGCTGTAAATTCCCCAAGAAAGCATCCAAAAGCCCTCCTGACCTTGCCAAGGGCAGCATCCTCCTGGTTCCTGTATGCAGGAATCCATTTTTACTGAATTGTCCACAGTCACGACCAGGTCCTGCCTCCAGAATTACCTCTTCTCACCTCAACCCTCCCACTGGAAATCTTTAAAAATTACAGTTTTCATAAAATGTACTAAGGTTAATCTTAGTAAGTAATCACAGATGACAATTAGTAGGATTAAATACTGTAAAACATACCAAATGTAGATGATAGATGTCAAGAAGGATTGGAGTAGCCACTTCTGGTCTTCCACCTTCAAAGTCATTGTTGTCGTTTAATCACTTTAATTTTCCTTGTTTCTTCTCACAGGATGAAAAAGTCTTTTAACACATTTTTCAGATATTTTAAAGGTCCAAAGCATGATTCTCTGTCTGGATGACATTAGCAGTTACTGAAGGGCACTACTTTGATTAGAATAGTGACATTTGGGGACAGGAAAGAAGTGGGATGGGGAAAAGGCAGTGTCTCAAAAAGTCAAGGACTTGTCAGCCCTAACAGATTTAAACATGCCTCCCTCACCACCTCTAATCAGTGGAAACTATGTTGTTACTTCTGAAAACAAAACGTAGGCATTAATGAGAAAAATGCTTCCTAAAATTTGTATTTTTCTTTCTTATACCTACCATTTCACCTACTGCACTGGAGCAAGCGCATGTAAAACTTTGTCTTTTATTTCGATTAATAAACCTATCATAAGGACGTAAAATATTGTTGGCCAGGAAAAGGCCACATGCCTCAGTAAGACTGCATCCTTTAGATTTATTTTAACCTCACCTCTCTGCTTTGTAACTGTATCATTTAACCCCTTTGTCTATAAAAATGTCTTTGCTGGGTCTTAAACACATTTATTCTGTTTGCCATCTTATTTCATATGTTGCCAAGTAACAAAGACCACTGAAGCTAAGTAGGTCACCTCAAAGTCTTCCCTTTTCCAAAGAGAATAAATTTAACCTTTTCTTTTTTTTTTCTTTCCCTCATAAGAACAAATACTATGAAAGTCCAAACCTTTCTTTGACTGCTCTCCCTTACATATTTTCTGGAGCAGGGGTATTCTGGGGATGGAAATAGAATCAGATTTGCTAAAAGACATTAACTAGCACTTCCTTTGCATGGAATATCTGTCTGTCTGCGTGGTGGTTTTTCCTTTTTCTTTCTTTTTTTTTCCCTAGCTATCTGGTTATTTCATGTGATTTTTTGATTTGTGATCTTTTTCACCAGCATTTTTTTGTTATCTTTGATGGCTTTAGGGTTTTTTTTCCCCATAAAATATATCTCATGGTCATGAACTTTGTGATGATAATATATATAGCCTCTTTTTACGGTCATTATTAGTTTCAGAGAAAGAAATATAGAATTCTGGTTTTTAAATTTAATTATTGACATTGAGAGAAAATGTATAGGCAAGACCACCAACCTATTGCTTTTGCTTTGGCATTAGCCTAAGGGAAAAGCATTTGAAAATTCTCTAAATTTGGTTAAGGCAGGGAGAAGAGAAGATTTGACAGTAAACAATTGTTATGATTTGTCCATGGCAAAGGCTCCTGGGATCATTAGTGTCACTCCTTTCTGTCACTGTGGCTGTTTGTGGGACCCTGTTTGCCCTGAGGAAAGAAGCCAGCTAGGGATTGTACAGACAGTAGGCAGCAAGTTGAATTAGTTGTTCTGATGGTGGTTATTGTTCCAGAGGATGGAGTTACAGAATGTGTGAGGAGGAAGTGGCAGTCAGAAGGCAGATGTAAGAATTATTCTGGTGGTGTTAGTCCCACTACAACTGCCCACTCATCTGGGGGTGCTGATAAGTACTGGGTGGCAGGTGGAGCAAGTCCAGCATGGCTACAGCACTCGTGCCTTGCCCCATGTGCTCAGCTTGATGTTCCATGGAGCCCATGCCACAGCAGTGAAGAGGTGCTGCATCCTGCAACTGTCTCCTGATGTGGACAGATCTCAAGGGACCATCCTACTCATCACTGCTCTCAGGCCAACTTGTGACACCCAGGTTTTGCCATCCCCTGCTTATATTGTTCAACCATCCTGGACTCTAGTCTGGATGGCACAATCATTCTACCTTTAAGAAAAGAAAATTAGAAAGTAATTTTTCACTTGGCACTTGTCTTGGGGTGATTTTATGATGCTGTATCCCCTATCGTCTGCCCTATGCCAGACATGAGTTCTGTGCCTTTAAAGCTAGCTCTGGGAGGGGGGGGGAAATCTTCTTTCAGCAGCCTGTGTTCAAAAAACACAGATAAGTCACTTGCTCTTTCCCCAGCTCTTGACTCTGCAGCGGGGAAGAGAGTGGCACTCTTTTGTTTTTTAGCTAGCTTCTCGTCCTTTAGCTGAGGCAAGGATTCTTACTGGGACTGTGGCTTCTTTTTTTTCTCCTGGAACTGTTCAGCTCCAGCCTGGAGCACCATCACCAGGAGGCCCCACAGTGCAGCCCAGAGGGGCCCACGCTGCACCCCAGCTCCAGCGAGAGCAGAGCCACACCTACAGAAAAGACTCTGAATCTTCCAGGTCTTCTCCACAGTGAGAGGTTTTATTATTTTACATTATTTATTTTGTGCCTGCGTGCACTTTGCTTGTTAAACAAACAGCTTTATTTTTCACTCTCCTCCAAGAAATTTTTTTTCCAAACCTCGCGTTGGAGAGGTTGCTGAAACCTGCCTTCTATTAGAGGACGTTCATTAGGACATTTCCTCCTAATTTGTCTCAAACCAAGACAGCACTATTGAGCTCCATCTCCAAAAGCCTTTAGCAACATAAAACAGCTTACTGCTTTGAAATAAACATCCCAAATTACCTGACTTCCTTTGCTCTTTAACATTTTTCCAGTCATTCTAATGAGACTAGGCAGTTTTGTATATGGAAATCTTAAGCTCAGGGTTTTAAATGTGTCTTTTACTAGTATTAGTTGAACTCAGAGTTATTTAAAACCAGAAGACAGGGGAAATACAGTGGCTATTAGAAAAGATCCTCTTTACTACCTCTATTGGTTGTCATATTTGTGGATGTCTTTTCATGTTCTAATAGAATTAAAGCTATCATTAATAATTTAAAATATTGTAGTGGTTTTGCTCGCATTTTTTTACCTTCTGTGAGATAACAGTTAGAAATGCAAAGCAGGCTCTAAACTCTAAAGAATATGAAGAATTTTATTACTAACAGAATTAAAAGTAAAAAGAAATAATAAGAAATTAAAGCAAAACCTCCTTTTCCTCCAGCACCTCCCCTTTTTTACCCAACTCACCCCATGGATAACAAACTGTGATTTTGGTCAGTATATAGTTCTTAAAAGTCTCTCCACTATTTAAGGAAAAAATGTTTTCTTTTGCTTCCCATGATTTTCAAACTGCTCAAGGGGCAACAGAACTGCCCAGAAATTCTGCTGCCATNATTTTCTTCAGGCTTTATGTTGGAGAGAAAGCTTCTTTCTCTTTATGCTGCTGGCTCCTCAGCTCGACTCTAGCTACACTGGTTGCAGAAAGCTCCATCGGCTCCTGCCGGGTCTGTGCGGGGCCAGGCGAGGGAAGAGGGAGATCTCCAGTGTTTAAAAAGCTGCTCTGGGTGGTATCAGCTGTGCAGCAGCCTCATGGTTGCTTCTTAGCTGCCCGCAGCTCTGAAGGGGTTCTCCCGCAGCTACCCGGGGCCTGTGCCCTGGCTCTGGCAGAGGGGAGGCCCGGGGCCTCTCCCAGACAAGGAGCCNGCCTCTCCAAGACACGGAGCCCAGGGGCCCATTTCCCCCATCCCCACGGGAGGCTTGAACACAAAAGGGAAGTACCTGTGCCTCCACGTGGTTTAAGTATGTAAATTTTGAGAAGCGTTATTGGTCCAAACGACTGTCCATCAACTCAGGTTCCAACCACCACAATTATAAACATGGCTTAGTGAGTAAATAAATGTTAATCCTCAAAGTAGTTTCTTTGACTAATTTCTTTGACAAACTCCTCACTACAACTACCTAAAAGAAGGCTGTAGGGAAGTGGCTGTCCATCTCTTCTCCCAAGTAACAAGTGACAGGACAAGAAGAAATGGCCTCAAGTTGCACCAGGGAAGCTTTAGACTGGATATTAAGGAAAATTTCTTCACCCAAAGGGTTGTCAAGCACTGGAACAGGCTGCCCAGAGAAGTGCTTGAGTCACCATCTCTGGAGGCATTACAAAGACATGGCTCTGTAGATGTGAAACGTAGGGACATGGTTTAGTGGTGGGCTTGGTAGTGTTGGGTTTATGGTTAGACTCAATGACCTCTTCCATCCTAAATGATTTGGTCATTCTATGAATGCAAAGAGGATTTCAAGCATGGTGCTTATCAAATGAAAATGTGTTTTTACCATTCTGTTGGTGGGGTTATGGGTTTTAGATTACTGTGAGGGATTCACAGTTATGGTGAAGAAATAGGGAAAAGGAAAATGTCTTGAGTTTTTCATAGCTTTTATAAGTAAGTAAACAGGAGAATCCTATGTTGGTGATGTGTGCTAATGGGAAAGATGAAATAAAAGATCAAATACAAGGTCAAATAAATTGAAGGATGGTTGTTTTTTTAATTTACTGAATTGAATAAATCTTTAAATTAATAAATTCTTTTTGCTTCTTCCCTGACTTGTCCCTGAAACTGATCAGAAACCACAGAATATTATCAGCTAAATAAGGGAAACAGTTAATTGCATCCCCTTTGTGTCCAGTGTCTTGTGCTGTTCCTTCTGTTAGTCTCTGCTGGCCAAAGAATAAGTGAGGTGGTGTCTAGCACGTAACAAAATTACTGGAGGACTCAGGGGCTTACCTGAAATGACATTTATCTCACTGTTTTTAGCTGACTAGACTTCAACTAGAAAGAATCCATTTAAATATATTTAGTTCTCTCGATATTTGAAGCCCAAGGTCTCATTTGCTGAAAATTTTTTGATGTAACACTATAACATGGCCTTTTGTTATGCTAATTATTTCCTTCCAGCTGTTACAAGAGCAGCTGTTGTACATTGTACACACAAAGCAGCAGCAAAGGTGCAGCCTTTCTCATTATCTTCTGCTGATGTTTCTACTACCTTCAGGCCTAAGTTCCATTTCTGATGCCCCAGTGGGACCTGCCAAAAATGGATACAACAAGAAGAAAAATTCAGGTAAGCATAAAAGCTACCCTTCACCAGCTTTTCTGCAGCACTTGTCAAAACAGTCTGACAGTGTGATACAACTTGCATTTGGTACAAAAAGAGAGGAAAAAATTAATCATTTTAGATTTATATTGTGCCTGGGATCCTTCTCTAGCTCTGCATAGAGGCTATCGTAGAGGTGTAATAGCTACAGGCTGCTTTTGAGAGTAGTCTTCATGACAGCAGTCCTAGGCTGCCTGACCCACATATTGCCATGCACAGTCCTGTATTCCAGTAAGATCTGTTACATTCACACTGCACACCAGCCAGAAAAATGTTGCCAACAACCAGTATCCCACCCTGTTCTGCCATGGGCCAAAGCAATCCCTGGCAGCCTGTATCAGTATCCTGACTCAGTCCGTCAGCATGCTCACCTATTGCAGTGCTTCAGTCATAGCTCATATTGTTTGATACAAGGTGAGTGAAAAGAAGGCTCGTAAAGCTGGCCCAAAGATTGGACAGATTCCCCAGCGTGGAAGCCACAGTTTTTGGGACCACTCTTGCAATCATATGCACAAGGCATAAGTTCACCACTAAAACCATGTCACTGTGACTGACACAAGTCAGCTCATTCTCCTGGTCACTATTACACTAAGAGTATGACAAAGCGACTACTGTTTGATACAAATGAAAACAGCCTCTCCCTAAAGCGCAACAACTTCATGGCTATTAAGAGCAAGAATACCCGACTCTTAATTGTGGATCATGTGGATTTTTAGAAGACATATAGAAGAGAAGTCGGCAGATAACGTGAGAAAAAAAAGAATGAACATGCATGACAATTTATTTTTCTACAGTGTATCAGAATCATGTATCTAACAGAGTATCCATCCTGGCACAGAAAAAAAAGAAAAAGAAGGGGGGTGAAATGGTCATGTTTGGCTATGATAAGTTAGTGATCCAATCTTCTGACAAGAGCTGTTAAAATATTAATGGTATTGTGGATCAATCTTTGCTTAGAAGGCAGCTGCTGACATGTCTGAATGAATCTGACCCACTATATTGGGGTCCATCCCAATCTTTTGGTAGAAGGGCTGACTTAGTTGTGTTGCAGGGAGGGAATGTGACTGTTCTGGGGGCAGTTGTCTGGAAAGGCACCACAGTGCTTTTAATGCAGGTCAGCACTGGTATAAGAGGCAGCCGTGTGGCATGGCTCAGATGTCCATACAGGAAAACCAACCTTTGCATCATAGTTCTCTGCTGAATTTTCAAACAGTTTGTAAAAGTTCTGGGAAAATACTGGTCTTAGGTTTCTGCCTTCTTTGTAGATAAGGAGAGTAAAAAGTTTTAGAAAATTTATCTCATAGTCTTCAGGGTGCAGCACAAACATTGTATGGACATACCTTTAGCAAGTAGTTAAACACATAAGAATGACGACAATTTGGTTTTTTCGGGTTTTTTAACATTCTTTTCTCTCCCTCATGCCAGACCTCCCCTTGCTTTCCAACACAAGCAAAATTTAATAGATGGATTTGTCTATATCCAGGCTTGACCATACTCTTGAACATACAGGCTGTTTTAGATAAAGGGTATTTTGTGAGGCTATGTTAGATAAAGGTGATGAGAAAATGATATTATAACATGATTTTTTTTCATGTTTTCAACTTGTGTCACAAGACATCTCAAGGTATCACAAGAACAGATCATATAACAGTTTTAGCAGGCGTACAATGATACAATGGAACGCAGAGTGATATTCCACTTTGCTTAAATTAAACTCTTAAATTTATAGCCATGGATTACCATCACTTTTGGAGTACATAGAGTCTTTCATTGCCAAATCTGAAAGCCTTTCAACAGCATGGGCGATGATGATATCCTTTTTCCATAGAATATAGAAATGATATGTAGAGAATGGTAGTAACTTATCTGATAGACTTAGAGGTAATGTTGGCAATAGAGCTCACACCTTCAAGCAGCATGGCCTGATTGGGTTTGGAGTGTCTATAAAAGTGTCAGTCAGAGAAAGGTTTTACTTAAGGCCTGTCTCCTAATCCCACGTGAATCTAGAAAGCTTCAGCACTTTATATGGATCAAGCCTATGGTTGTACTAATCTACCAGCTTTAAAAATTTAATTTGTAAGCAAGATCAACTTTATCACCTCAGCATGCTCAAGCAGCTCAAATCAGAGTGAGCATGAGTTTTACCATAAAGTCCCTAGCAACGCAAGTTTAAGGCTTGTAATGTTAAATAATTCATGTTTAAATTAAGCCCTCAGAATTCTTATGTCACCTCACTGTTTGCTGTAAGTATTCTGCCTGTGGTACAATGACAAACCTACCCTATTTTATACTGATATTTTCAATTCACTTCTGTGAGATAGAATCAAAGCTACTGAACAGTAACAATAATCTCTGTATCAATAGTTAAAAGAAAGCTGTTTTACTCTAACAATTTGGGACATCCAACAAGGTTGTTGCATGAGGTTCTGGTCTTTACAATGCTCTGAATCCTAAAGGAAGCACAATATACAGAGTTAAGCCAAGTAAAACTAGTACTGTACCCTGAAATTTATTGATTTGCTTTGAAAACAGTCATACATTATAAGTAGGTTAAGTACCTCTTTCAACAGCAAGGATAAATATTTAAAAATCATCCTAAATTTGTGCAAATTTATGTGTTGAATTATTTTTTTCCTAATAGGCTGAAATGGATATTTTCAGTTTGTGGCTCATTTGCAGAACATGTTCCTTTGTTGTGCATGAGAAGTAATCAAGGTGCCAGGCATTACCTGCGATTCCAGATGGACATTCCAGCACAACTCAGAGAATAACTTCAAATCGTGTAAGCTGTATCCATTTTTCACAGTAGAGTTTTCAACAATATCCTGTCAAAGACTTTTCAAGTATTGAAAACAGATATATTCTGCTATTTCTGCCTAAATTTTCTTATAGCATCAGGTTTCATGGTGGTCATAGGTTAAATCATGTATCTGTGAAGTACCCATTAACGCTTGCATTAATTCTTATTTTTGACCAATTGACATGCATTATTTTCCTGGATTAATTTCTATTTGATACACAGCATACTCTATCTTTAGCAAATTCAGCTGATAAGTAAGCACATGAACAGACAGCACCAATATTGTATTCTGCCTGCAGAAGAGTCTTCTGCATTTGACTCTTGGATATTTTTGACTGCTATCACAAAGATGAAGGCTGAGTGACAGAGGTGACTTATCTTGACATGAGATACTGCTGAGGACCACAAGGAGGAAAAACAAGACAATCGAGACAGAAGACTTGATTTACGTCTTGTTGTACATAGAGTGTATCGGAAGTGATATTTTCCTTTGAAGACTGCTTCAAGCACATAACTGACAATGAGGTATAATTTATCCACAAGAGAAAAGGCAGGGTCAGCATTCCGAAGTAAAATTTTATGTAAGTGTTGAGTGTAGTAACTGTGCTAGTCATTCATCTGTCTTACCATTCATTACAGAATACACAATATACCAAAATGTATATATTCCATATTTAGTATCTAGTCATTGTATATTATATTCAGCCTCTTTGCCCTTTGTACTTGCCTACATTTTTTCAAATACCAGACAGTCTTGGATACTTTTGTTGTCTGTATTTGGAGGGAGACTGCACAATAAGGCACAGTAAAATCCCTATGGCATTATTTCCTTAGTGTATAGATGATCACACAGAAGTCAATAGGTCCATTTAATAAAGTAAGATCCAATCCATGGGAAATAAAAGGATTATTTCTGTATATAAATTACTCCAGTAACGGTCATTGTTTTCCATTGTCTTAATTTCCAGGAAGATTCTGTACACTTTGATCTATACTCTGCAATCCTACTTGCCTTATATAAAACTTTCGAATAAGACCTTTATTTCAATAGTTAGAACAATATCCTACAGACCAGTATTAAGAAAGAAAGACAAAACAACATTTTTCCTAGCCTCTTTTTCATTGGCTGAACAAAAGGAGAATAGTATTTCTAGTATTAAAAAGGTTTAAGTTAAATTGCATTAGAAATGAATATTTTAAAGCAATATGTAGCTCATGGACAAAATGAAACAATTTAGTAAATTAATTTTGAGCTCAGAACTCTAAAGTAACAATTTGAATGTTAAAAAAATAATATTCATTTGAGCTTCTTCTTTAAAACATTTCTCTTACAGTATAAAAGGTAATCTTAGGTCCACTTAACACCTAAAAGACAAGTAGTTTTAATTATGCACATGATGCAGAAGAATCAATTAAGCAACAGAGTAATTGTAATATGACTAAGGTCAAATAAGCAAGACAGCAGCAGAATAAGGAATCTTTTACCTTCTGTAGCAACTATATATAAATGAGATGGAAATGAAAAAGTAATTACAAGAAATATATTGAATTTGTATTCCTACTAGACTACAGGGTCTTGGCTTTTTTTTCTATCCTCTTGCAGGGCCCAGGGGACTGATACACATTTGCTGGTAGGTACAGGAGGTAGCTCAGCTGCAACGCATTGATCTGTGTACCATAGGTTGCAATTGTTCTGTAATTATGTTTTTTATTCTGAAAGCATGGCTCATCATACTTTGGCATACTGAGACACTCATTTGAGATTTGGTAGAAGAAACTGTGGTTTACAGTATACAATATGTATGCAAATAAGCAACAATTTCATGTGTGGAAAAACATCACACAGCTTTAAAACTAGCCTATGGCTGTCCTTGTCTTATTCTTAACCAACATTTTATAACCTAAACAAATAAAAATTTGCAATTAACATCACTTTTTTTTTTTTTTAATTGTGAGGTGAAAGCAGGGTCTAAGTTTAAGCTTTCTCATTTAATGAACCAGATTCTCATAAAAGAGAAAAGTGCAACACTAATCTACCTGGAGCTACCTTGTGTATTCATAACAATGACATTTCTATATATAGTTTAGTACACATAAATAGAATTTAGCAGAATATCAAAGTCATATGCTTGATTACAGATGATGCATGGTAACTTCTACCAGGCATTTTTCACTACACATACTTTAGCTTTCAGGCAGATAATCTGCTTTCAGGCAGGAATGGCAATGAATATTTAGCCTTATCAGGTTTTCTGTCCTTTTCTGGTTTAAAATGCTGCTGCAAGGGATTCCAGGCCACGTTATGACCATCCACACTATGGATATCACCTTCCCCTGCCCCCCACCACTTTAATTCTTTCGGAAAAATCAGCTGCCATCAGTTAAGTGTATTGAAAGAAACAAGGCAAAGCAGAAAATGCGAAAAGAGCTACTTTCCATACTTTTTGGCTTTCAGCTAGGACAACCCAGAAAACAGGGTTTTTAAAAAAATTTTAAAAGGTCATATGAGAAAAAACTTTTTACACTCTGTTATTTTCCTTTCTTTTTTCCCTCAGTCAAATGAAGAAAAGGAAGACAAAGCGTAGAACTGGACTCTAAATATAGGCATTTTTTTCATTTGCAGTTGAAAAGAATTACAGTATGTTCTAAAAATATTTTTCAAAATTAAATGCTCATTTCAAACAGTCTAAATAGAAATGGTTACAATTTCATAAATTACTTTTCCACATGGAAAACTTCAGTGCATATTAGAGATTAGCATTTAAGCCTGTAGTCTGGATGTGGCCTAGTGTCTGGATCTTCTAGAGACTCCAAAAAGAATTATTTTCCCTGGGTGGGAGCTGCAGCATTTTGTGTATGCGGGACATCATATGCATCTGCATGCTTGCAGGAGAGTTGGAGACTCCTCCCATTCCTTTACAACTATTTTGTGAGCAGAGCCTTGCAGTTCCAAATACAATGCACTTATGAACAAGTACTAAGTAACACAATTTAGCCATGTTTGCCTCAGAGGAAAAAGTAAGAAAGAAATAAGTCTGCATGCAGTAAACTGCAAATTCATAGGGAATTAACAAAAGGAAAAAAACAGAATAATTAAAATTGAACTGGTAACAAGGTTCACATTGTCATTATATTAGAGGTGCATCTTGGGAGGAGATGCAATGAAAAACAGCGTATCATCCAATATGTGTGACATCACTGTGGCCTAGACAGGGTAGATCATCAACAATTATAGGATGCTGCAATTTTCTGAAGTTTTTTAATTAAAATGTATTCATCTTGTTATTTAAAGGATTCTAATGTCAAAGACCTTAGAAAGTGAAAAACTGTGAAGACTTATAAAATGTGCTGTTAGACGGGGAGATAATCCTGAGCAGATAAAATTTTTAATGCTGAAATATTAACACGTTATTGAATATGATTATTGTATTATTTGAAAAGTGAAAGATTGGTTTAGGGATTACAAGACTAACGATAATATTTTAGAACTCTTTCTTTTTCTAGCATCTGATAGAAGAAAATTATATGTTGCTTTCCATGTCATGAAAGACTATGAAATGCCCCAAAATGTGGGAAATCACTTATCAGAAAAAGTAGACTAAACTAAGAGTAAAGGTTGGACTGTGTCCAGTACAGAAACTAATTTTCTTGCATCTTTATTTCTGATTGTAATGTTTTCTACCAGCCAAATACCAATAATAGATTTTTTTGAGTACTTCTTGTAAATAGAAAGGGTCCAAATTTATAAATTTTCATCTTGCAAGCACAGAGCAGTGTACAAACTGGTTTTGGTCAATTTATACTGCATTTGCTCGTGGAAGTAGTAGGCAGGTGGCCATTACTGTTTGTAATCTAATGTTTTGTTCCATTTGAGAGGAATACATAGGTAAAGTCAATCCTTTAAAAAGGCAGGGAATAAAACTATCAGCATTGAGAAAAATAATGCTGACTAAAGGATACCAGTAAATTTCTCAATGTGTAATATTTTTCTAATGGATTTTCTTGTGAAAAGTGTCTTTTATAATTTTAATCAAAATTTCTTTGTATCTGGAATTAGATGGCTGTAGAGAGAAATTAGGATTAAGATTTATGATTAGCAAAAGAACCCTTAATACCATTTCAGAAAGTTAATGGTGCTAGCAGGGAAGACAAAGTTTCATGAAAGAAGTATACAGATGCATGCTGTGATAACTCTTAGGGGGCTAGTTCTCATTCAACAGAATTTGGCTGCTCCAAGGGAGACTGGTATGGATCAAAAAGCTATTTAAGTCAATCAGAATGTTTCTAGTCACTCGATGGGAATTAAGCAAGTCTGTGGGAATCCAAACAAGTAGATATGTATGTTTTGATGTGTGCTGCAAACTCCTACTGAAATCTCCAGAAATCTCTACCACTGAAGTAAGACAGAAAATCAGTCATGTTTAATGCAAGATTTGAACTGCAGCTTGTGAAAGCCAGACTTTTTTTTTTCATCTTTTTTACTAGGCACAGGAAAGAATATCTGTTTTCTCAGAAATAAAGTACATGAAAATCATTCTAATACCCATGTTTTGGACTGTGCTGAGATAGACATGGTGATATTCAAATAGCAAATCTGTGATTATCATTTGATTAATTTATTTCTTTCCTTAAGAAATTATTAAACTGCCAGCAGTGTCACGCCCAAATGTTATGGTTATGACCAAGGTCAGTTATGTGATTTGAGGTGAGTGCTGCTGTGAGTCCTGTGCCCTTGGGCCCCTTTGCCTCATGGCCCAGATGCTGTGACTGCCATTGGCATGGTGCCCTCAGGGGTCAGGACAGAAGAGGTGATGATACAGGGCCATGGAGAAGCTGTCCACAGCTCAGTTTAAGCCACCCAAAATACGGCGGCAGAAGTAAAAGCTAGGAAATATGACTGATACAAAGGATTATCTGAGATCTTTGTGGAAAGAGCAATTTCAATCATATGAGTTGAATGGAGTGTGAGACTTCTAAGAGCTGGCATAACTGCTATGCGAATATAGACATAAAGCATACCTTTGGAAAAGAGTTTGGTCTGGTTCCTTTCACACTGCTGTCTCTATACATAAAAATGACTGTGCTTAGGAGGGAGACTGGCTACATGGTGATGGGTGTGCCGGTAGGGCACAGCCAGCAGAGATACTGTGAAGAACAGACCAAGCAGTGCCTGCTCCCTGTTTCATCCTCAGCACTGGGAAGCTATGAACTGTCTTCCAGAGACCAGACATCAGGTCAGTGATTGGATGAGAAAAAACGCCGTCAAGACCACTCATTGTAAAATGTGTGACCCACTGTATACCCATAGTATATTGTTTGTGCAGAAACCCTCGCAGAAATGTATAAAACAACTCCATGTTATGTATCTGTAACTTTGGTGTGATCTTAGGGTTTTTCTTGTGTATCTTCAGGTTAATCAATTGCTGTGCCTTGCATTTGTGTGAACAATTATTTTTGCTCTGGCTGCATAATTGCTCACTTCCTTCTCTTGCATTATCCAGCACTGTGAATTTAATTACTCCTCATCTTGAAGTAATTTCTGATTTATCCTGTTAGCTTTGCTCCAGGGTGGTCCCTCATGAGCTTAAAAGTGCATAGATTCAACTATCTCCATAGTGTCACTGTAATGCCACATCAAGCAATTCAGTAGTATGGGCAATGCTTGACTATAGAACAACAGTTGCATATTTACAGAATAATATTAATTCAAGACTTTTTGTTGCTGTGTGAGGAATTTGTATTTCCCCTCTATCTGAATGAGTTTGGAGAATTTTTTATCATTATTTTTGTTTAACGGGAAACAAAGCATGCAAATCTAGTTGCTACTCAGTATTCATTCCAGGAAAAGATGAGGCAGTGAACTGGATTGAATAGGAAAGGAGCAAGCATGTGTTATGTGCATGTTGGGATACCAGAGGTTCATTCCCTCAAGACAATCTGAATTCTCTTGCTTTTCAGTGAGTCAACACAGCAATTGTGCACTGCCCTCAGGGCACACAATGCTCTGCTCACTGGGGCAGAAATAATTTTTTTCATTCATGTTATTCTTAGCAGCCCTCTTTGTTATCCTCTCAAAGGGAGTCATCCCTGGGGGTCACTGGGGACAGGACTACACAGCTGGATGAGTACTCTTCTACCAAACACAAGAAATAGAAACACTTGTTCCAAAAATAATAGGGAATCTAAAAAGAGTGGGAAACAGCCAATCTTTTCTAAAATATTATGACTCCAGGAGCTGGGTCAGTGTGATGCACAGAGCCAGTGATTTGTAGAACTGTGAAGAACCTCACAGAGAAAACATAGAATTTGCTATTCCTCACTCCTGTGGGGTGGGCACTGGAGGTGTCATAAATGGACTCCCAGTCTGATGTGCTTTTGCCTGGGATTCCAGATTCTACCTCAGATTGTCATCTTCCAGTCCTGTTGCTTGTGGTTGCCTAAGCAGCCTGAAAGTCTTTGTTTCATGAAGCATGAAACTCCATTTGTAAGCGGTAAAGTCCAAAGGGAAAAAGTGATAGATAACTTAAAATTCTGTGTGTAGTCTACTGGAAAAAAACACCTATGCAGCAATTTTTTAATGAAATAATTTTTGATTAGACTGGGACTATGCAGTGCATGCCAAGCATTTTTCTGTGAAGCTAGAAAAACAGCTTTTAAAAGCTTCAGAAAGTTAATATTTTCAGTTGGGCATGAATAAAGGTTTAGTGGGGGGGGTTTTTTGTTGATGGTTTCGTCCTTTTATAAATAATTGCTCAGAAGGAAGACTATAGTAAATTTAGCTTTGGAGATAGATTTCAATCTTGCAAACATAACTTTTTCCTCTTTCTCTGCTTTCCATCTTTTAATTGTTTGAAATCCTATATAGATAAAAGGAATCATTTTCTCTAGGGGACATTACAGAGTGAGGGCTGGAAAAAGAACAATGAGAGTTGTAAGCATTTGTCCTATAACCATGAGTTTCCAAGTCCTATAGTTCTCTCTAAGGGTGTTTTTCTTTCCAATCTCAGCATCTCTTAAGCTTCAGTCATTTTTATAGCTGTATCCCTGAAGTCATCTGCCCACATAGTTTCCATCTTCTACTAGTCATTGCAAATATGTGGGGATCCTGAAACTGAAGTCCAATGTTTATTTTCTAAGTTTAAAAATACGGCCCTCACTAGCTTGATTTGTCGGGGGAGGAAATTTTTTTTGGTCACAGAGGTAATGTTGCCCATGCTTTCAAATGTGGGTTTGGAAAGCAATCACAGAAACCCAAAGGGCTGGATGAGTCGTTGCTGCTCTGTTTATTCAAGGCCCAGGTACCGTTTTCAGTAAGATAAAAGAAATCAGCTAGGGGTTTTTAGGCCCAGACCTGTAATGATTTATTATTATACTTTGCTATAGCAGGGGTCTTAATTTAGGAATATTTTAACAAAATCTCAGAGCTTAGTTCCACCATGTGCCCGGCCTACACGTGGCAGATGTGTTCAGAAAGCTGGCAACAAACTGAGAACTGCGACTGAAGTAATGCCTGTTGCAGAAAATATCAAGAGGTTCTCAGGAGGTTTCAAGCATGAAGGAAGCATATGCTTATTGGGGAAACCATATCCACCTCCACATATGTACAAGGCATATGCACTTCTCTGTGCATAAGCCCCAGCTATACTGCAAAATTGTTCATCTGCTCTGACAAAGTACAGTAAGGGAAGGCTTCTGGTGCCCTGCCCTGAGCACGCACAGTTGTATTTATTTCATTGTTTTGGGGTAACCTTATATGCAAAAGTTGGTTATGCCATTTTAAAATTCATATAATTCTTTGCACCTCTTTTTCTGTCCAGCCATCTTTGTTCGATAAGTTATTTCCCACCTTAAAGGTTTTCCCTACTTCTTTTCTGTTTCAGCCCTCCAAAAATAAGACTTTGGAATGTTAATTAGAAAAAAGAGTATTGGGAAAAAACAACCAATAACAACACAACAGCAGCAACAACACCAAAAAAACAAGAAAACACTCCCAAAACCCCCAAAAATATTACAGAAGTGTGGTGTGAAATCAGGAATAGGTTGAATAAGTTAGAAGACAAAAAGCTCTCCTGTTAGACACAAAGCCTTACTGAACATCCTGTTCAGCTGTTCAGGTTTTCAGTTAATAAAAATACACTTGTCTGTGCTCTTGAGTATTTTCTTCACCTATAAAGATGAAGAGATGCTTTGGAAGTCATCTCTTTGACATGAATCTGGCTTTTCTTTTACTTTGACTTTCAAATAAATAAACAATTACTAAAGGGCAATGAAACCAATTATTACAAGTGAAAAAATGAAATCTAGAGAATATAAAGAGCTGCTTATTCCTTGCTGATGATTCCTGAATATTTCATATTTTGTTAAAGATGTGGTAGGTTTTTTTGACATGATTTGTTTTTGTAAAATCAAAATCAATTTGTAAAATTTGATTTATTACAATCAATTTGTAAAATTTGATTTATTACAATCAGTTTGTAAAATTTGATTTATTCTGAATAACTTTAGGTATTAGCTTCCTCAGTCTAATATTTTTCATGTTGCTCTTCTTACTAGCATAATTCTTTCCAAACTTTTCAAATACTGACTTAGAAATAATAACCAAAAAAACCAGAAATTAAAGAAGAATAGCTACCAGCTGGTTTCACTTGAGAAGAAGAAGGGAAGAAAACTCTTAAACTGGCTATTACTGAACTTCTTCAGTTAATAGGATGATGTTAAAATTCATGCAATTTGGCTCTTGAAATACCTGTGAAATAGTTACCAGAATGGTGTAAATGTTTATAATTGCATTTTCTGAAAGTGGTTAGAGTAACAACAGCAAATTTTGTGAATTCTGAGTAAAAAATTTATTTGAGTAAGTGTCTGGAACATATGGATTCAAGAAAATGAATAGAAATTTCATACTGTTAAAAAGTAAGATTCACGTCAAAAGATCTTTCCTGTTTTTTATGGTTGATTACAAACTAGGTTCTCATTTTCATCAACAGTTTTCAGTATCTTTTAATTTGAAAATGTATATTTTAAGGTCCACAGAACACTTGGGAATCTCCTTGCTCCTTAAAATCCTCTCTTTTGTTTTCCTATATCCTTTACAGGTATTTGTTTTATTTTCCAAAATAAAGATTAGCATATACAGGATAGAAAGAAATCAAAATGCATACTCTTAAGTATACTCTATATATTTTTAAAGAAAAAAAATGAGGTAAAATCAAAGAATTAAAACATACTTGAATAATCTTATGGCTGATATGAATAAACAAACCCTCCCAGTCTTATGCATATACCACAATTTTCTGTTCAGGAATATCTATTCAAGACAAATTAATGGATTCTATGAACAGTTACAGATCCATTTGTTTAGTTTATTTCCACTTTTTTTTTTTTTAACCTAGATGGGAAGATAACAATCTTGTAGTTTGTAGCTAATTCTGAGGGGAAACAGGACCAGCTAGGAATAGGACACTGGTCTCACTTTCCTTGGTAGAGGTCCTGCTCTTAGTGTGCTTTTAATATGTTTGCTTATCTTGTTTTTGTACATTTTTTAAACTAAAACAGTAACATCATGAAAGCTAAAAAACTGTGTTTTTAAGGAAACCCAATGCTTTTTCACTGCATAAATGACAAAAAAAAACCCCCAAACAAACAAAAAGCCCCAACTAAACCAAACCCTGCATTCAAGCTTTAGTTTAAAAATATTGCATGTTAGTAAAATTGTAACACCTTCAATGAACATCTGGAAAGCAGAAATTAAAATGAGGGAAGTGGGGGTGGGTTAAGAACTAATTTTCAATTTTAACAACAGCCTACCATGCCTGTATAGTACAATTTATGTATTGTTATCTTATATTTTTACACAGCAAGATGCTTTTTTTCCCTACTTTTTATTAAAGTCATTGACATGGCATTGTGACGTACATGTATGCAAACATTTCAACCCAAATAGCACTGCAAACTTGAGAAAAACTGTGAAAGTATGGACTGATGCTATAGCACTTGAGCCACTCCTACCCCGAGCTACTCTGGCATACTGCTACATTTGGCATTCTGCTTGAGACAGATTTTCAGCTCCTACTCTGTTGAAAAAACACACTCAAATGAGTTTTAGAGGAATGTGTGATTAAAATCAGCAGTATATTGAGCTCTGTGCATCTTTAAGATAAATCAGCCCCCCACCACAGTGCTTCATAGACAAACTTTCGGTGTTTTTCAATAAATATGTGTATATTATTTTTCAAGTATTTTGGAAAAAAAAAAAAAGTAAAACAGCCTATCCTGAAAACGGGGATTGATGTCCGCAATTATAAACAGTCACAGCTTGATAACGTACTAGTCTTCTATTTTCAATTTAATTTCTCATTGACAAAAGAGTAAATTATACCAATTTTCTTTGTCACCAAACATTTTTTTATTGGGAAAAAGCCACATACAAAAAAATTATATTTCAACCTCACGTATATATGTTAGAGGCAAATACTCTTCCAATATGAAGTTAGTCCACCCATGAAAGCTTATTTTCAACAACAAAAAAAACCCAGTAAAAAAGTAAAAAATTGTAAGAAGGAGCATTCAGGACATTCCCAAAGTACATGTGCACATTTGTCAAGTAATATGTGATATTTTAAGGTGGATACATACATATGTTATTAAATTATTGTAAGATATATATTTTCAGAACATAGTACTGTTTGCATTTGTTTAGAAGGGAGTAGTAAGTTCTTTAAATAAAACCTAATATTTGTTGTGGTTCACGCCACTCAAAGAGGAAAAGCGAAACCTAAACCTAACACTAAAAATTAATATCCAGGTGATGTTTAACTGTACCCCTGCTGGACAAAGTGTAAAATATTACATCTTTATTATGTTATATATATCCATACATACCTACCTATATATATATATATATATGTATGGTGCAAGAAATTATAACAGATAAAAAAAACATTTTTTTCAGAGATAGGAGAAAATGAAAACTGTGTAGCAATTTGAAGATAAAACTGTCAGAAACAGTTGAAATTTTTAATACATTTCAGTGGACTTATTTATAAACGTGATTAAAAGCACACACAGAGGAGCAGTATAAGAATTTCTTTGTGCAAGCAACACCTGCTATTTACTGTTCAGATGACTCCAAACACAGGCTATTTTTGGAGAAGTGGAATTGACAATTAACTGTCTCTATACAGCTATCAAAAGTCAGACACCAGAACTGGCTACTTTCTCTGTTTCTGGAAGCCTTTTTTTGTTTGAGTCAGATTTTCACATTGAGGTAGCATCACATGTGAGCAGAATGCTTCAAAAGAAGCGTGCTGAAATCCAGGCCTATCTTCGCTGAACTTTCCCCCAGAATTCAAGGGAACTGGAATTTCACTTGAATTTTGGTCTTGCTTCTGTGAGAAAATGCCAAAACTATAAATATTACACATTTCTTTATATCAGACCTAATAGATATAATTCATACTTCACCTGATGCCAAGGAAATCCATGGACAGTCCAACCTCATTGATTTTTACGAATTTCCATTAAATTCACAAAAAATCACGTTATTAAATTCCATTAAATTCAAAAATTATTAGGTTTTATATATTCAGTATGGGAAGGAAAAGGAAAAAAATACACATATAAATCTTCTGCTGTTGACTTAGCTTTAATGGAAATGTATTTATGTCACCATAAAAGTAACAAATACTTCGCTGAAACAATTTCTGTGAAAAATGAAAATTAAAAACAATTATGTGTTACTTTTTTTCAATCAGTTCTTATAATTGGCATTAATGGAAATTGTGTGCACACTAAGAATTGTGATTAAATCCGTACACAAAGTAATGGCAACAGAGCTTAGCAGTAAAAGCAGTTTTAAATGAAAACTTGAAGAATGTTAGTCCTACATGGAATGGTTATTAAAAGCATCTTAAGAAAAATATCTGTATATTTTTCCACTGATTAGTAAGACAATAAAATAATAAAAATAAACTGGAAAATTGTTTTATCTCTAATAGCAATAGACTTTCTTGAAGACAAAGAAGTGTATTTTAAATAATTAATAGTGAACTATAAATCTAATTATCAGCAAATATCTGCTCAGTAGCAAAAGAAAGTCAGAGTCAAACAACTCAAAGCTGCTCCTTTTGTAGACTGTTCTTCAGCAGCATTTTTTTCCTTTATGTTACAGTTGCTTTGGTGATGTAGCTCTGTAGTTTCGTGGGAAACCTCACATCCTACCACTCCTGCTTTCCCCTTCACTTTTCAAAAATAAGAATAAAATTAGGAAAGAAATACAACTGTAAGCCTTTTGCTTTTCTTCTGACCCAGGTCACTAATTTGGTAATTTTCTATCTGTATCCTTGGCACTTTATTATTAGTATCAAGCATGTCATGTGTAATGGCATTTTCAAGGCCAGATCTGCAGCACATGCAATTTTTGTTCTTGGGCCTGCTGATTACAAAACTTCTGGGAAAATGAAACTGATGATTTACAGTATTATGGAGTAAAATTTCTAAATTTTTATGGTGGCACTGCCATGTAAAACCTAGTGATACCTGTGGGGTTAATAGTCCTTGCTGTAAGTCACAGGGGAAGCCCTTACTGCTTCTCAGCAGAAAGATAAAAGTCCTGCCCAATACGAGGTAACAAATGTGTATCGTGGGTGGGGCAGCCCCAGGAGTTTCTTTTGGACAGGGCAGGAGAATGCAGCTTTATCTTTTCAGAAAATTACTGCTTCACCTTGGAAGAGAGACAATTAATGCTTTCGTAAGTATCAGTTTCTTCACCCACTGCACACTGCATAGCACTGCAGTTGCTTTTGCTCAGACCTAAAAATCCCCTAAACTCTGGAAAGCATTCACTTGCTAGATTTCAGGATGAGATTAATGCCTGTGAACAGGTAGTTCCAGAGGAAAGCAGGGCATAGCTAAGCAGTACTTTGTTCTGTAGCTTCTTTTGCAGCTGTTAGTATCTGTGTAGCACTTCTCATCCTAAAAGATTGAAAATATACAGGCAATAATTAATCTTCCCTGAACTGCTATGAGGTAAGAAAACATTGTTAATCCTATCTGATGAAAGGGAAAACTGAACAGCTGGGTATTCCCAGTCATATTGAAGTTGGTAAGACACAATTCCACCTACGGAATTTAAAAGGTTTGTTTACATGTGATGTTTGCATCACTTTCACCATATAAACTGCCAGCTCCAAGGTGGGCATAGGTGAACTGGTATAAAAACATTTCTGCTAGAATAGCTTATTCTCATTTGATTACTGTGGCAGAAGAACTGTGATAGTAATACATCAGAATCTGTTCCACTATCTGTACTGATTACACTATTCTTTGGTTAGGAAGAAATTGTACTCAACTGTAATAATTTTGTAAATGTAGAGACATCTGTAGCCACGACCCTTAAGGAAAAAAGAAAAAAAAAACAAAACATAGCAATGAAAATGTTAGACAGCTTTCACACTTTCCTGTTTTTGCTACTTTTTTGCTTTCAATCTAACACTATTTTGTTATAATGTGTGCTGTGTCTCACTGTGTCTGCACTTTTATACATTTTGGAATAAGCAGGTAAGGACACAACCAGCTGAGTCAGTTTCATGCAACTGCTTTGACTGTCATTGTATTTGAACAAGCAATCTGTGCTCGTGGGTGGAAAATACACTTGGGGATTCTGTTTCTCAAGTCTCAAGTAACCAGAAAATAGAGGACATGAGCTACCTCCAAAGTTCCAAGTAACAGTTCCAATTGGCAAATATTGTGTTTTGGGGAACTATGGGTACCTCTAAACTGTCCATGTAAGTGTTACACCGGAGCTAGAAAAAGACCAGGAAGTATTGTAATATATGCTTTAGTTCAGCCTGCAAGGACAAGGCAGCCCTGGCAATATATTTTAGAACAACTCTCCTGCTTGCTTATATTATTCCCAAATTACAAAGGAGAGGAGTAGCCTTCTGTATGGAATATGACTCCTTTGCTATTGAATAGCCTTGATATCAGCAAAGTATTTCTTGATAAGGTGAAGGTGGGAGACTTTTATACTGCAACGAGTCTGCAGCTCATATGGATACCCTGGCATGATGATGGACTCCTCTAGACCCGTCCAAACCAACTCCAGCTTCCTAATACCCTGTGCCTCTACTCTGCCTTTTGATGGGAATCCAACCGGGGGAGGCAAGAGACAGGCATTTGGGATACTTCCAGACCTTACCCTGGCATGGAATCATGTACTGATGTTCCACAGTTTGAATATAAACCTAATGGCCCAGGATCCAGCAAAGTATCTAAACCCCACACTGAAAAAGTCACAGTTCCACATGGCTCCACAGTCGGCAGGTAGTTTCAAAAGCCTCAGTGCTGAAGGTAAATTCCTTCTAAATGAAACCATTTTCCTGGGAAAAGCTACACCTACCTAGTTCTACCACTTGTCATCTTGCTGTATGTCAGTGCTATTGCAATTTTATTATTAGAACAGCATGAAAAAGTAAAATTTAGTTTCAAAGCTAAGAATATTATCAAAATGTTCCTAGATATATATATTTAACTCTGACTAGACAACTAAATGAAGAACTATGTCCAGTTTCCGCTACCTCATTTGAAAATTTAATTTTGCTTGGATTTTGATTTTGCCAGAGTTCTTTTTCTACTGTGGCAATAATAGAGGATATCACAAATGAGAACTACTTTTCTCGTCCTCTTAAGGATTTCCATTAATCATTCTGTTCTCTACTAGCATGAATATTTAGTGGTCTGAAGCATTTTTTAAGACACTGACATATCTGAAAACTATTATAAACTTTAACTTTTGAACAGTAATGATATTCAAGATGAAGATTGCTCATGACAAGAAGATGAAGAACATTCATGACAAGTTCTCCTTGAAGGACAGCCACCTTTGATAGAACAAATTTCTCTGCCCTTTTCTAGTATTTGAATTACATGTTGCTTTCACTTTTTGTCAGAGCTGGATGTCAACCAGTTGGCTGCCGCCCAGTTTCTGTTAGCAGCTTTCTGTATTTTGTTAAGTCACTTTCTCAGCAAAATTTCCTGGATGATTGAATCCTCATCAGAAAGGAGGAAAAAAAAAGATGTATATTTCAAATAATCCAGGTCCCCCTTTTTAAAATAAAACAGCTCATGTTCTGCTGATAAGGCGAGCATAGTGCAATAACAGATGCTTTTCTAACACTTTGCTTACTGAACATCAGACATTGCCTCAAGCTCAGCTTCAGAGAGATGAAAAGAGCAGGAAGAATTCCAATAGCAAGGCTGTAGCAAGGCAAGATTGGTTAAACTTTGTGATAGTGGGACTGAAAACAGAAAGGTGGCCTTTAACCTCAATTTTCTGCTAAAATGGGTCGTCAGTTGCTCACATCTGCATGGAGCTAATGGACAGATACAAAAGCAAGTTCAGAAGCCAGTAACAGCAGCATCTGTCTTTTCTGCTTTCAAATCCAGATGTGAGGTAAATTAACCCTTTTAATTATATTACATTTGTACACTAAACATCATTTTAAAAAATAGAGAATGTATCTTTCATGTGTCTTCCATGAAACATGAAATGAATAACTTGCTTTGGAAATTAATTGGGCTTGTCCAGACTTATGAAATAGTCCAGTTCCAAAGACTTTTCTTTCCCACCTTTTTTTCCCATTTTCTGGCCCATTTTATTTTTAAATGTTACCTTTAATGAATACAAGAACAAAGAACAACATAGAAAGATGAAATAAACTTAACTAAGGCTGTAAAAAGACCTACCCAACTATAAAGTTCAAGCCCTAGAATTCATCCTGTTCCAAGGAAGCTTGTTTAGATCTCTATGCTGCATAGAATTGTTCCCTCACTGCAAGACCATTACAGTCTTTCTTTTTCATGTATTTTCTTTCTCAAAATGGATTGTTTCCAGTTGTTTGTGTATGTGTACTGAGGCAGCCAAGTTTGCTCGATCTGACTTTCAGACAGTTGTTAAATATATGATGCCCTCCTTCCCACTAAAAGGCAGTAGTTAGAAGAAACAAACATGCTTATTTCAAGATTCATAGCGATTTCAGACTGCACATTCCAGGAACTATTTAGCATTTTGATAGCACTTTCATCCTCCTCTGAGTTTTTCCTAGAATAATAAAATGCAGTTAAATTACAAGGCACATCTGAAAATCCAGAGTTCAAAAAATATATGTGCCATTTATATAGTAAACTAGCGTTATAAAATTATTCCGATTTTCTCTTTTAAATCAGGAAAACCACATCACTACTAAAGAATGACCTTTTAGACAGGCAGCCCAAATTTTTCACTTTTTCACTTTTCACTCCACCAGTGCTCTTCCTATTGGTGAGGAAGTCAATGAGATTTCAGCACTCCAGACTTCTGAAATTCAAAGGGATTTTTAATCTATTAGTTGAAGGCTGCAGCGCTTTGATCCTGAAAATTTATATAGCAATAAAATATCTTACCCATCTTGCAAAACTGTCTATTTTTCATAGAATCGTGGAATGGCATAAGTTGGAAGTGACCCTAAACATCATACAGCTCCAACCCCCCTGCCAGGTCAGAGAAACCTTCCACTATGTAAGGTTGCTCAAAGCCCTATCCAACCTGGCCTTAAGCTTGTTTTCTCGTCTCTAATGTCAAAATTTTTATTCCCAAAACCATTTGAAAATCTTTCTACCCTTCACCTGAGTGAAACTCAGAAATAGAGGAAGACGTTTGTTGTTTTGAGTTTCTATTTTCTTTGTTTGGATGTTTTGGTTTTGGTAGTTTGGTGGGGTTTTTTTGCAGGGGAGGAAGTTGATCTTTAGAGATATACAGAACCATTCGCAAGATAAGTAAGGAAATAATTCCTATTAGTCTGGGTACCTCTGTGGAACAAATATATCAAAGTGGGGGCATTGCAGATCAGAAAAGAAGATATTTTTTGAGAAAAAGACTTCATATTAAGTCAAGTATACAGGCAGCAATCCTACAAATATATTTAGCAGTTATGCAGAAACAAGTCTATCTAACTGATATCGTACTAATGGAGGGGAAAAATCCTCTTGAAAATATTTAGCATTGAGTTCACATTATTCTTACACCTATAACCCCATTGTGTAATTACTGCAAATTATAAGACATATATAATTATACTTACATAAATTTTAAAATATAGAACGTATATTAAATTAAAATTTCTTTCTAAAAATACAGACATACATGGTAGACATTTTTTTTAATTTGAATTGATCATTCCAGGTTTTCCTCGATAAACAGAACATAAGAAAGTTTCCTAGAGTGTATCAGTGTAAAGAGGTGAAATTTTTACAGCATCTTGGCTATTCTCTGTCCCTGGAAAATTCATAAGCCAAGTTCCTTATAACACCAGAATATTACTGTGTGCAAATGACAGACAGTGAGAGGGAGACCAAGGGAGCCATCATTCTGGACTAATTTTTTTTTGTTTTCCTTAAGTAAATCTATTTAGGAATGAAAGAATCTTTAGCTCCTTCTAGGTTCTCAGTAGGCAAGAGAGAGCCAGAACAGTCAGCAGGTATGACAAATCAGATGACATACGGGGAGAAACACATCTTGCTCTCTCTAGAGGAGAAGAGCAGTAGATGGTTCTCTGTTTCCAGCCTGAAGAAGGACAGCAAGGCCTATCTTGTTGTCTGTGTTCCCCTTAGTTCTAGTACATGGAATATTTTATGTGATACAAGTTTTTCTTAGATTTCTCTGGAGTAGCAGTGGTCCTCACTAGCCCTCCTCTGGAGCAAAGCCTAACAATGTCAATTTGTATTGCCTGTTTTCAGACACTGCACAATGAACACCTGAATACACAGAAAATCCCAAAATATCAGAATAACCATAGACTTCACAAAAGACACATGGCAGCACAAACATTTATTCCTATGGCCACTTGTGAGGGAATGATAAATGTTAAGATGAAAATGTCTCAGCGTTCTTTGAACTTTATTTTGAACTGTTGCTTAGAAATCCATTTTCCCGCAAAGACTAACATTAACCCCTTTAGCTGCCACTTCTGCTTTCAGAAAAGCACTGGAGAAGTGGCATTTGACCTATGGCAGCAGACACGAAAAGGAACATTCTGAGACCCATGGTCAGCAGGGGGAGGAGGATGGAGAGAGGCTCTGTTGTTGGGCGGTTCTGCACTTAGGAAGATTGCTTTGGACAACCCCCCTTGAGGGGAGAGAGAGGCTCTGCTGCTAGGAAGGTATCTTTGGGCAACCCCCCTCAAGAACCAATCATTTCTTCAGACAACCTGACTGTGGGAGGGGCTATGCTGTACATAAGGAATTGAGAACTGCTTTACCTGTCAACCTCCTGCCCTGTTTATGCACTAGCTTCCCACTGATTGATCAAATTGGACCAATAGGACACTGTTGGATCCATGGTGGTAACTTTCTCTTTCTCTCTCTCTATCACCTCTCCATAATAGTGCTTCTTTTCCTTCCTTTATCTCTACCTTTCCTATCTCTGTTGCTAGGGCAAATATCCATATTAATAAACTGTTTGTGGGTGTAAGATTGACTTCGTTTGTGTCTAATTTTGCCACAGGAATCGTTAGAACCTCCCCGGTCCTCTCCAGAGTGGAACACAGACACCACTATAAATAGCAAATAAAGGTACATATTTAAATGGTTTTGGATAATCAAGCAAACTAAAAACAAACTCCAGAATACTTTCCTGTATTGTCAATAATATGGTGCATATTCCCACTTTCAATACAGTAGTCCTTTACATACAGGTACTGTAAACATCAGTCCCTTTCCTTTTAAAAAGTCAAATCATGAACCATCAGAGTGAGTAAGAATGATACTTACACTTATATAAAGCCACCACTGCATTTGCAAGGGATTTTTTTCTGCGTTCTTGGGGGCTGCTTTTCCCCAAGGTCGTAATTGGTTCAGCGTGCTTTGCCTTTTGCCACTGACTTCACCTCCAGGTTAAAAGCTAGGGCTCTAGAACTTGATCAGGTTCCACTGCTATGATGCTGCTCCACTGCTGGGAAATGGCAGAGTTGTCCTGATGCTTGAGAGAACAGTCGCCTCTCTAGGGAACTTATTTTTTTCCTTTACGCACAGAAGACTGAAGTGGAACAGAAAGCCTATGAAGAAAAATCTCTGTCTTTCCTCTCTGCAGCATCTGAGGGATTGCACTGATAAATTGTGAGGAAGATAAATTATAACAAAGTGGTAACATACCAACAGCTCATTCCAAATTTAGGCACAAATTCAGTATAAACATTATTGGGGGGAAGCAGATATGATTTTATGGCAGTTAAGGAGGAAGGAATATGGGCAAGACAAAAATAGTCCTCGAACAGCATAGTAACTCAGTCTCAATTAATGTACGTGCCATCAGAAACTTCGTCATGGCTTGACCATTCCATCAGGAGGCAGGGAGAACCCACAGGCACCCTCTCACTTCAATTCCAAACAGGTTCCCCTAAGAGTTTTAGCACAGTTAGAAAGTCTGAGGTACCACTACTCTGGAAAGAGTAAAAGTCCTCTTTTTCTGCTCTATCATAACAGATGATAAAAACAAAAACAACAATAAAATTAAAATAAATTAATATTTTCAGCCACCTTGAAATATTTGCAACATGAAATACATTTTAAGGTCTCATCAGAATAGAGTTTTTTTTTTTCTCTTTTTTTCTTTTTTTTTTTTTACNTTTTTTTTTTTTTTTTTTTTTTTTTTTTTTTTGCAAAATATAGTTCATGTTTCATTCAGAAATTAGACGAAACACAAAAAGCACTCAAGAGGAGAGTACAAGCACAAGAGATTAATATGGAAAGATGCTTTACTCATTTTGGATACTTTCATTTGTATATTCACTATAAACTTTAAGAAATAAAGCTTATGGATCTCAGTTAGATCCACCATACCCCATAATCCCTCCTCTGTCGTGTCCAGAGTGTACTTAGATGTTGCACTAGGAAAAAATTAGGCTCCAAGTCATGATAAAACTATGATTTTAAAAAAATCATGACCCCAGATGGGGTTCTTGCCCCCTAACTTAAGTCATTCCAAAGTTAAGAGTTTATACCTTTTTAGTGTTCAAAGCTTCTTTTTGCCTGGAGATAATCATCTTGAGACTTGACTGGTGGAGGAATCTCAGTAACTCAGGCAAGAAATGTAACTTTTAAACCACTAAAGTTGGTAAAATGAAGAAATATGAGAAAAAAACCCTTTGTATATTTTTATGGGAAATATATGATTTCAGAGGCTACTTCAGTATTTAAAAAAAAAACAGAATTACACAGATTAATGATCCAATGATGTAAGAAATAATTATCTACCAGAAATCTTAAAAAAAAAATTCTAAAGCTTGTTGGTCTGGTTTCTCTTTTTCTCAATTCTCCTTTACTTCGTTGGAAGGAGAAGGTAAAGAAGGAACTGTAATTTCTTATTTTAAGGATTGACAGAAGTAATAAAATCCAGGAATTTCTAGTACTTTTAACCTACTGAAAAATTTTAATACAAATTCCTTGTGAACAAGGAAGTAAAAACCCAACAACCTATTAAAAAGCCCAAACAAACTAAACCAAAGGAAGATCACACACATTATATAGTTACTAGATTCAGTGACGTTTCTGTCAATCAACACTACCCTACACTAAAACACACTTATAAAAAAATTCTCATGTTCTGTCACAATTGCAAACCTATTATAAATTGAGGACTATATTATGCTATGATGTTTATGTGGTGCCAAAAATATTGAAGATATGACTGTACTACAGGCAAAATATTCTAAAACTTTGCAAACACTGAACTTCAAAGCTGAGTTCTGTTTCTGTAAAGAGAAGTCTAGTCCTCTGAAAGGTAAGAAATATCACAGTCAGAATTTACATAACTTATCTCAATGGTACAAATAAATTTTTCATCTATATACAATTTCAAGAATTAGAAAGGTAAGGACCCTTTGCATACAACATATAAGTTTTTATGACAGAAATTATTAACTAAACTTTGCCTGTTCAGTCTTCTGGGAGCTGAAAATGTAATGCATACACCAGGTGTTTTTTTCACAGTCAAACACATTAAATAACCAATTAAATTGTCAGAAGGAAGCAGCTTTGTTTTTCTTTTCTATAACTTCATTCCCTTTTAAAATAAATCCATTTTATTTTAAAGTTGCCTGCAATCAAGTTTAGTGTTGATGAAAAATCAATCATTTTAAAATGGTATGGCCGAAACTGTAGGAATGGGTGAAAGTGCCTATCCTTTTTACACCTGAGTGTGGCTTAGCCGAGTTAGAAACATAATTTTGTGTTTCAGCATAGTTGTGCTTAGAAAAAAAAAGGCTCATGCTTCAGTAAGGGCTGAGAACTTGTCAGTGATGTTGGGCATCTTCTCAGAAGCACATCTCGTCTCCTGCGGCCTTAGCAATGCAGTAGCATTCCTTCTCATTGCTGGTATTCAGGTGTTTTACAAATAAAGAATATTAAGCTTTTTCCCCCTCTGCAGCCAATCATAAGATCGTAAAGGTGATGCAGTTAGGTGGAAACCTAGGCTGAGGGGTTTAATTTCAGTTCCATTAGCTTTGCCATCTGTTTCATCTCAGTAATACAAGGTACTGACAGATGGGGATGCTGATCTTGAGTTCATGCTGTTAAACACTGAGCCATTGGCTAATAAACTTACTGCCATTCATGATCAAATTCATGATTAAATTAACAGTAAGACCCTTCTACTCCCCAGCTAGATACCTAGGTCCTGCATAGGAAGACCTGTGATACCAGCATCCTTTGAAATGGCTCATCCCAGTGAGAGGAAAGGTGTAGGTGTCCTGCATATCTGGCCATAAGTGCTGCAGGGCATCCCACTCCAGAGCTGGGCACAACTGAAAAGCAATTCCTGTTTGGTGCAGAGTCCAGGTAAGAGATTTAGTCGTGTCCAGTTACAATGCACAGGTCTTGATACAACTCAGAGTCTTGGGCTGCCCAAGGAACAATTTTTTTTACTTTTTTCCTTATTGGTACTTCCATGGATATAAGAGCTGAATGAACACAAGTAAAGCACCGCTGAACCGGTTTGTGAGTTATGGTTAATCTGACTAAGGGGCTTGTCTCAGGTGAGCTGTAGCTAAACAGGTGGAGGTGACTGCCACGCAGATCTGAGATTCACTAATACAAGTATATTTATTGTCTGGAGTTCTAAATCAGAATCACCCTAGGCTCTTTCACTTAAGTCATTAAAGAGAAATAAACGCTTCCAGAAAATAATTAATGTCATGCTATAGTAGACGTCTAGGTACAGATAAATCATACTATTTCTCTTTGTTGACATCAAAATGGCTTTATTTCAACAAGAATAATAGCACACCTCACATGAAGTTTGCAGCATTTTTCAGATTACAGCTAACAGCCTAAATTAAGGGGTTTAAGACCAGTGTGTGATTTCATACCCGCACTGCATAGATTATTTAACCTCTGCTACACCACTTATGGACTCTGAGAGAGAGAGAGGCTTATGGGGAGGCTTACCTGTTTGACAGCCAGAGAAAGAGAGCTGGTGTTTCCCAGGGCAGGAGGTGTCAGGCAGTGGGGTCAGGAGGGTGCTGCACCCTGCTGCTGTTTCTGAGGAATCTGCTCTCCCATTAGATTTTCTTTGTTTCAGTAAAAAGATGACTGTCCTTGGGCCTCAGCTGTAATTGGCTAGTAGATCATGTCTGAAGTTACCTATGTGCTGGTCTGGGAAAAATTATGCAAAAGGAATCAGTCTTGCCTAGTGTGTGGACTGGCAGACGTGGGGTCTAGAACAACGAGGGTTTCCTTCCTGTTAGGATAGCAATAATGGTGCACAGTATTTCAGATTATTTCTAGACTTGAGAAAAGGTGAAAGGGTCACTTGAAATAAACAAAATATTAGATTTCCCTACTTATAGTATCTTTAAAACAGATAAACAGCAAACTCAATTCTGACAATTATATCCTTACACACAACGTAGGGCAGCAGGAGCCAGGATTCCTGAAAAGGAGATTCAGGCTGTTTCATTAAGCATAAGAAGACATCAGATTGAATTTGCTGAGACTTTGCTTAGAAAATAATCCAGCTGGCAGATATAGTTTTATGCAGTTCTCTCTTCCTTACAGGGATTCATGGATGCCATAAAATGGAAGAGGAAACCTGTTTCACTGAGCTAGATGTCTGAAAAAAATAACCTTCTAGGTACTTCACTAACTCATTCCTGCAATAGCTGTAAATTAAATCACTGCTAGTTACTGTGGTTGCACTTCTAAGTTTCTTTTCTTTCTACTGCATATAACAATATTTACTGTAAATGTTATTTGCACTTCTTTATCCTTTTTTTGGCTAACTTTTAGACAATAATTTCCTCTCTGATCTGAAAGACAAACAAACCCCACAAATTTTAAATTTTATAATGGTTCGTTTTCTTAGAATATATATTTATGCTTGGTGAGGAGAGGGCAGTAAAATATGTTCATATCACATACCACTTTTGCAAAAATATTTTTTGGAAAAGTAGAATGCATTATTAGTTGTAAGTCGCTACAAACAAGAGTGTTTCTGAAGGTGGTTTTTGTGTCGATTTTTCAGATATGATAGAAAGCTTTTTTTTTCAGTTTTGTAAGTTTATACAATTTTTCCACAGTAACAAGTTCGACTTATTTCTTCTGTCTATAGATATAGTTGGACTCAGGTTTATTTTTTTTTCCTGAAATCTGTAAATAGGATCTTTTATTTTTTCTCCAGCATCACTGATTAGTCTTTTTTTCCCTTTCCTAGCAAAAAAAGGTAACAGGGTATTTTTAACTTTCATTCAGTTCTCCCCCTCCTTTAGCATGTTGCTTGAGCTCATTCCTTTCTGCAGGACGCAGCAGAGTATTCCACAGCTTCATAAAGTGCACGTAAACAGCCACTTACTTGTATCAATTTTCTCTGAGAACTCCCCAGTAAGCTGAGATCAGCTTCCAGTTCTGTTCTGAAATCCAGACACAAGTATGTCCATCATGTATTTAAATTTTGACCTCCAATTCTTTGTGATAACATGATAATAACTCACCCATGTAATAAATCTCAAGCCTTGCCAAAATGTATACTAAATTATGTTATTCTATTGAAAAAAAATGTTAATTGGTAAATTAAATCCTTGAGAAAATGATAAACATTTTATGGACTTTTTCTGGAACAATGGCCCAGTAAAAGGAGTAACTTTGGGAGGCAATTCATGAAGGGGCAAGAATATTGTAATGAACTGGGAACATACTGACCCAAAACAAAATGGAAAGGTCATCTGAGCTTCAAAGTCTTTATAGAATTTGTGAAGAAGTAACTGTGAGACAGTCAACTGGAAGAGAAGAGAATGAAAGGCAATGATCTTGGTACAGCAGAAGTATAAAATTGTCATGTTATAGAATCATAGAATAGTTTGGGTTGGAAGGGATCTTTAAAGGCCTTCTAAGTCCAAACCCCCCTGCACTGAGCAGGGACATCATCAAATAGATCAAGTTGCTAAGAGCCCCATCCAGCTTAACCTTCAATGTTTCCACAAATGCAACATCTGCCACCTCTCTGGGCAACCTGTTCCAGCTTCCACTACCCTCACCTGTTCCCCTACCTTCACTATAAAAGTATCTTCCTTATGTCTAATCTGAAGCTACGCTCTTTTACTTTAAAACCATTATCCTTTGTCCTATTGCAACAGGTCCTACTAAAAAGGCTGTCCCCATCTTTCTTATAAGCCCCTTGTTCATTTAAGCTGTCTTTAAAAAGAAGGATTTTTAAGATGGATTTAAAGTATGATAAAGCCAGATGTTTATAGACTATTTCAATAACAGGAAGATATAATAGAAAATTACTCTGTAAAAGGAAAAGTCTTCCTTTTAAACAAATCAAGAGGTACTTGGAGAGTCTTGGGACTGAAAACAAGTAGTATGTTTGATATAATGAAGACACAACAAGTAGAGAAACAGGCAAAAGGAAAGCTGGGATTAAATTCCGTAAGTGGCATTCTGAAGAACAGTTGAAAATTATTCTGTTCTTATACCTGTGAAAGGTGTTGCAAGGAGATGGCAAGCTGCCATTTTATCAAAAGCTAAAACTGAAAACAGTATACAGAAAATCTGTACATATTTAACATAACCTTGATTTGTGGATGATGAGATATGTCAAAGTAAGCATTGAAGCATGAAGTGAAGTGAGGGATAGAAAACGGATTGGGAGAAAGAAAGAAGGCTGAAGTGGTAGTTATTTATGTTAGAGAGACAAGATGAGAATTTAAGATATTCTTTAGGAGTATGGAATTAAAGCAAAATTTTCAGAGTTAATTTTGCATCTATGATTGAAGTTAACCAAAGGAAGTATGGAGAATGCAGAGTTGTGACTGAACTCTAGGAAACATAGGAATTTGAAGAAGAAAAGGTCCTTTAAAAGACACACTAAGTAAGGAGCGACTGAAAACCTAGGAGGAGATACGGAAAGGGCACAGGCTCGAAAGCCAATGTAATACAGAGAATATCTCATGGAGAAAACTATGGTTAACAGTCAAAGATGGTTGATGGGCAGAATGAGCAGGGTGATAGACTACAGTTCTTGAGATCTGGCTAGGAAATGGCCATTTGAAAATCTGGTACAAGGGTTTAAGCTGAAAGCAAGATATGAAAGCTGAGAAAGGGATGAGTGCAGCTGTAAAGGATGTGTGAAAGCCTCACAATCAGGAGGCTCCATGGAGGAGAGGTGATGTGATGTCCCTGCTCTTATACCCACCTTCCAGAGCAGCAGCTGGCAGAATCTGGATGGCCCAGGGACATGGGAAGCACCACAGGACTTGCTCTACAGCTGCTTTAAGCAGCTCTTTCTCTCACACCACTGACAAACATGTTCACAGCTGAGAGCACAGAAGAGACGATACCCACTGCTGGCTGCCAGGCAGTGAGAGGTGCGAATTGTCAAACTGTTGAACTTTACTGAGGGTGGTCTAGACTTTGACAGAGATCTCCTCTCCAAAGCTTTCTAAAAAAAGTGCAGAGGTATTGTATTCTGAGACAAAAGTCAAAGGGAAGTGCAGATAGACAAGGATTTGGAGGAGGAGATTACAGCCAAGTCAAGAGTAGATAATAGGTATCTGCTTATTGCGATGTATTTCCAGTGCACTGCTCGGAACTCCTGGGGTTTCAGCTCTGTCATTCTCAGAGCACTTTGCCATCTGCACAGCAAATGGTGTGAAAAGGTGTTTAATTCAAAGTGGCAATCATATAGTACAGTGAGTAAACGATAGACTCAGCACGAGGGAATAGCTGGTAAAAATAATATATTTTTTATACCTCCAAAGGTTTTAAGAAAGTTGATTAATGTTAAGACCTCCCTGAAATTTTAGTTGGTGCTGACCTCTATAAATCAATTGTAATCTCTCTCAAAAAAGTTTCATCATCTGATGATATCAGTGTTGAGAAGGTTTCCTTTGATTTTTATCCCTTTATATCCCTAAAATATAAAAATAAAAGGAATTGTAACCTCTTCATCCACATGTAACCCTGTATACAGCTGGTTTATTTATTTTGCTGTTTAGTGTTGAAAGCTAAAGTATTAAATTCTGTCCACAAGATGTAAAAAATGAATACAGCATGTATTTGTCTATACAGCACATTTAGACTTTGGGTTACTATAGACATTACTGAATGTATCTTGCTGTATTGCCACAGATTCCTGAATGGTATCATTCAGGTTTAAACCTGACATTAAAACCCCCAAAAATATTTTCTATTTAGGAACTAAAATCTGAAAATATTCTCCAGTCCCTTGAGTAAAATTAAACTATGTAATTTTACATATTTATAGGTTGATATTTAACATGCTTTATTTACTGCAATGAAAATTTTAACAGTACATTAATATGTCTATTTTTCTTAGTATTTTCTGCATTCTTTTTCATTACTCTTACTCTGCAGTATTTCTTCACTTTTTTGGCATCATTCCACTACTTTAAACCAGTTATTCTCAGGACCAAGTAAACTTATTGCTAGCAAGTACATTATTTACACACCTAGCCTGAATTATTAATATCTTGATCCTTAGGAATTAATATCTTGATTTTAATAAGCTGCATTGTGCTAATTAGAATTCCACTGTAGTGTGCTGTTAAATCTCTTTTTAGAAGTTTTTAAACTCTTTTTAAACCTTCTTTTTAGAGATTTAACACTGAAATACTATTTTGAGTGTAACATTTTTTTGCAAAAGAACCCAAAAATCCAGTCCAGTGACAGAAGGCTACATCTCTCGTCATCTTAAAACAATAGGCCTGTCATCGTTTAAATCCAGCTGGCAACTAAGCCCCATGCAGCCACTCACTCACTCCTTCTCTGGTGGGATGAAAGAGAGAATTGGAAGAGTAAAAGGGAAAGAACTCTTGGGTTGAGATAAAGACAGTTTAAGAGGAAAAGGAAAAGTCACACACAAAAGCAAAAGAAAACAAGAACTTCATCCATCACTTCCCATGGGCAGCCACCTCCAGGAAAGCCAGGCTCCATCATGCCTAACAGTGACTGGAGAAGACAAGTGCCATCACAATGAACATCCCCTTCCTACTCCTTCTTTCTCAGCTTCATATACTGAGCATGACACCACGTGGTCTGGAACATCCCTTTGGGGTCAGCTGTCCCAGGTGTGTCTTCTCCAACTCCTTGTACACCCTCAGCCTCCTCACTGGTGGGGCAGTGTGAGGAGGAGAAAAGGCGTTGGCTCTGTGCAAGCCCTGGTCAGCAGTAACTAAAATATCTTTATTTATCAACACCGTTTCCAGCACAGATCCAAAACATAGCCCCATGCTAACTACTATGAAGAACACTAACCCAGCCAAAACCAGCACAAGGCTTTTATTAGATGCCTAATCATACATTTAAGAACTTTAGATCAGGCTTCTACTCTTTAAAATTCTAGATACCTAATCACCAGCACATTGAACATTTTCTTATAAGACTCAAATGCCTGATGTCGTGCTAGATGTGGCTGTGCAGGACAAACTGTGTATTGAATACAATTCAGCAAGCCTCACTTATTTTTCTCATTTTATAGAAAAAGATGTGATAGGATAAATTTTGACAATGAGCAAAAATTCTACATAGCTTTTAGTATAATTTTTCCCTATTTGCATATGGAGCTATAGGCTGACCTTGAAAGTAATATTATGAGGCCGAGAAAAGTATCACAGTGCAAAATTTTCTTTAGGAGTACTACTGTTAGGTTCCTGAAGATTTCTCACTTCATACTCTTTGTTGCCACCTATCCATAGTCTCAATAGAAAGTTAGTATTTTGTTTCTTATATTTCATTCCAACTCCATTAGTGACTCCACTAATTATCTCAAAATATATAGGGACTGAATCACTGCTTGAAATGGCACCATTTAAACCTTCTATTCCATGCCTCATGTGGTGGCCTGTGTTGTTCCGTGTAACTGGGGCACCTTGAATCTGGAGCACAATGGCTTTTGCAGGAAACTGACCCTACCTGAGACTAAGCTCAGCTTAACAATCACACCTTACCCCTGCACTATTTTTATAATAATAAGGAAATAAGGAACACTCTTTACCCATTATGACTGATTTTGGTCCCTGACAATAAATATTTTTACCTCCGAGCCTAGGTCACCTCATGATCTCTACACATAAAAAAGTGCTTGAAGCACACTTCAGACTTGTACAGAACAAGTTATGTTTTGCCCAGTGTATTCACTTGATCTTACAGGGGCATTTGAATGTATGAGACCGTTTGCTGTTTCTTGCTGAGATTACCTTGTAAATCATACACTTTGTTTTGAGAGGTTTTATAGGCCATTTGTGGGTGGAAGTGAGGAATCAATAAATAGTGTAGATACGTATGTGACGTATGGTAGAGCAAATTGACTGAAAGTCTTAGACTGATGTAAAGAGATAAAAAGTGCAGGAATATACTGTTGGTAGGTCTTGAAAATAGACTAGATTATTAAAGCTAACAGTATTGGCAAACAAGAAAATGGCAATTAATTTAGCCAATTGCAGTATTCCTGTTTCTGCTAGCAGTCAGCCCAAATGAAAAGATGAAGTGAAATGTGGAAAAATTCCAGACCACAGTCTCAGCCCAACCATCTAGGTTCACAAATCCAAATTAGAACTGTGACTCCCACTGCTCTGAGCTCTACTCCTTTCATTTGTTCATCCTGAAATCTGATTCTAGGCCTGAAATACTTCATCGACATGCACTTTTACTTTCACGCATTTCTGCGTTGGGCTCCATTTTAAGAATAATTGCAGATAACTGATGCTTCTGGTTTTTATTGCTCACTTGATCTTCTAGAGGAAGTTAAGGGTCTCAAATCTACAAATCACATACTCTTTGGTGAAACAGGTACTAATAACAGAGAATTCCTCAATATTCTTGAAAGCATGTTGATCGGTAAAACAGGTTTTTCTTGGATATGACTTAGCAGAACTTCTAAACATACGTGAAAATATTTTCTGTGTTTAAAAATTTATTCCCCATCAAATGGTTTTCCATACCATTCCTCCAATGTAACACACCTGCAGAACAGTGTATCTTTAGGAACACTGTGAATCACCCAGTGCAGCAGCTGCTGCTTACACTGGCTAATTTGTCCATTCAATTAGACCTGTTTGTAGACTAAAACAATCCTTTTAGTTCTTTTATGCGTATTTTGGTTTCTTCTTTTTTTTTGTTTGTTTGTTTGTTTGTTTGTTTTTGTTTTNTTGTTTTTTTTTTTTTTTTGTTTTTTGTTTGGTTTTTTGTTTTGTTTTTTTTTTTTTTGACAGGGAGGGATGGTGTTATTTGGGTTTTAGCCATTTTAAATACCAGCTATATAGACGTGGGTGCTGGACTTTTTTTTTGTTTCCTTGTTGCTGTTTACATTATCTAACATGCTCATAAGGGTGCTATAACCTGCTCTGTGCCTTCAGGATCTCAGAAATCACAGTGGATTTCTACTAGAAAATAAGCAGTGGATGGAGGTGCTCAGAGCTTAAGCAGGAATAGATGTTCTGAGCTACTTTTAGAGATCTCTGACACCACTTAAGCTATGTAAATATCTCAGCCTGGTCCTGAAAATAGACAATGATCAGGGCCTAACCTATACTACAACTTAATATATCTTTTTCAAGCAGTTTACAATTATTTGCCTCACCTTTATATTTATCTTTGACTGTTCTTATGGCAGCATCTGAGCCACATGTCATTTGTTATTGCTGCTGTTCACTGACTGGATTACAATCTTCGTAAACAAGAGGAACAATGTAAAGGAGATTTCTAGTTAGTTATATTAATCCTTACCCCCTGCAATCTTATAAATAGCAGATACTGGCACCATTTTTGAGAGTTTTGATACTGATACACAATCTTAAGAAACAACCAGGATAGGTTATGGAAACATTTGCCAGAAACAAGTTTACAAGAGTCAGATTACTATTCACTATTATCTGAGAAAACAAATTCTTGGTTGTAATAATAAATGTTCTAACATGTTCTAACATGAAAGATAAGGTCTAAAAAAATAATCTGAATCTATAAATTCCATTTTGTCTGCATGTCACAACTGAAATTACAGGGATGAAGAATAGAATCTTTGATTAATAATTCTGGTCATTTCCATCTCCAATATCTGATATCAGCATCTTATGAGTATGCATTTTCCCAGTAACAGCACTAAAAAGCATTTTTGATAAGCTAGTATAGAGTTAGCTCATCTGAGACGTCTACTGCTTTTTTCATTCAGGTGCTGAGTAAATTTCCCCCCCTCTTTAAATACTGTATATTTTTTGCACTGTATGGACTTGAATGTCTTTAAAGAGTGACACAACCTCCTACAAGTAAAATAAATATGAACTGACTGTTCAACTTTGCAAGAAGTAATACACATCAAAGCTATTCAGAATTATATTTTCTCTGACATGCACTATTATTCTACACGTTTATTTTCTTATTTTTCTTTTCTTTCTTTTTTTCTTTTCCTTTTTTTTTTTTTTTCTTTTGGTGAAGAGTTGTTGTCTAGCCTTCGCTTTTGATTCCATTACTATGACCCATCAGTCTGTCATACAGTCCAGGAGACTAAAAATGTAATAACATGTTTCTTTGTCGTTACCATCTTTTTTGTCCCTATCATGCTAGAGAATTTTCTTTCACTTTTTGACATTTTTATATTTGTGGCTGACGTGTACACTATCATGCTTAATCTTACTGTTATCTTCTATTCTGCAAAAATGTTGCCATTTTACACACATCTTTTCTGAGCCTACTTCTAACAATATGATAGTTAGGTCAGGCCTCATGAGATATGTCCATGGGTTCTCTCACCCTCTTAACCGAAATTCGCCTAGATGTTCTGTATAAAGCTGGAGTGAGATTTAAGGGGCAGCACATTTACATTTTGTAGTTTTGATGTTTATCTCTAGTAAAGCAGGCAATGAAGCTGTACTACATTTTCAGACTGTACTTAAAGTAGAATTAACCCTTCTATTCAAAAGATGAAAAGTTGCAAAGTATGACTAGAGGGAATAAATAAAAGTTTTTCAGTCAAGAGATGAAAATACATTTGTGCAAAAGGAAGCAAAAGTCCCTTTGCTCTACTCTTGCCCCAAGAAAACATGTTGTGCAGGTGTATATTTAGAACCCAGGACGGATGTCATATGGTGGGTCCCTCAGGCTGCCTGACAGCCAGCAAACTGTTAAAGAAGGGGTAACAGCTGCTTCCAGTAAAACTGCAATGAAGATGGAAATGGATTAAACCCAAATTTGCTGCCCAGATCTCAAAGGAACAAGTCTGGAAAAAAGGCATCCTGTGCCTGTGGAAATGGCTTAATACCATGAAATGAGAGAGCTCCAATAATGTATCAAAGACTAATTACAACATAGTTGAGAGACACTTGATGTTGGAACTGCCCAAACTTCTCAGACTTTTTGCAGTAGGCCATTCTGAGAAGTGTTATACCAGAGAGTTAGCTGCTAGGAAATATGGGTGCATCAACGAAAATGCTGCAGCTTGAATATTGCAATAAGCACAGGATATCACACAGTATCAGTCTACCACATAAACTACCTAGCTAAATTTAATTTTATATTTAAAATATATATAGATGTATAAAGACAGAGAGGATCTTGAAAGGCATGAAGATTTTCATGATTGTTTTGGGTGAAATCCTGTTCCTCCTTATACCAGTGTCAAGAAAATATAGCAAAGACTGCACTTCAGTGTTTCAGTGCTCTTGTAATCCAGCTAAGGATCACATTATCCGCATTCACCAATTATGCTCTGTTTTGATTTTACTGTTGACACAGATGTTTGTGCTGGAAGAAATGCAAAGAGATGGTTTCTTCCTCCCTTCTTTTTTTGTTTTTCCCCTCACATGAATTGTAGCCTTTACTGGTTTAGGAATTGCAGTTATGGGAGAATATTATTTTCATGACATACTGTTAAAGAAGCATATCTGGAAACACCAATATACATGGTTTAATGTATGGGAAGAAGAGAAACCACTTGGCTGGAAATACAAATAAGAAAATTCATAGCATTCAGCTATCTTAAGGCCTAACTATGCCTAGGAATCATTTTTTTTTCTATTCTTCTCTGTCAACTTTAAAATAGGCTCCTTGTAGTGAGATTGCCCAGGTAGGGTTGGCTGACAGGAAGATGGTATATAGATGGAAATGGACCAGCAAAGCAAGGACAAATACCTAAGCTTGATCCCCACGTTTTGCCACCTAGTTTTGTCAGTGTATAATGTGAGAAAACCAAACTCCATCTAAAAAACCTTCTTCCCTTACATTAAGGCAGCTTTTTTAGCAGAATGGGTTTGCCAGCTTTTAGCATATTTTGCATGGAGGTAGTAAAACTACTGGGGGAGAAATTCCTTCTGCTAGTGTACACACTGCCTGCTCTGAAGCACTGCTGACATAGTTATGCCAATGTAACGACAAAAAAACTGACAGCTTCTCAAGTTAGCCTGTATTTATAGCTCTAGGTTAGAGACAGATTGAAAAGGCCATTAACACTTTTACGTAAAGTGCACTGTAAATAATATTTGTGTTTGAGAGAAGGTTGAAGACGGATACAATCATGTTACACTCAATTTTCTTTATTTCCTGAAATCAAGTCTGAGCAAAAGTCTGAAAAGAAAGTGTTTGAAAACTGTGATGTCCTTATATTTTTGATCTACTCATAATCAGGAAGTTACAATAACATTTAAAAATCTGTTTTGAAAAACTCATAGCTGGATTAAAGAGACTTTGATAAATTTAGAAAAAGAAAGCAAAGCTTCAGATGCATCTTCAGACTAGCAGTGCAAAAATTGTTGATAATGACAAGCACTGTGACTTTGAATGTTTCTTAGGACTTATGTGATGGTACTATCAAGAATTCATGTCCAGCACTACATGAGTTCTTTTTCCTGTTATCCGGGTCCTTAGAGGTGTGTTGAAAATGTCTCCTGTGTCTTTGTACACTTTCAAGCCCAGAATGCTTTTTCAGTTCTTCATGAGTGTGACAAGAGTGAGATTTTGAGATTTTAGAGATTAACTCTGCAGAAGTGAAAATACCAAAAATCCTGTTAATGAGGGTCTTAGGAAGTGGGAGACTCAGGCTTTGTTATTTCCCCATAAGTATTTTAGCCACCTGGTTATTTATTATTATGGACCAGGCTTGCTCAGCCCTTTAGCTATCTCTTCAAACTAATCAAGTAATCACCATTGTTACGTATTTTCTCCCGTCCCAGGTGACCAAGTTACTTTTGCACTCACTGGAACATAAAATCACATGTTCTGATCCTTTAGGTGTAAGTAAGGACTGAGAAAGGAAGAGATTCCAAAACCAAGTAGTTCTATCCTAATCCCAAAGAACATACATATTTTCAATATATGTCCCTGAAATATCTTCATCGGGAATTTTTATTCTTATGGAACCAGGGTTTTCTGATGAGGGACAAAAAAAAAAGTCTTTTGCAAAATAAAACTCCAAACAGAGCTCTGCTTGAATCTTTTCAAATCTACTTATTTAGTTTTCTCCAGTCCTTCTTCTCTAACTTCTATCACTCTTCGCACTCTGGACCAGAAATTAATCAGGTTTCTTTTTATGTTTATTGAAAGTCCCACAAGGAATATTTACACAGGATTTATCTTATCATTTCAGTTTACTCCCACTTTACAGAAGAAAAGAATAAAATAAAAGCCCTGTTTAGTCACATTCCTACAGAAAGTCTACATGAAAAGGGCACAATTTTACAATATGAAAGCTAAGTAGATTTTTTGAGTAGTTCTAATTGCACTATATTGTACTAAACTGTACTGTCTAACTGTGTAATCAAATACAGCATAAACTGTAGCTAGTACCTTGCAAGTACCAAACAACAACAAAACTAGTAACTAATAAAATATGCAAGCACAAATTCAGGAGCAACAATTGTAAAGTACAAACGTGTTAAACATCATTGCAGCTCAAATCTTATCAAGTACACATTAAAATTCAGTGCTGTAGAGAGGAAATAGCACAGTATCTTTCAACCAGCAGCCTATATCATAGTAAAGAAGAGTAGAGAAGTTTTGCAAAACCTGTCAATTTATGCAATGTGTATACAGCCAGATACATAAAGGGTAATTTTCTCACAATGGATCTGGTACATAATATTTCAGAAAGCAGGCTGATGTACTTTATTCTGGTATGTCAAGTCTCTTACATAAAGGAGCTTCCTTTTTATATGCAGGAGAACAAATGCTTTGGTATGCAAGGTTCAGCACCAAAGCTCATACTCTCATAGATTTTACATGCTGTAAGAACAATGCAATGAACCAGTCTGACCTTTGGACATTGTTCAGCCTCAAAAGCTGTGTTTCCTAATTCCTGCGCCATAACAAATAACCCATGGTATTAGAACATATGCTTGAGAAAGACATCTGACCTCAATTTTAAAGTTCAGATAGAATTTGCTATCTATTTATCACTGTATTACTGTAATGCTCAAATAAGCTTCAGTCAACAGCTATGTCTACACTCTCTAGCACTTGTCCCTATGTTTCTTCCCCCAAAAAAAGCCATCCAGACCAAATTTCCTTCCTCAGAAGAAGACAAACTTCAAAAACAAAATCTTCCTTTTTCAGATGGAACTTTCCTATATATAACAATGATTTCTAGCTGAAACCTAAGCCACTTTGAAACTAATGTACATTCTGCCATTGGCTTGATAGCCCAAGGGCGTACTCCTGAAAAAGACTTTAGAAGTTTGTAAGAGGATATGGTATTTCTCTTGCATCAGTGTTGTAGCTCTACTTTGTTCAAGATCATTAGCAAGCTGATTTGGAAAATCACAGTGGTAGTGTTAGGGAGAACTACTTTTAATGCTTTTAATGGTTAGATTGGGCATCTTCTTTATAGATGTACATCTCAGAGAATTTATATAATACAATGTACTTCCATTTCAGATGTAAATAGTTAGGAAAAGTGCTAAAAAAGCACTTGAGCTTGAAAACCTTTCCTGCTCCTCTAAGACATTAATTAACTATGTGTATCCCTGTCAATGACCGATGATGCTACTACTGCCGTAACATCCCAAAAGAGCTGTAATTCAGCAGCGAACGTTAAATCTCTTAAGTATAGGCTTAATCTCTTAAGTATATACTTAAACACATTCCTATCAATCAATGAATTAAAAGTGGGTTTATGTCCTTTTGACTTTATGGCTGGTAGCATTCAGTTTTGAATATTAAAGCAAACACAAAATAGGAACTCTAAATTTCTAATGTAATTTATTTCTGTTTCTCCAACCACCTTCTACCTTTCAAAGAATGAGCAAAAACTATTCAGTTATAGCATCTGTTGGAGGACTTAAATGTTCCATAGTGTCAATTTATTTAATAATTAACTTTTTCCATTTTGTAACAGTGGCCGCAGGCCCATCCCTGCCGGGTCTCCCTCCCTCCGTCCCCGCTCCCGCTCTCCCCTCGGGGCTCGCAGGGCTGTTTCCCGCACGGTTCCCCTCGCCCAGCCCAGGCTGCCGGGCAGCGCTTTGCCCTCCCTTGCCCAGGCTTTCCCCGGGGCTCTCGCCCGCCCGCCCGTGGCTGAGGGGCTCAGCCGAGCCCTGCGCTGGGGCCGCTGCAGCCGCCGGCACCGCCTGGGGCCGGGCCGGGCAGCCCCGGCACATCCAACATCTTGCTACACAAAGAGCATTTTCGTGGATTTCAATGCTTTTGGTTATCGTTCCTCTAGGAGACATAGTAAAATATTGTTCCAGCATTAAAATTAACTATGTGTAGCCTTGCTAATGTGTTCTTCTCTTGATACAAGGGTTTTATGTAGCCAGGATTTCAAAAAAACCTCAAACAGCATTTCCTTAAGTTCAGTAATTTTTTGAACAAATAAGGGTAATGGAAAGAAAAACACAAACAAACTAGAAAGATCTCATATTTACTGTTTGTGATGAAATAAACATTTTCATCAGAATCCTCTGTAAGTTTAATCATGTGTACAAAATGGTGGGTCTTTTATTATTCCTTGGCTTTTAAACTTTGCCTTGCACTGATGGTCATGCACAGAGAGATCTATCTCCCTATTCACACTCCAAGCTTCAGTAGATATTATTTTAATAAAATAAATTGGAGCTGGAAGTGAATTACTAGTTTTGCTATTGACTTTGTGGAGGACCATCAAACCTCATCAGTATTTAGAAGATACTTCCCAGCCAGGGAGGAGAACAAGACCACTATTCATATGCAGGGAGCAGACTTCTTCTGAGCGGGAAATGCACTCATAATCCTGTTTTCTCTCTAACAGGCAGGCATTAAAATTGAATTAAGAAGACCTCAGGTCTGCTCTCAGTTAAGATACCGACACTATTTGGAGAAGATTCTGTTCTTTTGTTTCTCTGGTTTTACTCTGCCCTGGCCATTTGATGATGACTTTTTATTACCCTGTACTTGAACAAAAACTCACAGGCAATTCTAACTCACTTCTAGCTGATACCGTAATAATAAACAGAAAGAATAAACAAAATATATAGACAAATATAGAATTTCAAACATCTAGACAAGCATTGTATTTTGGTTACTAGTTCAGGGTGAAGCTTCATGAGAGATTAAGTAAGTCTAAATGTCAGTGCACCCGTTGCTCTGGCACATTTGCTTATCTTGGCTCTCTGATGTGTCAGTTCACTTGCCAACTCAGCAGAAAACTAACTCAAAAAAGAAATAGAATAGATTCCTGCAAGCTCAGTAAGTTGAATTGATTCACTGGTAGGCCAAGTGAATGCTGGAGCTGCTACAAAAGAAGAGGGAGGAAGTGGGGAACAGTTGTAGCCCAATTTAAATCTGTTTGCGCTGCTCTAGAAATATTTCCAATTGCACAAGAAAAGTAAACAGTCTGGAACACTTAACAGAAAATGCGTGTCACCATGGTGATATTTTTTGTAATTTTTTATTTATAAATATTCGATAAGTAATATTTTTGTTGAATGTAGACTTCAGGTTAGTGAAAAATAAGCTGATGGATTATTTGCTAGTATTTTAACATCAGCAGTCTACAAAAATATTATATTTTGTATAGCTCTCCCTCACCTCTAGTTTCTGATCACAAATAGAGTTTGTTGCAACTTGTTTTCCCCTCTATCTTGTGAAGAAAAATAAAACAAACAAAAAATTTTTCATTCTTATCACTTTTAGTGGATATTGAGTCCTATAAATATAGCAGCAGCAAAAAGACTAAGAAAAAGGTGGATTCACTATTCAGCAGGGTAAGGGATCTGTTGATACAGGACACAGAAAAGGCCAAGGTACTCTATGCCTTTTTAATTTTCTTTTTTTTTTTTAAACTGGTAGAGTCTGCTCTTATATGATTCAGCTCTTTGTACTGCTTGCAGTCTTTGCAAGTGGAACAGTAACCACAGTAGAGAAAGATACATTAGGGAGCCCCTGAGTCATCTAGACATACAGAAATATTGGGCTGCGATGAGATTGCATCCAGAGGTACTGAGGGAACTGACCAAAGACACTGCAAGATCTTTACCATAATGGAAATGTCATACCAATCAGGGAGCTTGCTGGTGTTTGAAAAGACAAACATCACAGTCATCTTCAAGAAAGCAAGAGGGAGGAACTAGGGAACTGCAAACTAGTTAGCCTCACCTTGGTCCCTGACACTGTTATGGAGCAAATCCAACAGAAGCCATTTACAAATTCATGAATAACAAGACAATGATCAGGAACAGCTCTCATGAATTTACCAAGGGCAAATATTTTCTTGCTAAATCATGATGAAAAGGCCAACTCTGTGAACAAAGAGACCAGATGTTGTTTTCTTTGACTTCAGCAAGGCTCCTGACCCCATCTACCATGGTGTCATTATAGGCAAATCAGTGAGGTAGGGACAGGATAAGAGGACTACAAAGTGAATAGAAATTTGGAAGGATCTCTGGCAGCTGCTCACATAGTGATATTCTTTAGGGATATTCTTTGCATCAAAACTGTTGAATGACTTTATTAATGGCATGGAAAATGACATGAAATGGAATCTACCCTTAGAAAATCAGTAAATACTGGACTGTGGCTCATGGTCATTATGCTGGAGGGCAGGGCTGCTACCGTGATCTACACGAGCTTGGAAAGATGGGCTGATGGGGACTTCACAGGAATGAATGAGGCAAATGCACTTGCATACAGCTAGGGTAGAATAATCCCACACAACAGTACAGGATGGGGATTGACTGATTAGGAAACAGCTTTGCAGAGGGGGACTGCAGGGGGATGGTCAACAGCAAACTGAAGAGGAGTCAGCAGCGAGCTTTGCAGAGAAGGCTGGCTGCATGAACAGCATGTAGCAAACAGGCCATGGGATCCTTTCCCTCTACTCAGCATTTGTGCAACTGCATCTGCAATATCATGACTCTGCTGTGAGTGGAGGTTTGGACTGGATGACCTTAGGAGGTCTCCCCTAGCCTTATCCCTCCTGTGATTCTAAAAACCTAATTTTATTCACATAATACCTAATTATTAGGACCAACATTATACAGCATTGTATTTGTTGTTCCTAGATGATGTGTTCTTTCTGGGTGCTCAAAGATTTGGAGAATTTGATCTCCAATTAATGTGAGTACTACAATCCAGGTAGTAAAAAATCAGTGCAAAGGGCAATGGTATTGATGTTATTGATCCTATCTTTCTAGTGTGAGTATTCATGTGGCACTAATAAGATTCACCAAATTCTGTCCTAGGTGGCTACATTTAAAATATGGAATGGATTCTCTTAACACTATTTCCCTTTCAGCTGTCTCAGTTGCAATCCTCCTAAACCACTGGAATGGACACTTGAGAACATTACACACTCTTAACCTCTTTAAACTTTGTTGAGTGAGGAATTTTTTATTTGTCCTTCCATTAATAAGGAATTCTTGCCTATTCTTTATGTCTAGTGACAGTTTTTCAAGTATAAATCTATCATTAATTTATAGCCTGAATTTCGATACTCTTGGAGAAATCTCTTTTATCTGAAATACTGATTGCAAAATTATGAGTCAAACTTTTCACATTAATATACTGAACAGTTATAATTGATACCATTCTGTATAGACTTTTGAGATGTCACAAACCTCTTGTTAATCAGGTGACATTTTGTGATTGAGAATGTATTTTTTACACATTCTATAAAACATGATTTTGTATAAACTGCTAGATTCAAAAGCATAAAGAGCAGTTATTATTATGATGATTATTTTTCTTTAGATTAGAATGTATAACTGAAAGTTTTGCATAGTTCGCACAATAGAATTACATTGCATAAAGATTTAGCACTGAAAGGAACCTGATCTTTCTTCACTGAATAGAACTGTGGAGTATATAGCACACATAAAAATGAAAAATCTCATTTTTGTTGCAAAAATCTGAATCTACAGAGAATTATTAAAAAGTGGAGCCACAGCATAATGACATAAAAATTTCCATGCTGACTTTTCTGAGTCAAGATGTATGTTACAATTGTGCTACATTAATAAAAGATTAGCTAAATATGCCAATTATCTCTTCAGTGTAAAATTTCCCCCTCATTCAGTATGACTAGGAAGTTGGGAACTATTTTAACAATTTGTTCCATTTTAATCATCACAAGATCAAAATTTACATTAAAAAAAAAACCCTGAGCTTCATCAAAAATAGAACCTTTTTTTTTTTTAATTCAGATGATATCAGAATAATTATTAAAAGTTCTGGCCAAATTCTGTTGGAAGCAATTCCACTGTTTTTACTGGAGCTGCTTGTAAGGTGCTTGATCCAGGTCTACAGAATGAGAAAGGGATTTTTTTCTTCTGATTTTAATAGGAGCCAGGATAATTTGGTAATTCTGGTTTTATGATCATATATATAAAGTATTCAGTGAAAACAGAGTGGGTTAGTTTTTGTTTGGGTTTTTTTTCATCAAGAGAGTATATTCCAAATGGAAATGGTCAAGGAATTTTTTCAATTTATTTAGTTTAATGCATTTATTTTTGTGCAGTTAGCTATGACACAAGGAACAGTTTATATATCTAGTCTGCTCTAATCTAGCTGATATAAACTACTGATTTTAGTGAGGGAGGACAGTAATAATCCCAGTCTGATGAGACTTGTCTTGACTTGAGGACACATTCCTGGATCAAATCCCAGGGTAATAATGTCAAATGCTTCTACAGAGGCTTTAAACCAGCTACAATCAAAGCTCCTTGACAGGTATTAAGTGAGAAGGAAGAATAAGCATAGATTCTATTAAACAAAATAATGCATTTCTGTGTACATTTTTAGTAGAGATGTACTTCTATATTGTTAAATTAGCAGAGGTTTTCCTTGTAACTATCTCTACCTACTATATAACTATACATTTGAGATTTTAAAATGTGACTGTTTAAATTTCTATAATTTGTTGCTTAGTTTTTCATTGTAATTTTAATGCTAGGGAATAACATTCTAAGAGAATTTTTAGAATCTCAAAAAAATACAATAACTTTATTTTCAATATAACTGAAAGCCAAGACCAAGGCTTTAGTGCATTGGGGGCAGCCATTTCCTATTAATTTCTGCTTATCCACATTATATGAGTTGCATATTCAGAACTGTACATAAGGGATTTCAATACCCTGTTTCAATTAATTTCTAATGATAATTGGGAATCAAAAGCCTTTGTATGGCTTTGATAACCCAACAGAAATATGTTAAGGACTGCTATGAACGTTTAGGGAAGAACTCTACTTCAAGCATGTGAGTTGACATTAAGACAATTACTTATGCTCTTTTACTTAAACATAATCTTTTTCATCACTTGTATCCTATAGATTGGGCTTTAATTTTGAATGAAGAAGGAGTCTTTCAAAAGTTTCAATGGAAGTCAGTGGTCAACTGGGAAAATGGGAATTTTCTGTCTTGATGGATGAGATCTTTACACTCTGTATTCCCTGGTCTGGTTCACACTCCATTTTGAGGAAACAGTGTAAAAGCAAAAGAAAGACTGCCCAAGACCATCCATCTTTTCTTCTTTTCTGTCAACCCCAGCTCAACTAGGAGCATTCCTTGTTCCCAAAGTTAAGTTTCATACAACATTAGCAGAAGAGGAGAGCAACTAACAGTAAGAAATTAATAATTTATGGTCAGAAAAAATAGAAGAGTTATTGCAGTAAAAAAGATGCAGGGAGGTTGCTCCAAACAGTAGTTCTATAGCACAAAGGATCTAATAATGATGTTGCTGCAGGCAGGGACAGTGAGAAGAGGACAGAGTAATATATTCACAGAATGATGAGGCAATATAACTGTAAACAATCCTGCATGTTTTTACTGATTTTAGAAAAAAGTGATACTTTTTAGATTTGCATACTTAGCATGCTTTTGAAAATGTTACTACATTCAACTGATGACTGAGAACAAAAGAACTTTCAGTTCCCGGGCAGAAATGGTAAAATTATCTTAAGATATCGATTAAATTTTTTTTCTTTCTGTTTCATAAATAATGCTGGAACAAACTTATGTTTAGGGTATCATATGCTAGTGCCTTTTCTGTGTTTTATTTCCATAATTAAACTGATGATCTGAGATGCTGTACAGGAAAGCCCTGAAATTAAAAAAGAATGGTGCACTGTGGCCATAGTTTCACATTATAAGTGTACTGAGATATTTTAAATTGCGTTCTGTATGTTAGATTGAGATTGTTATACAAAACTGTCTCCTTGGCTTAGCTAGCTTTTCCAAAAAAGTTCCTATAGTACAATTTCTTTGTCCAAATTCCTGCTCGTCATGATTTTCGCTGTCCAAACATACATATGCACGAAGAAGCACAGAGACACACATTCCTTTCTGTAATGGGAGGAGTTTCTCCATATCTGAGAAACAGCTGGAAATCTTCTGTAGGACTAAGGTAGGATTATAGTTCCATTTTAATGTTTATACTCACAGATAAAAGCTATCGCCCATGCAGCAGGGGAGATAAGATGGCTGACAGCACTAAGCTGCCTTCACTAAGCAATGCTGATGGCTGCCTTTTTGGCAGCCTGGGGCACTATGCATGATTAAAGAGAGAAACTTAAGCTAAACCAGACACTTTAAAAAGAAATACACTTTGGAATAATGTTAACTCTACTTAGCACCTAGGATTTCACTGTATATATCTTAATAGTCTTAAGCAGCTCCCTTTGTCAGCAATTCATCCAGGAGTTAATGTGTCAAGTTTAATACGCATCAAGAAACGCTCATTTGTAACTAAAAGGTTCATAATGCAGAGGAGCTTTTCATCTTGCACATGTAATCACCAGCCTCCAAGCAGAACACACCAGAATATGTATCCTGGGCTTGAGCTCTAGAACTGCCGCAAGAAAAGGCTGGCACAAATTTTCTTGCTGTTATTTCCCTCCTCAGTCTCCTAGATTCCAAAGAAATCTGTATATGTTGGACAGATGCTGAAAATGTGCAGAAAATCAAAAGCTGTTTTCACTAGAAATTGTATATATAAAATTTATCTTGGCTAGCTCAGGAGGCAGGAAACAGCTGGTGAGGCAGGAATGCTTTCCTTTTTTTCTATCTTTGCCTCTGGTAAACCCAGTCCCATACTGAACTTATTAGGAATATTTGCCTAGTTAAGGCCACTGAAAGATGAAAAACCTATTAGGAGTAATCAGGCATGCTTTGGCTTTCAAATGGATGGATTTCCACCAGCTGTGATCCACTGAGGTCCCCTTACCCATTCTCTGAACTTCCTTGTAGTGCCTTCGTATGTGACACTCTCCTACAATTTTCTAGATGGAGTTAAGCAGATAATGGAGCCTATGCTCCATAAGACTGCAAGACTTTAAAGAGAAGTTTTAGCAGGCAAGGTGTCAGGCAACCAACTGGGTAAGGAAGGGTGAAGAACAAAATTAATGAAGTCCCAGAAGTGGAAATACTCAGGTCTTCATATCTACTGAAACTATTTTGACAATTACTTTAACTTCATGTTTGTTCAAATATTATATAGTCTTGACAATTTTTTCAGGAGATTAAAAAATCTGCATTTTATCTTTTTATCTTTAATTATATTAAAGAATAGTGACATCCTGTCTTTGGTAGCTAGTCTTTCCAAGTACATCTGTTCCAACCTTTCTTTCTTCTAGAAAGATTCATGATTTTTCAGGTTCATCTAGTTATCCTAATTAAAATATTGTCATGAGAACGATATGTGAGCTTCTTATATATGAGGTTTATTGTCATAAAGCCCCGGTTCTGAAGAAGGTTATTGAGGTTTTTGCACACAAATTTATATTAGTTGAACAGAAAAGTTCTTTAATAATATTCTAAAGAGTTGTTTAATAGTCTTTATAGTATCAAATGCCTTATTTTGGTCTTTTTTTTTTTTGCTTATTTGTTTTTTTCCCCAAAGATTGAATATTCATCTAAGAAAAAGATTTTTTAAAAACATACTGATATAAATAAAGAATCATTTAGTGTGGGAGTATTCGGCTAAGAAAGTGCAGTAATTTTAGTTTGTCTTAGGCTGGAACTTCAGAAATTCAAATTTAAATCCTTAATCTGATTGGTTCATTTAAAGTGCAACAGCCACAATAACAGAACATAAGACCCTCAAATTGTAAGTTTTTAAGCTCTTAGAACAGTGTTCTTGCTTGGGAGAAAGTTGCAAAAAAAAGTGTTTTCAATAGATGTTTGCAGTTATCAGTTGTGTATTATTCCTGTAATCCTTTATGAAATATTTACAATGGCTGCAGCTGTAGAAATATTTTTTTTGTTCTTCTTAGAACACCGTGGGTGATAGGAAAACAGATTTTTCCTCAGGTCTAATTCTATAGAATTATCTAAACAAGAAAATATAAACTTTATTTTGATTCTTGAAAAAGCCAGGGGGTTTTCACTGTTTATTGGTATTAACACTCAACTAATTCCACATAGCAAGAAGGAGGTTCTGTTCAAGGGAATGCAAAATCTGAAGGAACAATGGTGTCCCATTAACATCAAGTATTAGAATCAAGTGAGACTTTATATTTGAGGAAAAAAATCCAAGAATGTAAAACCTACGTGCCCTTTCTCATCTCACATACTAAATCTGTGACACTGCTAGGGACCATTTTTAGATTCTTAGTACACTACTTTAGCATTCTTCTGACAGCATTCTGCCAGGGAGCTGAGAAAACTAGTAGAAATTACCTGACAGAAAGCCTTAAACTGTAGGTATGGCTAGAATCTCTCCCTGCCACCACTAATGGAATACTGCTACTGACTGTGGCAGGGCTAGAATTTCATGCAAAACTTTGAGCATGCTATTTCCCTAGAAATTCTGAAAAATGGTATAATTGATCAAGCATGTGATTTATTCTAAATATGCAAAATAGAATATTAAAACTAAGAACTCGATCTTGCAGCCTCCAGGCATATTCAAGCACTATTTTTCTTTACCTATAGTAATCCCTTCAAAATTTCTGGTAAATGGAAACATCTATCAAATTTATTTTTAGAGACATATATGGGATATATGTATGTTTTACATCTGCACGTCCTGGAAAATATGATGTTGTGTCAAATTGCAAAGGGTCTTGATTCCCCTTTCATGAGAGTGGAAACCAAAAAACTAATTCCAGGAAAGACTTTTCATGGAAAAGAAAAAAAAAAAAGGTGATCGGCAATTGCAATCCCTGATGAAGAGAACATAACAGTAAGTAATTCTGGGACCAACTAAGCTATGGTCACCTTTATTCTAAAGTTAAATAGTAGCTGCAGTAACCAAAGCTGTACACAAGTGTGGGAATAAAAACAACTGGATGAAAAACAATTAAAGACCATTATTTAGAAAACTAAATAGCCAAATATAAGCCAAAAATATTTTTCTCTTTCTGTTTGGCAGCTGTTGACAGTAAGGAACAGTAAGGGTCAGTAGAAGCAAACAGGGCCAAAAGAGGTAATTTCCTGTGCTGAAAAATGCAATAACAAAATATTAATAGATGTGAGAAAGTAATAAACGTGAGAGTAACATGATTACTTTGTTCACATGACATGATAAGCTAAAAGGAGCACCAACGTAAGTTAGTAGGCTAGACATAGATATGTGGGTAAATTAAGCACAGTTATCCCTGCTGGGTGCATGAGGACAGACACCCTGAAGCTGAGAGCTCCCCATACAGGTCCTCATACAGTGTGACTTGTGGGATATGCATCTCAGATCAGCTGTGACACAAAGAATGCTGGGGGTCCTCTCAGAGGGAATGGGATAACTTACTCCTCCAAAGCTCTCTGGGAATCCAGGAGTAAAGATGCCTATCAACAGCCTGCTTCATGGCCAATATGGTAAGACAACTTAAGAATAAGGAATTGATAGGAACTAAATCATTAACAAGCCTGAACAAGCTATCCAGACCTTCTCTAATGGGCTTTAAAACCAAGCTGTTTCTAAGCTAAACCCCAAGCTGCATTAATTTAAGTGGAGGTGGGTTTCATCACCTTCTTTTTATTATGTTATCTTGCTTCTCTTGAAAAGCTGTGAAGGCAGCGATGACAGGTGAAGTACCAAGATTTCCCTTGATCTCACTCATTCGTATAGTTGACATTTGGAGAGTGTCATCGACACAATATTTTGATGCTTGTGTATGTTGTCAAGAGCAGACCAAGGCAAAGCAACTGAAAATTTAGCAGAAACAAAACACATTTGTGACATTATCCCACATTTACTTTTAGAAGCTAATGTTTTTGGAGGCAGAACTATGTAGTTCATAGTGCCTAACAAAGGATCTTTCTGCTTATTTAATACCTAGGCATTGACTTAAGCCCAAAGTACAGTCAATTTTTGAGAAAATATAAGAATTTTTAGGAAGGAATTTATTTTTCAAGACAGAATTAACTTTCTAGGGAAAGAAAATTCTAAACCTGTAAATAGTGCTGAGTTTTCACAGACCAAAAATAATGGAGAAAAAAAAGGAAATTAAGACAGTGTGATCTTTGTCAAAAGAATGAATTCTTGACCAATTTTAGGAATGCTTAGGAAAGCCACGTATTTTCTTTCAAAGTGTAGAACTGAAATGCAGATGCAATAACGTGGCTTGTTTAACTAAAACCTTTTAGAAAAACATTAAGTGGGAAGAGATGTCAGGAAAGATGGGAAAATTCATTCAGCATTGACCAAGGAGGTTGGAGTTTTTTCCCAAAGGCATTACATAAAACTCTACAATATTGCAATGTAATATTAGCCTCCCCACCTCTCTGCTGCATATCCTTTCTTTCCTCCTCTTATATTACAGAGATAAAGATTTTGTCCAAGAGAACTGAGATTTTATAATGCCAACTACAGCAAAACAGAAATTCAGAGAAGGAAAGGCAGGGCACCATACATTAAGTGGTCATTTGAGGCCAATAAATTATGACCATAACTAGAGCCAGTATCATTTGAGTACTCTTTGGTTTCTGATGATAAAGCACTAGCTTACTGCAGTGTTGACAACGATCCTATGGCTCCAGCTTATAGCTTGTCCATTTGCTACCCAGCCATCCACAGTGAATTTAATATAATGCAATAATCACACTCATCAGAAGCAGGAACGGATTCAGACTTAACCCAACAGAAAAGACTGCCAACCAAGCAGAGCAAGGCAGTGAGAAACATTGATGTGAGGTCTTTAGCTCATGTCATGCAGCTATTAAGCATGCCAATAGCTTCAGCAGAGAGAACTAATGGGATCCAGGTGTGACAACCAAGAGGTGAGAATGTGTGTAGTGAACATCACTATGACAAAACTCAAAACATTGTTACTTTTTGCACCCGAGCTCATAAAGATGGTAGTAACAGCAAATCAAATGTATAATTAAGCTTTGTTTGTAAGCTAAGTATGCAACTTGCATTATTATTCTATTATGACAGACTTTTCTACTACAGAAATATTTGAAGGATACATTCTAATTCAGACAATCATGTAATACAATGCATCATACAATGAAAGCAGACAATTCACTAAGATCTCCTGCATCGTTCAGATCATGATATGCCACACTGCCTTCCTCATGAAACCCATGTCTTCTGGTTTAATTGCTGCTTATCTTTCAGAAAGTCATCCAGCTAGATCTTCTTCCAAGATGTCCCCAAGCCATATCAGCTTTTTGTTGGAAGCACATTCAGATGGTACATTAGGTCCAAATTTTTATGTATGTATATGATTAGTTCTTTTCAAATTTCTTCCTGCAATTGTAGCCCCACTACACTAAATATGAAAGGTTAGCACAATATGAGTGGGAAGTTCAAGTGTTTGTTTTGATAAACTTTTCTCAAGTTCTTGAGAGTCTTTCTGGTAAAAAGGTGAAGCACCCTAAATTCCTGGTATCATAATCCAGGATCATAATTACAGTTAGTGTAATAAGGGCTGAATGACCTAAATTCAGATCTCTACTAACCATCCCAACTGAGAGCTCAGTCCTTGGTCAGCTGGCAAGTGTGGCAGACATGAGGAAGAAACAAAAGAGAAACGTTTACTTATCCATATTTCTCTCAAATTTCAGGAAGTTTAAATAAACCACATAAATTTCAACAGCTCTGAATCCTTTCTTTCTAGCCAGCTATCACTGTATCAGTGTTTCTGCAGTATGAATAAATGCGTAAATGTATGGGTATTCATAAACATTTATGTACATATTAGCAACGATAACTGAAACTACTCTACCTGTAAAGTATCTAGAATAATGACTGTGTCATGGCCTGCTGTTTGAGAAAGAAATTACCAATCAAGTAACAGCTGATAAGGAATTTTCTTTCTAAGAGTCTTATAAAAGGTCATCAAGATACAGCGTTTGAGACGGCTCGCAGGCTCATTCTTTGTACTTAATATATTCAGTGATTTCTGTTTGCTGCATTTAACACACTGCATCAGCACACTGGCCAGAGGGACTCGGAAAAAAAAAAAGTGTTTTTTCATTTATTTGGTTTTACAGCAAAAAGTCTCAAAAATACAACTTTATTTCCAGTAATTACATCTGGATTCTGCCACCAAAAAGTGAGTGTTTCATCATGTTTAACACTTCAGAACCCTGTGGGAAGACATGATGTAAACTACATATGCAAAAAACCGACCAACCATACTCCAGAAAGGATTTCTGATCTAATAATAGGTGTTATTTAATGTGAGAACCCAAAAGCCTGACCACACCAAGAGTTCTGATTCTCTGAAGCGTAAGAGCTTTCCGGCTGGATCAGACTGGCAGTATGCCTGGTCTGGCCTGCTTGGCTTCAGCCTTTTTTAGTGTTGTCTTTTTTATTATTGCACCTATCCTTGCAATAGGATATAAGTCTACTAAGTAGGGGAGAAAAAACATTCAAACAAACTAAACACAAGCAGAAATATAAAATTTTTTTTTGTTCTTAGTCTTTGAAAGTAAATTCAAAATTTATGCAAGAAATGTCCATTTTGTCAAACTTAGAAAACCAAGCTGGCTCATCTGGCAATGTAGGGTTCGGGTTTTTTTCCCAGCACTATTCTCCAGTTTTATAAAGTTTTCTTTTGAGATGAAGTCAATGAAGCTGTGTGATCAACAAAAACTGTAGCATCTAAAATAATATGCAATAGAAGTTTACTTGTATCATTGTTTGAAGTTATTTAGAGCTCTCTTTTTAGCTCAAATGTTATTGAAATAGTTTTTTGGTTAATTTGTGTCAGTTTGAGAAAAATCACTAAATGGAGTAATTTTTTCCGTCATGATTCTTTGAATAAGAAAGAAAACATACGAAAAGATTTTATTCTGTAAGTGTTCAGAGAAAATTATTTTATTCTTTCAAGGTTTGGTGCATATTTATCTATTTATTTATTAATTTAAATACTGCGAATAGAAAAGCATTTTTTTATGCAATCTCTACTTTACTCTCAATTACCTCTGTTACCAATTTCTCTTCAGTTACTGATGTGTCCAGTCAATTTTCTCTCTCTGTCCAATTTCTGTGACAAAATGCTATAATATACTTCTTCTCTTTGCACACTTTCTCTGCCCTCTAAATTGTTTAAATTGTTGGATAGCGTTTCTTGGCAGCAGTCACTAACAGCAGTTAATATTTTATAAACTTTTCTTATAATTACAAATTGTGCCATGAAGGTAGCAATTGAGAAAAGTGCTTTTAAATTCATCCTGTAAACTATGTAGTGGTTATATCAATCCAGAAGAAAACACTGGATTTCTTTTCTCTTATAATCTCAGTCTTACAGAAAATTTGGATTTTTCAAATCCATTTTTCCATTGCTGTTTAGAGGCATAAGCAAACTCTTTCTAAAAAACATACTGTTTATTAATTTTGCTGGCTGAATTTGCCTCTTTTTTTAACATTAGAATGAGAATTGTGGTCAACAGCTAATTCTTGATTAATTAATTTATAATTATTTGGTTTTCCTCCAGAAGTAATTAAGAGTTTGACCAGAGTAGTGGTATTATGAACTAGCAAATGACACAAACCATTTTAAAATAAAAACCTTTCCCCATGAAAGAACTTAAAAATATTTTGACAATTACTTTTGTGCAGCAATACAGTGACTAGTAAGAATAAATTTTCAGCCATGTTGATTTATTTTGCACGTGCTCTTTTTAGAAGAATGGGCAAGACATGCAGACACCGTTAAAAGAGAGGGACTTCTGTTGAAATGTCAGCTGAGGGGGCTGGGGGTGAGGCTTTGCAGTTTTCAGTCTTTCCTTGAATTGACTATAAGGCCTAATGATATTGACAGCTTTCCAAATTTTGTATCTACAATAAAATCTGCTACGATGCTGTCTGTACAGCTGGACCCAGAGCTGAGCATCATCCCACCCGGGAGAGGGAAGGAGGCTGGCTCACAGGGGGGCATGGAGAGCTGGCGGAACACCAGCAAGGGGCCGCCTAGACCACCAGAGAGGAGGGGAGGGCGCGCCTAAGGAGGAATAGACGAGACGCAGGGACTCTCTCATGGAACAGCAGGGACTTTACTGGACTTGGGGATCACGAGAAAAGCCCTGAGGGGCCGTTACAGAGAGATTTACTCCTTACAGAGAGGTCGGGGCAGGCATGAAACCACCAATGGTACAGGTACTCAGGGTTTGAACCTTGGCGGCAAAGGGTACAGACCAATGGGGACTGCCGTGGGAGGGGAGAAATACCGTGGGACAACGGGGGATCGAGGGATACAGAATCTCTGTGGGAAAAACCAAATACAGGGCGGGGAGGGAGAGGGGGAGACGGCAATGGCTGGTATGGTATTGCTGGCCGTGGAAACTGCAGTAACACACTGCAACAAAAATCTATAGTAAATTTGCACCAGATGTCTTCACTAGTCAAGAAAGATTTGTCCGAAGAGATTGTGCTTGGTTTTTTTTCCCAAATTTTAGTTGGTTGCATCATAATAATAATAATAATAATAGTAAAAAGCTTAATCTTTTTAACAATGAGAAACTTATAGCAAATAAGGAAATTTAATATTGCAATTTAATTTAATGGTATAGCTTTTACTCTTGATTTGATACCATAAAAATACATTGAATACTTTTAATTTCATTCAAGGTGATAAATCATCTGTGCTTTAGGAAGAATGTAGGTAGTGTATATTAGGGGGAATATTTCTGGCATCTGTGCCTTCTTCTATGACTGAACAAGCTGGACTGTGTTCTACAAAGCCTGCTGAACTCCTTCCAGGGTTTTGAAAGGTTCTCAACAAAGTTATTCAAAGAAATCTGATTTCAGTTCTGTTATGAAACACAGAAAAAAAAAAGAATCTCGGTTGATTAAATATGCGTCTTTAGATTGCAGATTAAGTTCTACGTTACTTCACACCTCATGCTAATTTGTCACGCATTGTTGCAGTGCCTTCTCAGACAGTTTATTTCCACCCTTGCCCTTGCAATGGGTGAAACACATCTGGCTCTCTCTCACCCTTTGCCGGCAAATACGCTGTTGAAACTTAGCGTTACTGCTTTGCTAAAGACAAGCTGAGATGAAGTGCAAGAAGGTTCTGTGTGCTGTGATATGCAGGAAGCCAGACAGCCATCTCCTTCCTCTAAGAACTTGCATCTATGGAAAGCTTTAAACAAATATAAACTAAGATTTCTTTCTCGTTCATCCATCATGGTCAACTTTCATTTGCAATGCACTCACAAAATGTTTTCCTTGTCTCTCTATTATTGTCCTAAATAATGACAAACCACTGTCATATACAAGGTGATGATCTTTGCATCGCAGTAATGTTAACAGCCATGCTTCATTTTTATCTCAGTATTCCCAGGTCTGGTTTTCAACCTTAGAAAGAGCAACTGAACAGGTTATTATGTTTCCCAATGGCTTTTCATTTTAAGTCTGAAATGGAAGACAATTTTCACTTTTGACAATCTAGTGCACATAAATCACTTATGTTAGAGAAAGCTTGCAGTGTGGGCATGGTAATATGTAATAACTCATTTTCCTATTCATCCAGTGAGCTCCATCCAGACACAAAGCATAAACAAACAAACAAAAAGAGAGAGATGACAATTACATTTTTCTTGAGTCATTTATATTTAGCATTCATTCTGCCTGAAGTGAAATTGAAAGGCTGGGAAATCTTCAGCTAGTTAAAAGAAATCCTTTTGGAACTAATCCATGTCTGTTTTGAAGTCAGTGATAGTTTTTCTAGTCGACTTCATTGATGCTAGATCAAATAGCTGTAAGTGGTGGTTTGTCTGTTTTCTTACTAGAAATTGAATTTGCAAGTGAACATTTGGCCTCACTAAATTTCATCCATTTATTTTTTTTAACTTTATTCAGTCTAGAATTTCACCCACTACATTTGAAAATAAATCAAATCCCACCAGCTTCCTGTGGCCTGAAGTCGATGTGATCTGAGGTAGGAGCAAAGATATTCAGGATTGTGTATATTAAAATATTGCCACACTTCTAAAAGCAGTCAGATGTTTCAGAAAAAAAGTTTATGGGCAATCACAGGACAGCAGGTAGGCAGCCACATAAATGAAGCATAATTGGCTGACTACAAATTTTAGTCAATAGCAAAATGTTTGATAAGGTGACCTTTTAAATTAACCTGCTTTGAAGATGCAATCTTTCTGAATAGACAGACACAAAGAAGCCTATTAGCAATAGGTAAGTTGAAAAGAGAAGCCATCAATCAAATTTGATGATAAAAAAGTTCAATTTTCAAATAGCCCATTTAATCACTGAAGTCTTTTGCTTTAGCAGAAACAATTGCTTAATCAACACTACTTAGCTTCAGTAGTTAAACCTGTTCCAACAGAATGTGGTGATCTTCCTTGTTCAACTATAGTTCATACCAAAGGAGGAGATTACAGATCCTTTTTCTGTTGTTCCTTTAACTTGTTTTGAAAAGCTGTTCTTAAAAATGAATTCTGTAGTTTGTGCCCACAGGCTAGAAGAGCAGTCCAGTGCAGCCAAAATGACTGCACAGCAATATCTAGAGCTCAAATGGAAATAGATATTGATACCCAGTCGATCGGTGACTCACTCCAAACATATGGCATCCACTTTAGAAATCATTTAAAATCTTTCTCAAAATGCTGAGAATTGTTGTACAAGTGGAAAAGGTCACAATCAAGAGGCAACTATATCGTTTATCCTGGGGTGGGGAGGTTTCACCATTACTTCCGTATGTGACAAGGTTCCATCTGCTGCACATAAGGATTATTCATTTAAATTTTGTATACACAATCTCCTTTACTCACTCGGTGTTAAGATGTAACACTGTATAAAACATTCTAGAGATTCAATAGCAAGATCTAAATACAGACAAGAAGACAACAAGTTCGTTAATTTCTCATGGATTTGTAGAAGTCTAAAGGATACAAGACAACCTAATCCTAAAAGGTTTGTTAAATATCTTACTTTATCAGGTGGAATTTAATTTAAATGCATAAATTTTTTTTCATTTCAGAAGGCCTCTTCTGATTTCAGTTTTAACTGAAACACAAAGAAGGATGTTAAGGTACAGACTTGTCTTCAGGTGATTAGCACAGGAAAAGCCTTCCTTTCCATTGCACTGGCTCTTTGGAAAGTTTGGTGTACAGAGCCTTGCCTTTCTAGCACTAGATTTTCTTAAAATGCATTTCATTTTATATGGAGGTAGAATTGTGAAATAGGTATTAATTTTATTCTACCATAACAATAAAATACTTTTATGTTAGGTGGAGTGAGTTCGGTGCACAGACACTAGCACATCTCCTGGCTTTCATCAGGAAAAGCAGCAGAGATTCAGGCTAGTCACTCTACTGTAGGAGTGACAGTTCTGTTTCTCATATTAATCTCATTTTTTTAAATCTCTGAGACAGAAGTTGACAGTTTTAAGACAACAAAGAGAAAAAAAAGGGGGGGAAAGGAAAAGTAGAAAAGACAATTTGTCAGTCTTTACATGAAACATTGCTTTTTACTCATTTCTGGCCTCTAAACATGAAAGATCTTGTTGGTGTCCCCAATTAAACGTAGGAGATCAAAGAATCAGTGATATATAACCTGCTGTCTGTCTAGCAGTATTTCATAAGAGAGATCAACTGAAAATTATAGAAAAATGTGCCAAAAGTTGCTAGAATGTAGCTTTTTTTTT
>VZRQ01000149.1:38739-109697 GCA_013397975.1 Machaerirhynchus nigripectus | reverse complement strand
TTTTTTTTTTTTTTTTTTTTTTTTTTTTGCTTTTAAGAGAAACGAAAGAAATTGCAGGCGATCTTTCCTGACTGTTTCCTGTTATCACACAATTATGTAGGTATCAAATGGAGCATTAAATTACATGAGGTAGAAACACAAGGAATGAAAAGTTCAAAAAGTACTTGTGTCAGAAATATCAAATTATTATTTGCCTTCTCTGGCATCCACGACAATATACGAGGTGCTCTATGTGGTCTGTATGACCTTATTTCTGAAGAATTTTACTTAGAAGAGTGAAAAATTTTGATTATCAGATATTTTAAATAAATAATAGGGGAAAATATGTATTATGAATTATGAATTTCCTGTCTTTTCCTCCTACATTTCCCCTTTAAATTCACCCTTTCCAGTTAGTTGAGTCCAAAAGGCTGAGAAAATAGATGAAGAAAGAAAAAATGGAGAAAAAGGAGCATTGTAGAGATGAGGATTGCTCTTTTTAACAACACTGTCTCCCCCCCAAAATTGTTGGAATAATACATTTTTGCTGTAAGTGTGGGTTTTTGTTAAGATTTTCCAATGCAAAAAATGTCTGCAGATTTTTTGAGCTTTTTTCTTCTTTTTTTGACTGTCCACATAAAAACAGGTTATCTGTAAAGATCTATGATAATTTGGTGGACTTACTCCTTGCCTGATTCTTTTACAGCATAGAGTCAGAACTAGTAAAATTCAAGTCCTAGTGCCATTCTCATTCCCTGGTGAAGAGGAGATACCTCTGTGACTGATATCAAAGCACTGTGACATGGATTTTAGTGGCCTAGAACTCAGTTTCTGCTTTTTGGTGGAAGTTTGGATACTAAGTTTTAGGTCTTCACGTATCTTCACAGCTTTAGTGCTGCAAGTCTACCTCTTTCAGACTGTTGCTAAAATAAACTCAAACATACCACGAATGCAAGATCGAGCTGTAACTTTGCCTATGGGAGGAACGTATTACTCAGACTTTGTGTTCTGTGCACTCGTCAAATGGATGATGTGTGAGTTTGAAAGGCTCTTTGATGCCAGAGATACTCCACTATCCCCCTTGTGTAAGCTGCTTTGAGATTTCCAGATGAAAAGTGCTATAAAAGTTCTAAATGGTATTGCTGTTATTATTTATTATATATTAAGCTAGAGTAAACGGCACATTACTTTTTCATGTTTATGCTTGGAAAGGGGAATGTATGGATAACTCATATTTGATAGTGTAAGTATTTGGAACATTTGCTCTGTGCCCTACCATCTGTTTCCATTATTAAAGCCAAGAGAGAGTTTTACATGGGCAGAAACAGAACAAGGATGGCAAATTCATTTCGCTGTTGTAGGTATTGAATCAGGGATGTTTCTCTGTTCACTTTCTAGTTTTCATACTTCATCCAGCTGTAATTGTCTGCTTTTTGTTTTCGGTACCTTTTTGCCAGCCACTAATGGTGCACACCACTGGGTTGTGAGAAACTTAATAGTTTCATAAACTTTATTACAACGTCTCTATAAACATCTCAAAACCTAAAATTACAAATAATTGCTTCTCATTAGCAATGGCCTATAAACATTTTATTGGTTCACCAATACTGAATCTGTATAAATAATATGTGCGGGACCAGAGGAAATAGCCTACATACTATTAAACACACCCTGGACTATGAAAAGCAAAATGCATGACAGCAAAAAAATGTAAAAATCCAACATGAAGAGCCACAATGAAATTTCTTGCTTTTAAACAGAACTTCCAAGGAATTAACTGAGAGATTTAGCATAAAGATTTAAGGGATAATGAACTCCATAGACATACAATAACAGATTTCTGGCAAAGATGTTATTTGCTGATTTCAACTTTTTTCAGATTGTCTGTCATGGCCACATTTGCCTTTAGTTTTAAATTCAATACAAAATCCTTCAAAGATAATTGTAGAATATGTTAATGCCTTGTACAAAATAAGGCTTCACCTTCAATTGTTGCCTGGCCACTGAAATGATATTAATTGCAATATTAATTGCTGCAGTCTTAGCAGCCTGCTAGATAATTGCAGTTAAGCATAATTTAAGGTTGAAATCTTCTAAACTGAAATCTGATCTTGGGTTCCACAACTGACTGTGGTCACTGTCAAGCATGACACGCATTACACACGACTGGTATTCAAATAAAGTCCAACACTTTCAAGAAATAATGTGTTGTAAGGTGTTTCTCATAAGACAATCCATAGCACCAGGCACATACAGAAATCTGGCATAAATTTTGGTTTCAAGGCCTTAATATTCAGACAGGCACTATATGAAAATGTATCAGAAAGTAATAAACAGTAAGAGCCACTTAAGTGTAAGGAAAACTCCTTGAGTTAGTCTCTGTGCTAGTTTCAGTTAGGAAAAAGAACATTTTCTTCCCGATAGCTGGTATGGGGCTGCGTTTGGATTTGTGCTGAAAACAGTGCCAATAACACAGGGATGTTTTTGTTATTGCTGAGCAGTGCTTGCACAGAGCCAAAGCCTCTTCTGCTCCTCCCACTGCCCTGCTGTCAGGGATGTTGGGGGTGCATGGGAAGTTGGGAGGAGAGACATCTGAGACAGCTAACCCCAGCTGACCAAAGCGATATTCCAGACCATATAGTGTCACACTCAGCACATAAAACTGGGAAAGAAGGAGGGGGGGATGTTCAAAGCGATGGTGTTTCTCTTCCCAAGTCACCATTATGTGTGATGGAGCCTTTCTTTCCTGGGTATGGCTGAACACCTGCCTGTCCATGGGAAGCAGTGAATGAATTCCTTGTTTCGCTTTGTTTGTGTGTGGCTTTTGCTCTCCCTACTGAACTATCTTTTTCTCAAACCCATGAGTTTTCTCACTTTCACCCTTCTGATCCTCTACCCCATCCCACTCGGAGAGTGTGAGTGAACGGCTGCAAGGAGCTTAGTTGTCAGCTGGGGTTAAACCACAACAGTCTCTGAAACTGAGAAGGTGGCACCTAAGTTAAATGATTTTCAAAAGTTCGGAGCCTTCAAGAGGCCTTCCAGAAGGCAAAAGGAATAGGCTTTTTTAGTTCACAGGTTTCAGCTTTTTTTTCTTTGATGACTAAAAACAAATATTTTAAGACTGTTGTTGATTGCAGGCAGAATTGCTCAATTGCAATTTTTAAATGTCTCGTATAATAAGACTATGAAATTATTCCACACATGGATTGTTTAAAACAGCTGCAGTAAGTGCCTAAAATTATTTCATCTAGTACAATGCCATTTTAACTACTTTTTTAAATTTAGAAAAATATATGCAATTAAGGTGCAATTACCGAAAAATGAAAGTGCCAGTATAATTAAAATATATTAAATGTATAAATATGTCCAAAATTCCTGCTGATTTATTTGTCTGCTTCTATACTCTGAATTGTTTTTTCAAGATAATTTCTTTCCCATGTATTTTAGGAAGCTTAGCTGGTGGAAAACATTTCCAATATGTCAAAAATAATTTAATTTTTTTCCCAAAATAGTTAAATTAGCACTTGTTTTAAAATAAAATTAGACATAAAATCAAAAAAAGTTGTAATACTACATCAGAATGTAGAAGTAGCAGTCCTGATAGCTAATGTTCAATTAAACCAAGAACAAACTCACTCATCATTACTTTCAGTGGAAAGAAACTCCTAATTCTGCCTCCCTACAACTGAAAAGGGTTGAACTGTTTACTTAAGAAATAGGACTGAAAAACCTAGAAATGGAAAACTTAAAAGAAATGTGTCCACCTTCTCTTACAGTGCTAGACATCCAGGAAAATTGGCATGCAGCAAGTTTATGACTGATAAAAGAAAAAACTTTCTCACACAAGCAGCTTTGGGAACTAATTGCCTGAAGGTATCAGCAAAGCCAAGAGCTTATCAGGGTTGAAAACAGGATTTAACATTTACACAGATAACAAGAATATACAAACCTGTAATAGTAGGATTAAGTGTTTGACCCTGCACCAGCTGGATTGAATGGGTTTCCTATGACTTCAGTGGTGTGAGATCCAGACTGGAAAAGAGAACTTTAGAGAGGATAAAACCCTCCAGCTTCAGAATATAAGGCTTTAACAATCAGTGATTAGGAGAATATTTTTCTGACAATGAATCCCATAACTTTGTGATGGATATTTCTTCTCTCTTGTATTAATTTGGGAGTGAATTAGCCTTCGTCTTTCTTTTTAGGGGTAAGCCTAAAAGATCTATCCAAATCCTCATCAATAAAATGTAAGTCAGTCACAAATAGAGTGGATCCAGCCTACTTAATATTAAAGTACTGTTAGAAATAAGAACCAATATATGCTGAGAAAAACTAAAATACAGGGGTTTCTTGTTGTATTTAAAAGAGTACTGTACATCAGCTCAAGTCCAGCGGAAAGCAAATAATTTCAATGAACTTTAGTGTATCTTGCAGGTAATATACACTATGTATATTTCTGCAGTGGCTGTAGAAATTGCTCTTATTTTTGACTGAATAACAGAGTTAATACTGCACATTCAGATGAAACATGCAGAAATGATCAGCGCATACTTTTAAGCTAACCTCAGCAGTCTCACCTACCCTTTCATAGCGTCATTATGCCAATAATTAGGTATGCAAGTATGGGTTTAACTCCAGAGAACTTTAAATTGTTTTTTAATTTCCACTGTGAAATATTGCCTTAGTGTTACTTCCAAGTGTAAGCTATAAAAAGAAAAGAATCATGAAATCATGTTAAATAGGAATAATTTTCCTATTTCTCTTTCTGATCTAATGTTTGCTTGGCATGCCAAAATGTACACGAACAAACAATTGCGAAGTAGAAATTATTCCTTCTGAATTATTCTGAAAATTAATTTTAAAATGATTGTCTGACAGTTACTACTCCTAGATATCAGAATTACGACAGTAAGTAGGATTGAGAAAATGTGGATTTCTCTATGGAGAGAAAAAGAAAATTTTTAATGTTGCAAATGATTTTTTTAATGATCAAGCACATATTAGAACATACTTTCATTTTGTAACATTTGTTTATAATGAATACATCCTATACATGCACACACAGTTGAGTATCTACACTTTACGTGTTCACTTGAAGTCAGCTACCAATAAGCCATGGCTAAATTATTCACAGTAAAAATATTGTCTAAAATGATGACTCTCCCTAAACACTGAAAGTAAATTAGGCAGAAGTTTTAAATTAAAAAGAACCTAGTCTTTAAATATTCTCAGTACTACAGAAACATGATTTTTGTCTAGGAAGGTTTATGATTGAATCTGCAGGGGAATTTTAAAGAAACTTTGAAACTGGGAAAATATTTGTGTATTTTTATTAGATGGTACACTCAGACAGTGGTGTTTTATATATGAAGAAAAAATTTTACTTTTTGGACACCAGCTGTTTCCTAGCAAAGCAGGAGACTATTACTCTTCGAATTAATCATAAACAATTACATATAGGAGCATAAACTGTTCTTTAGTTTCTTCACAGAAAAGGTGTAACAATTTCCCTTTCAAGTTTGGAGAGTAATTTCTAGTGCTACTTTTAATATTGTGACTGATGCCTTGAGTGTCTACCTAGAAACAGCGACTAGACAGGAGTAAGGGAATAAAGGCAGGTATTTATTTGAAAGGCCTTCAGAGGTACACCCTGGGGAGTCAGAGGCTACTTCCAAAATGGACCTCAAGGTAGATGACGAGTCACGAGTTCTTCACACTTTTATAGGTTTCGTTCATTTGCATATCAGGGTTAATTATCCAATTAAAGCTTCAGTTGATGATGTAATTTCACCAGCTCACTCCCCTTCTAAAGATATTAATTTACACATTTTGGGCCTAGGACTGTCTGGGTGTCCTTGGAGAGCAGGCTTGAGAAGCTTTCTTATGTCTATCCAGCATAAGAGAACAGCTAACAGGCTAAAAGAAACTTCAGAGTTACACACTAAGCAGTACAGAATTTGAAAAAATATAAAAGTTAAAATCTAAGGCATCATGACTGAAACCTAAGACTACAGAAGATTACTGCTGGGTATGCCTGTTGCTATTAAATCATTTAAGCATTTTAGTATTGTTACTGATGGTTCTGACCTCCCACTCCTTGAAATTTATTGAACTTGGATGGATACACATGAAATTTTTTCTAAAAAAATACATCATTTTTCTATTATATTTGGGTAGACATAGTAAAGCAGACGTTATCTGGAATGCATTTGGGATATTAAAGGTGGTATTGGGAATCTTCTCATTTCACACCAGAAGTTTAAATGTTACTCATGTATCATAGAGAATTTCAAGTATCATTATAATGTGAACAGTACTGCACAAATAGATCACCCTGGCATGCATATTCAAGTTCAGAAGAGAATCATTAACTTGTCCTAAGACACACGTTATTAAGTTAAAGAAAATGCATCTATCAGCTTCCCGGGTTTTTGGTGAGATGAGGGGAAAGTGTAGTGGTGGATTGTAGGTGCAAAGCAGTAGCGATCCCTAGTCTTTTCTACTTCGTTTGGAATTATTTCTATTAGATGATCATCAACATTTTTTGTCAAAGCAGAGTCTCCTGGCAATAGTAAGATTCATATTTTTTTCCCGTAAACTTTAAACAAGACCTTTATATATATTAACTTAATTTCAGTTCCAGGATACCATTAAGATTCCAGATAATTGGTAAAAATTTCAGTTAAAATCCATTTCTAATTTAATCTGTTTTTAAATAGATGCAAACCGTGATACTAAAATTAAAAATTTGCTTTTATTTTCTGTACTTTTAACAAAATCAGCTTGTTATCATAGCTTTTGTGGTAATAACAGAACAATGCTCTGTAACCTTGTTATAAAAGTACTGCTTTATTGCATCATAAATAATTCATAAGAATGAATAATATGAATTACAGAACCATAGAAAATGAAGGGTTGGACAGGACCTTGAAGGCCTTCTATTCCTAACCCCTCCTGCCATGGGCAGGGACACCTCCCACCAGACCAGGTTGCTCAAGGACTTGTCCAACCTGGCCTTGAATACTGCCAGGCTTGGTGCATCCAGAACCTCCTGGGCAACCTGTTCCAGTGACTCACCACTCTCACAGTCAAGAATTTCTCCCTAATATTGAACCTAGATTTCTCTTTCAGTTTGTACCCATTACTCCTTGTCCTGTTACTACTGTTCCTGACAAAGAGTCCCTATCCGGCTTCCTGGTAGGTCCCTTCTGGAGGGGTCTCCACACAACCTTCTCTTCTCCAGGCTGAACAGCCCCAACTTTGCTTGTCTTCGTAGGGAAGATGCTCCAGTCCTCTTATCAACTCTGTGGCCCTTCTTTGGACTTGCTCCAACAGTTCCATGTCCTTTTACACTGAGGACTCCAGAGCTGGAAGCAGCACTCTAGCTGGGGTCTCAGATGAACAGAGTAGAGGGGAAGGATCATCTTTGACTTGCTGGCCAAGCTGCTTTGGGTGCAGCCCAGGGTTCCATTGGCTTTCTGGGCTGTGAACACACACTGCTGGCTCATGTTGAGTTTTTCATCAGCTATCTGCCGCAAGTCCTTCTCCGCAGGGCTGCTCTCAAGCCAGGTGTAGGATCTTGCTTTGTTGAACCTCACAATGTTTATACAGTCACACCTCTCCAGCCTGTCGAGTCCCTCTGGTTGCCATCCCTTCCCACCAGCATGTCGACCACCCCACACAGCTCAGTGTTGTCAGTGAATTTGCTGAGGGTGCCCCCAATCCCGCTGTCCATGTCACCAACAAGATGTTTAACTGTATTGGCCCCAGGACCAACTCCTGAGGGACACCATATGAGAGGTAACAACGAATGGATGGTACATAATCAGATTGACTGTAGGACAATGAACTAACAAAGAACGTACAGAGTGAAAAAACCACAACACACCACCAGATCAAAACCCTCCAAAAAAGAGAAGAATCTAAGTTTTATATATCGGAGATTATCAACTCAGTTTGCCTAGAATGGAAAGAATCACAGCTATGAATGAACAGAGCAGAAGTCTTTGAGGACTTGCACATTCACAATGAAAATTACACAGAGGACCACTAATTATTACTTTGCAAATAATACAGGGTAAGAAGATACTATAGTTTTCATATGATTACTGCTACAGATGATGTAGGCACCAAGATGAGAAAGGTTTCATTGACATTGCATGCTGATTCTCTATTTCACTTTTAAACTCTTGTTCACACAAATTTTCCACAAGATTTCCTTTGTAGAATTTTTCCTTTTACATGAGAACTATGCTATATTAGTACCTTTATTCTTAGGAGTCGCATTTGTGTCAGGGATATCAAAAGTATAGTTCAATATTGTGGGCTATTCTCATCCATTAATTATATTTCATTTTTTCTAAGAGACAGACTACATGAGCCTGGTTATTTTGAAGAAGAGAAAAGATAATATTTTAACCGATATTACTGCTAAGCCACTCTTCATCATCTTTGAAAGGTCATGGAAAACAGGAGAGGTACCTGAGAACTGGAGGAAAGCCAGTGTCACTCTAGTCTTCAAAAAGGCAAGAAGGAGGACCCAGAGAACTACAGACCAGTCAGCCCCACCTCCATCCCAGGAAAGGTAATGAAACAGCTCATGCTGGATGTCATCTCTAAACATATGGAAGACAAGAAAGTTATTGGGAGTAGTGGACATGGATTTCTTAAAAGAAAATCCTGCTTGACTAATCTGGTGGCCTTCCATGATGGAATGATTGGGTAGATGAGCGAAGAACAGTGGATGTGGTCTACTTGGTCTTCAGCAAGGCTTTTAACGTTGTCTGCCACAACATCCTCAAGGGTAATCTAGGGAAGTGTGAGCTCGTTGAGTGAATACTGAGGTGGATGGATAATTGGCTGAATGGCAGAGCTCAGAGGGCTGAGATCAGGGGCACAGGACATAGTTGGAACCCTTTAGCTAGCACTGCTCCCCAGGAGACAGCACTGGGTCCAGTCTTGTTTAACTTGTTTATCAGTGACCTGGATAAAGGGACAGGGTGCCTCCTCAGCAAGTCTGCTGATGATAAAAACTGGAAGGACTATCTGACACACCAGCAGGCTGTTCTGACATTCTGTGAGACCTGGACAAGCCAGAGAGCTGGGTGGAGAGGAACATAATGAAATGCACCAAAGGCAAATGCAGGGGCCTGGACCAGGGCAGGCTGGGGGCCAACCTGCTGGAAAAGCTGAGGGAGTTCAGCCTATTTAGCCCAGAGAAGACAGAGTGGAGACCTCACCAATACATGCAAATATCTTCAGGTCAGGTGGCGGGAGAATGGGGACAGGCTCTTTTCAGTGGTGCTCATCAACAGGATAAGAGGCAACAGGCACAAACTGAAATACGAGAAGTTCCAGTTGAATATGAGGAAGAACTTACTTACTCTGAAGGTGACAGAACACTGAAACAGGTTTCCAGATAGGCTGAGGTGTCTTCTTCCCTAGAGATATTCAAAACCTGCCTGGATATGAACCTGTGCAACTTGATCTAGGCCAATCTGCTACAGCAGGGGATTTGGACTAGATGATCTCCAGATGTCCCTTCCAACCCCAAGCCTTCTGTGACTCTGTGACTTCATTTTCTTTCACAATTTTGGTTGTGCTGAGCACAATTTTACAGCACCTGAGGCTTAGATTGCCTATAAATTGAAAGTACCCAGTAAGGTTTATATTCACAATGTGACAGTCTAGAAGATCTTACAGGACTTTGCAGTTGAGATTCTCTATTCTTAAATCAAATACAGTGGTTTATAGATCAAAAGTCAATATTAGTCTTCACCCAAATGCCACTGTCCCTTGCAAAAGTTCATAAGTAAATATTATCAGCAGAATGATGAAGTGGAGTAAGACCTTTGAAGTTCAAGACTTTTTACCTTTTACTTCTATATAGAATTGATTTTATTTTTATTTTTAAACCACCAAAAAAGCCTTTCATCTCTTTATTAGGAAGAGAGAGTGTTTTCAGTGTTATGTTGTTTAAGGAAAAATGCCAAAGGATAGAAATCTAAAAAGTAAGCCAGGACCTTTGAAGGACTCTATCATTGTCTCACAAATTCTGCCTTGAGTGCAAGTTCAAAACAGAATCACAGAAAGAGAAGAGCTTTAATTCTCCATGTAGACTAGAGATATTGACCTAAAACGAGATTGGATCCTTGTGCTCCTTGTGGAAAGATGACTGGGGGTAAAATCAGATGCAACTAAGAAGTTATATTCACATCCTAACAATAGTTATAACGGTACAGAAATTATAGGGTAAAATGCAGCTGCTACTCCCTGGATGGAACACAGTTGGTATGCTCCATGATGATTCCCCATACAACAGTAAGCACCTGATAAGGGGGATGGAATGGAGAGTGGAGCGGAGGGAAGACACGACCGTGTTGTGTCCAGACTCGTGGAAATTCTTTCAGGGAGGGGAACTGTATGGTACTTTGCAGCTGATAAACCACATAACACCTGACAACCAGCGGAGGGGGAAGATGTCCTGCTGCTGAGCCAACAACTGTGATGAAGTATTGCTCCTTAGATGAACTTGGTTCTTTATAGCCCAATTGTAATATTAACACACACATCCATCCCAAAGTTGCCCACCTCCAAGGTATGACCATCCCTCACCGGGCATGTGCTCTATTGTTTTTTTTAACAGTATCTTTAAAAGTGAAGTGGAAGAATTTACACCAATCAGTGACAACGGTAGGCAGTACTAGAGTCACTCAAGCTCCACCTAAACATATAGAAACAGTATAAAAATAAGTCAAGAATGGAGGAAAAGTTAGAGAAGTCTCCATCATAACTGCTGGGATGAGTCAACAGGCTGAACCTGCCTTCTCCCCCATAGAGAGGCCTATTGGGTAAGCACTGTACTGTGCATACTGAGTACTTTTGCTCGGGATTCAAGACAGCCATTTGAATATGTTTCTGCAGTCAGATACTGTTACTGGCAATCCTGGAACCTTAACCTGTCACAAGGATATATTAATAAAGAGTGTTATGCTGTAAAGTGTTGCCGAGTCCTTCACGGATACTGGCTGTTGCTGACAGTGGGTGACATTCTCGAATAAAGTCTAAGACCTGCTGAGGGGTCATAAAGTGGGAAGATCTGCTGAGGGGCCTCCCTGTTGCTGTGTGTGTCCCTGAATAAGTCAGTCAAAGTGCCCTCCAGTCCAGCAGCATTGCTCAGTGAAGGGTTCCCCTAAAGGGGCGCTGACAGACTGGTCAGCTACTGCCCCAGCTTTTCTGGGGCACTGACAGACCCATCAAACACCAAGGGTAGAGGAAATCCCCTTTTCACATGACAGCTCCTTCTTCCTAAAAGAAGAATTTGACTGTGCACTCTTGTGCATTTCAGCTTGTCCAGTATGTCAAATATTACATCAAGGTGATGATTCACACTGCCACTGAAAAACGTAAGTTCCCATTCTCGTTTATGCACAGTGCTGTTTATTTCACTATCATATATTGGAAGTGAGTAAGAAAAGAAGACTAAATTTCTATAGATTCATGCATAAATATTCATTAATATGTATATGGATGCACCTACATACAAACCTGAATATTATAATTATAATATTTACTGTCTTTTAAATTAAGTTTTTTTCTGTGATACTGAAAATTTGGGGAAAAAAAAGAAGCTGTGATTTCTATCTATTTAAAGTGAAGTGCACCTTTGAGTTTCCTTTCTTTTCCCGTAAATGTATATTTGCAACTTTTAGTCAGCTTTAGTCTTGACCAAAGTGTTTGACAGAGTTTTCAGCTAAATTTTTTCTTGTTATAAAATGCTGGATTTACATCTATACTGAAGGTAGGTGTCATGTATTGTTTATTTCCTGTCTTGTAGGTGAGACATTTGAAAATAGAAAATACACAGGCTCAACAAACCAGACATGTTTTTCCACTAAGAACTTTATCTTTGTCAGTGCAAACATAGATAAAAAACATAAGAACTGAAATACAAATATTTCCTTTCATTTGAGCTTCCGACTCAGTTCTCAGGTTCTCAGTTCAAATAATCATCTTCCAAGTTTTCCTGAGAAGCTTTTTAATAGCCTACTTTGAGACCACTTCTTTGTTATTTACCATTTTTTCTATCTTTTTAGGAACATAAGGTAAATTTCTGACTGTTAGCAAGTTGTCTTACTGAATTCACGGTTACATAAAATTTTACATATTTGATGTCTGTTTATTTTAGTATTGTCTGCAGGTTAGAAAAGTTTTTCTCTTGCTGAAAATGAAAGCAATGAACATATTATTAGCTGAGCATGGATATTTTAATAGGGCTTTCAAGTCTTCATATATATTCAACAGTTTAGTTCCCAGAGGCTTTATTTTTAATTCATCTTTAATATGAATATGTTTCATTATTTTAAATGTTAGAAAGTATAGAGGGACCCATAAAGAAAAAAAATTAATACTGTTGTCCCCATCACAAAATTAGCAAGCATTTTCTGTTCTCCTTAGGCATTATTTTATATTCTCTATGTGCAGTAACTCAATGGGTAAAGCATTTGATTCTGCTTTTAATGATCGGGCTGAAAGACCACATCTCCTTCTTTTTAACTGGTAAGAGATACAGGGCTTAATCCAACATTCATTACACAGCCCTCCTGATTTTGCTGGATTTTGGAACATGTCTTAAGTGAGCTATACATTCAGGATTCACTCAGGAAATTAGCCCCAAAACTACCACACAAGACATGACCTCATCCTTATAATGAGCACCGGACAATTTGTTTCAGTAATGGGTATAATGGCAAAAAGCCAAGGAGGGTAGGGGAGAATCTTGTCTGTTATTTTTGTCAACCTAGGAATAATATAAGCTTTGTGCAACATACAAAGCATCACTTAGGAGCTGTGCCTAAACTGCTAAAGATGAACTCTGCTCTCTGCTATAGGCAGACAGCTCTCAGTGAGAACAGTGGGTGTAGTCTATGCATGTCTGAATTTAAAATTTCTTCTAAACAGTATTGTTTTGTAGTGGCTTTTTTTTTTCCAGTGGATCCTCTCTCAAATTTTTTCCCTTTCATCTGATTGAATGAGACAATTTTTTTTCTGTTAGTACTTCAGTATCTTTACTTCAGTTTCTTTAACAAAGCATTTCAATTGTGAGTCCCTTCAGTCTGTGAGCACTCTAGGGCAAGAGTTGCTTTTCACTCTGCATCTAGTGCTCAGTAGGATATTGGTTTTTAGACCCATGGCATTCTAAATTTTAAGTAATACACAAAAACTTTGAAAACACAGGTTGGGTAAAAATTGAGTACCTGTATCTGATTTACCTGGAAACATTCACTTCACTCTCTCGTACCCAGCATGGAGAAGGAACAGATTTTTCTCATTCATATTTACTGACCATTGATATAAGGTATTGCAGTTAATTGATGTTTTCACAAAATACTGTGTAGTCTTAGTTTTCGTAACGTCCTTCATACCCAGGGAAGATAGTTAAATTTAACACTGGAAATCCAGAGACACAATTTTTATGGTTGAAATCCATTCACCTCAGAAACATTGGATCATGAAAAGTGAGAGAGAATTTATGATTCATATTTCTGTTTGCAAAGACCATTTGACACACTTAGACCCAAGATTTGCATAAACATTTTTTCAGAAATGAGACATTAAGATTAAAGACGACATTTTATAAAACTAATTGACAATGATCTTAATGAGAAGGAAAACTGTTCTGCCTTTAATTAGAGTTATTATTCTTGTTTTTAATGTTATGCAACTGACACATGGATGTCAATGTTTCATCTACTCCTGAATGTGTACATTATAAAATCATATATGCATATATATATACTTAGCCCAACAAAACGGCACTTAAAGAAAAACAGTTTAAAATCTCTAAGATCAGAGAGAAGACAATAAAAAAGGAAAGTACAGAAGTGTTCAAAATAATGTATGATTGAAGGGCAGCAAACAGAATCATCCCCTCTAATAACTAGATGTGACAGTTTATAGAACTGAAAGGCAAACCCTTTCAAATGAATAGAAAGAAAATAAATACATACACAATTCATCATTAGCTTGAGATAATTATTCCACAATTTGCCTTTTAGGTCAAGGCTCAGTAGGATTCAAATCATCCTAATATATTCATGGACAGCAAGAATAACTAGGCTTAAAATAGAAAAGTCGCAAAGTCAATGTAAATTAAAGCTATAAACTGTCATTAGACATGTAGGATAAAGAAAAGCTTCCTCCACGTCAGTCCACAATCATATGTTTGTGCTTTTCCCTATGTGAAATTGGTTATTGTCAGGAAAAAAATGCAGGTGACTGGACTCAAAAGTTTCCCTTCTGGCCTGGACTAAGAATTATTACAGAAGTGGCTCCTCCTGATGAAAATTATCTTAATTTTACTAAGAGTCTTGAAAATATCTATACATGGGTGTTTCATGTATAAAATCATAGAATCATAAAATGGTTTGGGTTGGAAACGACCTTAAGGATCATTTAGTGTCTATCCCCATGCCATAGGCAGGGTAATCTTTTACAAAACCATGTTGCTCAGAGGCCTATCCTACCTGGCCTTGAATGCTTCCAGGGATGGGGCATCCACAACTTCTCTGGCCTGCCACCATTCTAGCAGTAAAGGATTTCTTCCTTGTATCTTACCTAAACCTACTCTCTTCTAGTTTAAAACCAACCCCCCTTGTCTTATCACTACATGGCCTTGTAAAAAAAACCCTCTTCATCTTTCACTCAGGCTCCCTTCAGGTACTGGAAGGCAATGCTAAGGTCACCCTAAAGCCTTCTCTTTTGCAGGCTGGAGAATCGCAATTCTCTCAGCCCTCCCTTATAGGAGAGGTGCTCTATCCTGCTAATCATCTTGGTGTTCCTTCTTTAGACTCATTCCAACAGGTCCTTCCTGTGCTGGGGACCCCAGAGCTGGGTGCAGCACTCCAGGTGGGGTCCCACCAGAGTGGAGGGGCAGAATTATGTCCCTTAAATGGCTGGCCATGCTTCTTATGATTCAGCCCAGGATACAATCAGCTTTTTGGGCTGCAAGTGCACATTACCAGCTCTTGTCCAGCCTCTTATCCACCAGCAACCCCAGGTTCGTCTCGCAGAGCTACTCTTGATTTTCTCATCCCCCAGCCTGGATTTGGTTGCCCCAAATCAGGTGCAGCACTTTCTCTTGGTCTTGTTTTACCTCATGAGACTGTCATGGGCCCACTTGAGCTTGTCCAGGTGTCTCTGGACAGTATCCCACCCTTCAAGTGTGGCAACCATACTCTTCAGCTTGGTGTCATCTGCAATTTGCTGAGGGTGCACTTGATCCCTTCATTAATTAATGTCATTAATTAAGATAATACATGACACTGGTTGCAGTACAAACTCCTGAGGGACACCACTCATCACTGATGTCCATCAGGATTCTGAGCTGTTCACCACTACCCTCCGGATGCGACTGTCCAATTAAATCCTTATCCACCTGAAAGGAATACTTCATGTCTTAAGTCCACAAAATGCCTCTCAGTCCTTCTACATGCATATTGCTTTTGCTGAATGTCATGGTTTAGGAATGGGACTCTCCAGTTACTGTCCCACACCCCACTGAGACTATCCCAAATTAGATGCCACTTACTTACTCCCCTCCTCTCCCTTCCCCCTTCCCCGTCTCCCTTCGGGAATGGACTTGAAAACTGGAAGCACAAAAAGGTGATAATCATGGATTGAGATAAGAAACAATTTACTGGAAAAAGAAATAAGAAAATAAACAGTAACAATATTAATTTAAAAAGTATACAAAAAAAGACAGTTCACATGCAGAAATGCTCACTGCAGACCCAGCAACAATGAACAATTGTTCCCTACACCACCACGCCCTTCTTGTCACTGCAATGACGACCTAAGGTGGTATGGAAAAAAAATCTAGTCATTCCCACAGGGGTCCCAGCCCCTTCTGCTCACAGCTACTGTGAAAAAATTAACTCTATACTGGCCAAAACCAGGCCATTGGATCATTGAATACAAGAACATTAAGAACATTCCATGATGAGCCTTCTGTTTTCCTTGAAATTAAATTTTATTCATATTAAATGGGAATCTCTAAGGTTAAAACATGGAAGAGAAATAAGGAAAACAAAATCTTCACAGTTCAGGAAGGGTGGACACACTGTGTGTACCTCGACCACAAGCTTTCTTCTTTTTTGTTTTCCCTTCTCATTTCTCTAGTCCATGTGAACTCAGGTCATGCCAGGCTGAAACTTCCAAAATACTCAGCCAATTAAGGTAATTCTGATGGTGTGTACTCATGGCAACTGTTGGTATAAGATACTGCAAAAGTTGTGTAAGTCAGCATGCCAAAAAGTAATTGGTGGCAGTATTCCAGAAAGAATTAAATTCACTGAATAGCTGTTAATAAGGTTTTTACTCAGGGGTATTTCTGTCTCATGCTCTGTGTTAGTAACCCTAACAACAGAACTCTCCCCAAACGAATTAGTGAAATAGACTAGATAAAACAATAGAAATGGAACATATAAAAATTTCTATTAAACTATACAAAGCTTAAAGACTTTCCCTAATGCCCTCATCAATTATAACAGAGCATTTCACATACACATAGGAAGCAGAGGTTTTGATGAATCATATAAGAAATACATATGTGTGCGTGTTTGCACATGTATGCACATGCATACATGAAAGAAGGAAGCTGCTTTTCTCTCTTATATCACAGTCACAGAAGTAATCCACATAATGAGGAAGAAATCATGTACAAAATGTCAGTAGGGAATTACCAAAGACCCTATTCTACAACTGCAGCATGGGCAAAAAAGATAGTCATATTATAGGGAGTGGCATGAAGTTCACATGAAGAGTATGGGTTTTAGGAATTTTGGAAGTCCCCTGTAGTTCAGGGTTCTCCTTTTTACCCTGAAGATTGCTCATTAGCATTTTGTAGCTATCCCTAACATGTTCATCTCAACATCATAACTACCTAACAGTCCTGAACTTTCTTTGCTTCAATCAAGCAAAAAGGGATTAAACCCCATATTTAAATAACTGCATTTGTGAAAGTGCTATGCTCTCCTGACTCCATTACTCATGAAGCACCCACCCTGAAGTGGACTAAACTACTGCATATAGTAAGACCAACACTACTATAGATTTGGTTCAGATTGCTCTGAAAAGATCTATTATACTAACCATGGGTCCTCTGTAAAAACATTTTTCTTTAAAGCTTGAGTCAGTTCCCAGTGAAACTGTGCCAAAAGATATCTGGGAGGAACATGTCAGCAAGTACTTAGAAGTAATCCTCACATCTTTCCTCCAGTAATTCATTTTGCAGTACCCTTTCCTGTCAAACTGGAGATGAAAAAATTGCCCCCTCTGCGCTGATGAGATTGATTCTTTCACAGGCAGTGTTGTAACTAGTTTACGTAAAATGAAATGTATGTCACAAAAAATAAACCACACAGTGTCACTGAATAAAGGAGCAAAGTGTTTCTTTATACTGATGGCAAGACTTATTTTTGAGTAGGACAGAAATATCCAAAGAATGTTTTCTAATCTGTTGTTTAACATGTTCTTGTCTGTTTCACTGGCAATGCAAATAACATGTTGTGTTATAGCTAAATGGTTTAAACTATTGAGACTTATTCTAAGCTGGTCTAAACATAGATTTCTATGTCTGTGTATCTTTCTGATGTGATATACAAATATCTCCACTTACATGCATCATCACTTATTTCAATAATTTTCTCTATAAATGGTCCATCTATGGCACATATACTACAAAACTTACCTAGCATGAATCACAGAGAAACATGTTAACATCTTCATTTTAATGAATCTTTCTGTTTAAAACAGTGGTCACTTCAGAATTTCAGGAAAGTCAGAGAGGATTTCTGGTATTCAATGACTAGGGATGTCAGTATGCCCACTCTACATAGAGAACTTAGGAAAGAAGAGAGAGATATTTTTGAACTGTTGAGGGAAATGGAGAAATCTGAACAAATAGTGTTATCAAATTTACAGGTGCGTCCCTCTGTTTATGAAAGTACTATTTTACTCTAAGTACTGCGTAAAATCAAGACAGCAGGGAAAAATAATTATGTACTAAATTATGCTTGGTTTGTAACACTAGTGCTATTCTGATTTCCATTTAAGTGAACTTTCCTTATGTCTTTTTGGGAAGAAACATGAGGAAGAAGAGGGATGGTACAGATTTACTTGAATTACTTTAGAATCCTACTTATCTACAGAATGAGAATTCAGCTTGTCTCTTCAACTTGTACTACTGCAGCTGTTCCTCTCTGTATGATCATGTAGTGCACTGGGTCCTATTATTCAGTGGTTAAGAATAGGATGTAAATGAAACAGTATATTTACAAGACCTTCTGTTTTGCCTGGACTAGAAAAATATTTGATTAATCATAACAGCATGAGCTTGAACATGTATCTCACAAATTGAAATTTTGGTGACAATTCTGACTACTCAAGCTTGTCTTTCCCACATTTTGACAAAAATTTCTTCCTGAATATGTTCAAAAGGAAGGAAAAGATAAAATAAAATGCTTACTTTCAACATTTCAAACAAAACTGCATGGTCCTGGGAAAAGATGGAGTTCCGGTATGACATTTTTTAATAGAACATATTATTTTCAAGTTGTTTTGGCAAGGTCACTGAAACATGCCTCTTGTGTTACTGGTCTTTAAAAAATTTAGTGAAGTGCTAGAAGTATGCTACATATTCTAATAGCAAATAAAGGCTGGTTCCTATCAAATGAAAGGATGTCAAAAATTGCAGGATATTCATGCATGGAAAATCCCTCCATGTATTTGGGTGTCCTAATTTCTGAGAAAATAGCAACTGAGTTCAAATAATTTTCAATAAAAAGGGAAAATTTTCATTGAATAACATCTGGTTCCTGGTTGGTACATAGGTCAGTATGTAGCTATGCTTTTTGCCAGGGTTTTCTACAAGCCTGACATCTAAGAATAAGAATGAAACAAATTTTTCTTATAGACCATAATAAAGAAACATTTAAGCCTTGAAGAAACTCAGTGATCTCTTTTATAGGCTAACTTATAGCAAGTAGAGTTTGGCACTGCGGGTGGACCTCAGTTTCTGGTTCTGTCTCTGGTTTCCTTGGAGACCTTCTGCAGGTCACTTCCTCATCCATTGTGAATCATAGAATGATTTGGGTTCAAAGGGACCTTAAGGATCATCTCTTCTAGCATGTCTCAAGTGAAAGGACAAGATCAGATTGGATGTTACAAAAAAAAAATTCACTGAAAGAGTGGTTGGAATAAGTTGCCCAGGGGGTGGTGGAGTTACTATCTCTGGAAGTGTCCAAGTGGAAGTGTCCACTGGATGTGACACTTGGAGATATGGTTTAGGGGTGATTATGATGGTCTGGGCTGACAGTTATACTACATGTCCTAGAAAGTCTCTTCCAGCCCTCAGGATTCTGTGATCTATTTCCAAAATCCTCTGCCATGGAATGCGCACCTTCCACTAGACCAGGATGCTCAAAGCCACAGCCAACCTTGCCTTAAACACTTCCAGGGATGGGACATCCACAACTTCTCTGTGCCACCTGTACCAGTGCCTCACCATCCTCACAGTAATGAATTTCTTCCTAATATCTAATCTAAGCCTACTCTCATTCAGCTTAAAAACTTTTTGCTTTGTCTTGTCACTGAATGCCCTTGTAAAAGGTTCCACTCCATCTTTCTTGTAGGCTCCCTTCAGGTGCTGGAACACTGCTGTAAGGCCAGAGAGGCTTCTCCATGCTGCACAGCCTCAGCTCTCCCAGCCTGTCTTCACAGGAGAGGTGCTTCAATCCTCCTCTAGTCATCTTGGTGGAGTCCTCTGGACTCGATGCAGGTCAGTGTTGGGGGCCCCAGAGCTGGGTGCAGCACTCATGAGTGCAGAGTAGAAAGGCGGAATCACCTCTCTGGATCTGGTGGCCGTGCCTCTTTTGATGCAGCCAGGACACAGTTGACTTTCTGGTCTGCTAGTGCGCATTGCCAGGTCATGTTGAGCTTCTCATCAACCAACAGCCCAATTCTTTCTCCTCAGAGTTGCTTGACATCCAGGCACCCCCCAGCCTGTATCTCTGTTTGGGATTGTCCTGGCCCAGGTTCAGGACCTTGCACTTGGCCTTGTTGAACTTCATGTTGTCATCAGTGGGACAAATTTGATGTATTTAATCCTTAATTTCCTTGCCTTTTGTTATTAGTGTGTGAAAAACAAATACCTTAGAAGTTCTGAAACAATCCTTCACCATTTCTGCCACGTTTTTTTCATTTTGTGTAAACCTTGTCGGATAAGTCAGCTTCACACACAGGACTTCCTGAACATCTCCATTTTAGCAGACGCATTTCTGGTGAATAAATAATTGTCTGAAACACATCACGCAGGTCCATTCTGATTTGTTTCTTTATAAGAATCCAAAATTCAGTAAGGGAACAAGAAACTTTTCTGGGGATCTGGCACAAGCTGGGAACTATTGTAGGTCTTCGAAAAAAACTCTTTTTAGTCAGATTTCAAAAAAAAGAAAATTCTAGAAACAAGCACTCTGAATACTGGCAGAACATCCAGTGTTAACTGAATATTATTTTTTGGTTCTTTGTTGCAAATAAGTGAATGGAGTCCTGAAGAAAGCCTGCTTGGTGACTGAAATGGTTGATATTGGTTAACCCAAGGTGCATTTGCAAACTATTTTGCTTTACAGATTGTTTACATACTATCTTTTCTTATTTGAAGACCTTCTCTCTATGGTAACCTCATTTAACTTTATCAGCATTTGAGGAACAATGTAATTGATCTGAAGACAACCCAACATCCTTCTCTGAGTGTTTTAAAGGATGCTGGTAATGAAGTTTGGTAACACTAAGATTTCACCTTATTCTTTTTCTTTGCATTTGTAAAATTTTCTTCTCTGTTATGCTTTATACTCATTTAGTCCGATTCTGTCTTTCTTTACTCAGTCTTGAAAAAATATTTTTAATTTAAGTAATGGAAACTAAAAACAAAATGTGAAGTGATCTCTATTTTCATTATATGTATCTTCCATTTTAAGAAAAAACATTTTCAAAGAAGTTATGTGGTACAAATTCCCTTCTAGATAAATTTCATGCATCATTCACAATACCTTAAACTCTTATTTCTAATGTTAATTTCAGGTAAAATGCAAACAGGGGGCAGTCATTCCTATTTTAAAGCTCACAGAGTACTATGAGAAGAAACAAGAACTCCTGCCAACTCTTGGCCACTCTACAAAAAGAAAATCATTATGGACTAGAATGAGCTGCTTTTTACTGCAAAATTTTCCATTTATACTGGCAGTCCCCTACAAGTAAGTGCTTATAAACTGTGACCATGATGAGCAGTACAGTTTTCAGTCAGAGGCTAACAATTTGCATCAAATTATGAGGACCAGCAGATGGTGCTATTGCAGATGGCTATCTTGTTGGTTTTGTTTAGTTGGGTTTTTTTTTTCTGACAAAAACTGGCCATAAGCTCTTAAAAACTGCACTTATTGTCAGTCAAGACCTGGTGTTTTTCAAAAACTGTGGATTTTCTTTCTGCTTTAGGTTGTATGTCCAGTGGCGTTGTTTTCTTAAAGATATATTATGGATTTTAGTCATATAAGTAACCTGATATTACATGGTGCAAGGAAATTGCAGTATTTGTCTTGCTGGAATGAAGGGATAGTACTCAAGTAAAAATCAGCAATGTTCTCCTGCAAAGACACAATATTCTGGTTCCATATGGTCTAAATAGAGCATCTTGAAATTACTGTAATTGGAAGTTTTTCATTAAAGTCTCTTAGGTATAGAAATGTAAAAAGGACTGTGCTTCCAACCACATAGCATGAGTTTTCTCTAGACAAGCAAAACAGAAGTGAAGTGTCTCAAGGCAGGGGCATCATTAAAGCAGTGACAGTCTTATGACAAATCCTGTAATTTAGCAAAGGTACAAAGCTTTTTGTATGTTGGAGCAGAAATTGGTCATTACCTCCAGTAAAAAGCAGGGAAGAAAAGGAAGAGAAAGTGGACAAAGACTTAAATTTAAAAATATAATAAAAACTTACAATCAAAAGATGAAGTGACTTTTCTTGACTGATACCAAGGAAAATATAAGCCTTCACCTTTTTATTTTATTTTCAGAACCAGTTTTCCCATTGAACAGAGGTCTGTAAGTGCGTCTATGACCAAGCTGTTTGTACCCAGATACAGAACCAAAGGCACAAGATGTTCAGTGAAAGAAGGCAAGTATGAACTGCCTTTCTCTCAAGGGTTTTACATGAGCTTTTTTTTTCTGCAATATAAAATATAAAATTAAAAGGAAAAAAAAAAAGAAAAAAAAAAAAAGAAACAAAATCTGTATGTACACCTGTCCNAAAGAAACAAAATCTGTATGTAAACCTGTCCAAACTCCCAGAATCTCTAGCCTCAGGCCCCCTACTCAGCTTCCTGACTGTCTCTGCATTTCCTTTTTTTTTTTTTTTGTTAGATAACAATGTATAACCCAGAACCAACTACCTATGAAAATGATGGGCCAAGATAACAATGGCAAGCAATACATTTATTTTCAATATTCCAAAGAAGATTTTTATTCAAATCAGGCAATTTTGTAAATAAGAAAAAGTGCTAATAATTTCAATTGATCATAATAGTTGGAAATTTATATGCAAAAAAATTAGGGACATTTTTCTAATTTCCAATTGCTTTAAAAAAAAAAATTAAATGTAGCCTGGTTTATCCCAACCTTTTTGTTTTTTCTTAGACAACCAGAGAAAAGTCTTTAAACAAATAAGTCACATTTCTCCTAAAACTAAATTAACTTATCAATTCACTTTGCACAGATCACTGAACAACTGCTAAATAATGACAGATTTTGGGCCAAGCAGATCTGGCTTAGGTTTGAGCTTTTCAATCCAGTGGAAAAATGTTTAATATCCAGTTCCCCTGTATTTCATAATTCTGATAGAGGTACCAGTGTCCATGTGAATTGCATGAAAGCAGAAAATCCTGCTATTTTATGACTGCAGACAGACACTTCCCCACCTCAGTTTTCTGCCTCTCCTCATTGCTACTTCAGCACTCACCGCAGACATTCAGAGCAGTCTTGGTTTCAGGCATACAGCAAGAAATGAGTGATGCAGCTGGCAACACAACCCCTGGTTTTTCGAGCTTTGATTGCTCACTAGGGAATATGAAACACAGGCTCTTAGCAACCTTTTTAGTAGACAGTTGGTTGTGCCAAAAGAGGATGGAGGAATCAGAGGACAGTATGAAATGGCCACACAACTAGGGAAAAAAAAATGTCATGCATAAGTGTCTTGTTTTATTTTTGTTTTGGACTGGTTTGATTTGTGGGATTTTTTGTTGTTCTGAAAGCAATAATCTTCCTTAAAAAAAACAATGAGAAAAGAAGGCAGTTAGCACAGTTAGGGATTAAGCACATCAAAATTGAACCATGTGGTAGTTAGGAGCAAGGGTCCTTTGGTGTAATGCAGGAAGTAAGCTGTCTCACTATTCCCTTTCAAAGGATGTTGCCCAGTCATCTGTTCTCCTTTCTCTTAATGACAGCTATTGTAAAACTCAGAAGTAATTTTTTCAAATTTTAATTGTTTAAGTCATCCAGGGTATTCCAGAGTTGTAAAGACAGTGATATCTAACACAGATCTGCAATATGTCAAGATCACACTATAGGGACTAGATATAGGGACAAAATGAAAAATTAGACTCTGCTTCTCTGGACCCCACTGAACCTCCTCAAACTGAGAAGAAGCCCAGGGAGAAATGTTTTGCGTCTTCTAACACAATGCTGTAGATCTGATGTAAATACACTGTAAGAAGGGATATTTACACCATTCTCCCTCACTTTAAAAAGCCTGTTACTTTTACAGGTCCCAAAGAATTAGACATAGGCAGTGTCTACAGTCTAGGACTTTATCTACACCAGCAAGTTTTGCCACATTACACTTCCTACCTTATATATCTCTACATGTGCATGGTGCAAATCTGACTATTATGCTCATATTCTTGCTTGCTTGCTTCCAATAAAAAAAACATTTTCTGAATCCTGAGGTATTTGGGGGTTTTAAGTCCACAGTCCCTAACAGTTCTTCTCAGCATATCTGTAGTGTGGCTTCTGCGCAGAAAGAGCTTTCTTTGGGAAAGACCTTGTGGTACCCTAGATCTCAGGTAGGCCAATACACCTTGCATTTCTGCCTGCTTCAGTGTCTTTAGAGGGGTGCCTTGTCAGGGAGATGACAGCTGGACATAGACAGAGTGATCATTAATAAGAGCATTTATTAGAGTCAGCTGTCAAGCTGTTAGACTAAGATATGCTTTAAAAGAATCACTAAGTGGTGTGCTATGAAGAAAAATATTTTTGTTTGCTCAGCCTGAATGATAAATACTAGTCATATATGCAGTATTGTTGACAGTTCTCTAAGAGGAAAGCCTGGGTAATACTTTAACACATACCATTACACATTGCATGCATTTTGAATCCTTAACATTTTTATTGCATGCAAAAAGGAAAGTAAAAAAATGAAACTCAATCATTCTATGAAAAACAAATACAGAGCTACGCCACCTGTTAGTCTGACAACCAAAATATTCGAAAAATGTTTTATTAACGTAATAAAAGACCTTTGAAAAGCAACAAAGGGATTTATCGTGGTGCTAAAAAAAATACATTGATAAGTTAAAAATTCTTAAAAACATTGAACAATATTTTCCTGGAATTAAAAAAAAAATAAAACCAGTGTGAGGAGAGTACAAGCTGTTTATCATAGGGTCACAGAATAGTTTGGGTTGGAAGGGAGCTTTCAAAGGTAATTAAGGATCAGTTCAACCCCCTTGCACTAAGCAGGGACATCTGCATCTAGATCAGGTTACTCAGAGATCTATCCAATCTGACTTTGAATGTTTCCAGGGATAGGGAATGTACCTTCTCCCTGGGCTTTATCCCTAGGCTTATGGAGGCTTTAGCCCTCAAGGATTTGCCATACTTCATTTTATTCTCCACATGTCCAGCATGAGTTGTTAAAAGACGTGGGTTGTATTATTTACATTATTTCCTAGAAAACCTGCACGGCAGCACAAAGAGTGGATACTGCTAGTGGTGCTTTGGAAGTGATAGCATTTTGGGCCAATTTATGCAATTATATGCAGCATTTTGAAGACTCATGGTGTCATGGGGCACTGTCCCCTCTGCTTCTTTCAGGATCTGCTCCTTCTGCCACAGGTCTTCTGTTTCCTCTCCAGTGCTGGATCTTCTCTGTTCCTCACTGCTCACTCAGAGTTTTCATTTGCACTCCCTGATCTGAGTCAGTCTTTGAATTCAGTGAAGGGTTTCTGACAAAGACACTGATCAAGAAAGGTAACACGACTGTTCAAGGGAACAAAATAATGATGAAATCTATCTACACTTCTATTTCTCCTCCATACTTTGTCCCCTATAAAGATCCTCTTACTGATATGTAGAAGATCAAAGTATTTTTCTTCCTTTTACTTTTTAAGTGCTGTGATGCTGCAGAGATTTTCTTCTGTGTGGCGGTCTTAGTTCCCAGCCACAGGGAATGGTGTTTAAGAGGAGTTTAAAGCTATAGGGAACAATTTAAGGAACTTATTACATATAATGTGGTTAAGGCTGCAATTTTTATTCCTGAGAGTGTTAAAATTTTTTTAGTCCCTCTGCTACCTAATTGCACACAGAAAGGATCTCCGTGGATTTCACTGCATGTTGGCATTGAAAAAGTATCTTGGCAAAAAGATCTACATGCATTTTTACTAAAAGTACTGAGCATCTACTAAAGTGTCCAGGACATTTGTCTGTAGACCAACAGATTCCCTAATATAAGACTTGGGTATGTTTCTGCTGCTTAGCAACACATGTCAGAAAAACAGCCCTCTTTTCCTGCCCTTTCCTCTATGCCAACTATGTCACTTTCAACTCTTTCTCAGCATATTCATGAATGGTCTATCTGGGACCAGTACACTGTTTTAATGTATTTCTTTTTAGAAGAAGCATAGGATTGGTCATCAAAGCACAGATATTCAATTAGGCAGACATGAATTTGCTCTTGTGTTTTTGTTCATAGTGGCAAGGCACAGCTTTGCTGGCAGGGATGCAGCTGGCTTATTGCTGTTTACAGTATCAACACTTAACAGCGACTCCAAAGTTTTCTGGAGCTGTATGCAAAACATACCTCTAAATATTAGATAAAATAATAAATAGTAAATATAAATACTATAAATAGGAGATATCTGTAAAAGGAAATGCTTCTTTTAAGAATCCTTAGAGTCCATCTGCCCTTGCAAAATGGTGAAATATTGGTCTCAGACTGAACAAAAACTCTCTGGCAAGAAATTCTGGCATCATCCACCATCCATCATCAAATCCACCATCATGGATCACTTTTTTGCAGTTTCTTTCAATATTGTACACAATGTCTGGACGACTTCAGTTTCTCTCCCTTTCGTTCCTTCTTTGTGTACATTCATACAACTGCTGTTTGTTCAAAACATGACATACAGATCAGAAGTCCAGGTGACTCAACTTCTGTGTTGTGCAAGTCTCTTTTGAAAGGTTAAATCCTCAAAGCAGTTCCAGATTCCCTTTTCTCAGCCCTCATCTTGTGGAAAGCTTGGCCTATTTCTTTACCTTTGCTGTTTGTTAATCATTTCCTTCTCACCTTCACCATATTCCTAGTATAGTAAACATTTCTTGCAATGACTGCTGTGTCTGCAATTGCCTTATGATTCATCCTACCACCCAATAAAGTCTTTCTTGGGTTTGGCAGAAATTGGAGAAAAAGTTGGGTTAGTTTTCCTTAAACAACAGCACATGCACATAGTAGGACATTATAATGTACAAGTAAACAAGGTATTGTTTCTGTAATGTAGAAGATGAAACATATAGGAAAACTTAGAATGAAACTCATGACCTTTAGGCAGTCTGGGCAGAAGCAGACCCTGAGTAGTTATGGAGCAGCATTTGTTGGGTAGTTGTTAGGGCAGCAGAAACCAACACAGATAGTGTTGCAACAGTGCTTGATTTGTCCTTGTTGGATGTCATCCTTGTGCATAACAGAGGCAATTTATTTTATGACTGAAAGGCTTGGTTGCACCTACCTCGATTGCATTATGTGAAGCCACATTCAAGGCTACAGCAACAAAAGTCATGTTCTGGCAAAAATCTTGCGACATAAAGGAGGGATACACCAAACATAGTCACAATACCTGTAATATGTACCCTTAAAACTGTGATTCATGACACTACAAAGAGAAGACTCCCAGACTGGGGGGTCTCACTCCCCCTGAAGTCATTCTCAAAAATTGCACTGGAGATGAATTGGGCTCTACAGGTAAGAGGCCTTTGTAAGTAAGTGTTAAAAATCAGAGGCGTCCCTTCAGCAGTCCCACGCTGCGTGCAGTTGTTTCCTTTCTTTACTTAATGGTCCTGAAGAACTCCTGAATAGCATTCACTGAAAGCACCAGGAGGGATTAAAAAAAAAAAAAGTGAAACTACAGCAATTCTCCAAACCTTGTTTATTGAATGTCAAGCTGAGAGCAGTTATTGACCCAGGGGGATTACAGTTTATTCAGGGTGCCAAGTAATTATAGAAGTGACATTAGATCATCATTTACACTCACAGTATAGTCATGAATGACAATGTCAGCTAAAACAAGGACAAATGAGAAAGAGCCCACACTTTAAAATATTCCCGAGAAGCACTGCACAGGGTGTAAGTAAATGAGGGTTGTCTGGTCTAGTAGCTGCTCGTTTCCATTGGAAATTACCACCTGCTGTTCTCAGTGGCAGTTAACACTAATATGAGAATCCCTGAGCCAAAGCAATAAACTAACAGCAAATGTTGTTTTCTGTTTTCTGTCTTTTCACTTAGGTAACAGATAGAGGAAATTACAGAAGAGACCTCTTAAGCAGAAAGCTTTGGTACTCAGCAAATGTACCCTTTTATCGGGAAATTCTGTAATAGAGTTTTGCAAAACTTGCAGTACTTGCCTAAATTCATAAGAGTTGCTCATTTACAAGGCAGGTAGCAGTCCCCTTTGCATGTTTTCCACACACTGCTTTCCAGACTAAATTCCAAAATATGCAGACTAATCTGCTAGAAATATGAGAACTCCTCAAATCAGAAATTCTGGTCTCTGGCATCAGTATAATCTCATTGCCTTATACAGATCTACGAGCAAAAGTGAATATTCAACCCAGGAACATTCAGTAAAAAATGTTTTTCTGAAATTGTTAATGTCAGGATAACCAACGAGGCTTTTGACATAACGCACCAGCTTTGCAAACAGGAAGGCTGAAGGAAATTCTTGGAGGTCATTAGGAGACAATCATCAATGTAGTCTTTCATTAGGTAAGATGAGACTTTTACAAAAAAATTGCTAAGAACCCAACCCTAGCAGCTGAAAGACCAGTGAACATAGGAGAGAGGACCATAGCAACATGCACAGTAACCCTCTCACTGCAGCTTGGACAGAGAAAGATCTATTTAGCAGACAGACAATCTCGCAAGGAAGAGAAAAAAACAAAGCACTCTGCCCACTTTATCATCAAAGAATATAAAGAAAAATTTTACACTGAGGTAATTTTTCACCTTCCTTTTTTTCTCCTTACCCAGTCTAAAAACAAAATCAAGTCGTTCAGCTTAGGAAAGGGTACCCCTAACTAAAACAGCATGAATTTCACTTCCTTGCTCCTTTAAATTATCATTATGTCAAACCTTCTGAAGTAAAGGTCTTTTTCTTATAGCTTCTATGTAAAACAGAAAATTCTGTTGTTCTTCTGTACTTTTCTGTGGCAAGGTCTCCTCCTCTATCGTGCAGGCTGGATCTCTTATTAGAAATAGATATGAAAATGTTCAGAATGTAGTCTTAAACTAGTTGAACCTACAAACCAAAAGCTATAGTATTTTGGCTTTCTTCTGCATGTATCCTCAGTCTGAAACGGGAGCCATGTGGTCAGTAGTATCATAAGCACAACTGCTGCTAGCTGCGTGGAACTTTTCCAGAAGCCAACGAAAGGGACACGGCACTGGAAACACTAATGAAAATTGGCATGTGAGATAATCAGGTATCTGCTCCACAGTGATGGAGGAAAAGAAACTATAGTATAATTTCCTAGTGTTTTCATGCAGACAGTGTTTCCCTAAATCTCTTTATACCCTCAAGCAAAAGAGAAGAAATTAGAAGATATGCTTCTGCATTTAAAAAGAAAGGAAGGAGGAGGGAAGTGGCAGAGCAAAGGATACGGAACAAAGATTACAGTGTGTGGTTGGAGCTGAAACCCTGTTTCTGTTTTCAAGCAGATCATCACACACACTTGCCTGCCTCCTTAAACACAAACACATTTTGGGGTGGCAACAGCTATCAGTGTCCAAACCAGCATCAAGAACATTATGTCCTTGTCTAGTCAGTAAGTATGAATAACTCTACACCTAGACACAGTGTATTTAGCTTACTGCATGTACTTCAACACAAATAACTGCTTTCTGCTGTTGACGACATGCTTTGCATTAACAAAATGTTTAGGACAGTAAAATATTACAAGAATATAATATGTGAATTTTGTCCAAGTGTTGTGTTTTTTTCGAAAGAGAGACCTCTCTCTTGAACAATTCTTCTACGGTATTCTTCTTGTATTGAATCTAACAGTGTTTCTATGGTTCTAAATGTTGCCCATCACAATTAATTAAAAGAGAGAAAACATCTTCTAATTAGACAATTTGGGATCTTAACAATTGGTTATTATTAAAGCCAGGGATCAATCCATCTTCAAAGCTCATCTCATTTGTGCATCTGATCTCAGGGAATAATCATTGCTTGATAAAAAATTTACCATGACACACTAACAACAAATAAAGTGTTGCAGTGGACATTGAAATACCTTTTTCCTACAGTTCAAGTATTCAAGGAATTTGTACTCTGAGACTTAGATTAAAACTGTCATATTGTCCTAACAGCCTAAATCCTACATTTCTCCTGCAGTGTAACGGTGAAGTTAGGTTAGAAAGCAAGATATCCTCATTACAGCATAATTCTGACACCTAATAGTCCATCTGCCTCAGACAATGCAACTGTAAGAGTGATCTGTGTGCAAAGCTGCTGGAAAAATACAGGTTTACTTTAATGGATGTAGGATTTTACATCATTATTGTCTACAGTAACTTAAGCACAAAAGAACAGTTCCTTGTGTAGGAATTACAGTGTTAAATAATAACCACTCAATGAGAAACATCTAATTCATCTCAAATTCTCTTTTTCTGACGGTGCTAGGAAGGAAGTCCATTACCTTCAGCAAAACTGAGGAAGAATAAAATACTTCTCTTACAGTAAATATTTTTCTACTTTAAGAAAAAATGCAGTACCATCACAGTTTATAAGCCAACATTGTTTTCCAGCTGGAATAAGAGAACATGGTTATGTTCTGGAGCAGGCTGGTCTCTAAAATATTCATGTATGTCTGTTTTCTGACAAACACTGTGAACACAAACAAATCACCTTTTCTGCTAGGAACAGAGATAATCTTTGAAAATAGACTTCACATCTGAAAGATTAATATTTTATTGTGGGAGTTATTTTATACAAATAGTCCTATAGCAGCAAAACGAAACTTCGAGGGCTTTTTCTCTAAATTCAAAATTTCTATTAATCCTAAATGAAATGGACTTATACAGTTTAGTTATATAGAATTTTGTGAAGGAACTAATTCTATGTCTTATTTCTGTTTCTCAGCTAAACGCCATGGTCAAAGACCTATATTTTTTAGTTAATTTAATGGGAAGAGAAGCTGTTAGCCTATGATGTGCAGTGTTCATGCTTTCTTATGAAACCCAAGAAAGAACACGAATAAAGAGATTTCAGAGGTGTAAATTTTCATGCAGCTGTAATGGATAACCCAAATTTCTAAAGTCTCCCTTTCTGGAAAGATAATACTGCAGAGAAAGTACTGCAGTACCAGTACAGTCCAATAGTACTGGCTCAGGTTCTGCCGCTGAATGTCTGATCACAGCTTCTTTCTCCATCAGCCAGGAGAACTGCCTAGTTATAAACTTTAGGAGTGCAAGAGATAAAACGGCCATTCTGTGCCATATTTTCTTTTAAAAGGAGCAAGTTCCAGCAGAATGGTTTCACAGGATAATATTTTCATGACCGCTTGTGTACTGTGCAGTTACAGGTTTATGTGAATATTCCTTTAGGTCATATGTACAGCACCTGCTATATTTTACCTGGCATAGGGCAGGTATAAAATCAGACATGCATTTCCCAATAGATGGGCATACAGGTCACACCTACTCCTGTACTTTGACAGGTAGATCAATTATTCAGTGTAAAAGGCAAGTTACCTTGTAGAAACCCTACTTTTGAAGATGTTTGCAAAGCTACATTGCAGTAGAAAAGTATTTTTTTCATCCCAAAAAGCCAAATTTTTAGAGTGATTATATCTTTTGTTTAGGGCTGAGAGGATGCTTGTTCTCTTTGCCTTCTGAGAGTTGAATGCCATCACACTTTCAGGTAAAAATTGTGGCTTAAAAGTTCTGTTTTGTTTGATTCCATGACAGTGCTGTCACTGATTTAATTAAAACTCAATCATATATGCTGTCATAACTATATAGAATTATCCAAAGCTCTCAAAGCTCCAAGGACTGCATGGGTTTTTTAAATTTCAGTATATTATATTGTCAAGATTCATTGCATGTTAAATATATATTTTTTTTAAAGTCTCTTTTCATCCTATATTTAACCACACAAGAATGGAAAAAGAAATAGTCAACCCTTTTTGTTTTAAGAGATGGCATGTATTGTAATATTCTGTTTTACTTTGTCTTCAGAACTGTATAAACACAGACAAGTAAAAAACAGAGTAATTTATTTCCTTATGTCGTTTGAGACTTGCTCTCCAAATAACAGTTTATTTTATATAGCTTATCTGAAGAACTGGTCAGATTTTATACTAATCTGTGCCTTCAGAACAGTGAATAGTGATATATCAAAGACATTAAACAGCACATTGTTTTCCTAAAATGTTTGCATTTGGCTCAGTAAGTCTATTAGGTGTCTGAAAAGGCTTCTGACATCTTCTTAGAAGTCTTGTCTTCTTTTTTATTTTTTTTCCCCAGAAGCATTGGCCTTAAAAGGACTGGCATTGTCAGGTCTGTTAAGACTGGTAGAAATGTTCCAAAAATACACTTGCAAATGTAAAATATTATCAGAAGTAGGACTGTTTTCAGGAGGATATTGCATAACCAAAATAAAATCATTCCATTGGAGTCATATATATATGTCCAGCATTCAGCCTCTGGCTGGAAACATGCTGCACACAGGACTTCAGATGCACCAGAAAGCTTTATTTATTTTTCTCCTTTCTACCTATATAATCAAGAAAACCATGGAATCAGCAACCCTACAAGGATTACAGAGGATGAGGTCCTAAAGTCTTGAATTCTTTTCTCTATTTTGTTTCTTTGGTTTTTTTTAAAGTCTGATTGCTTTCCAGATTATTTTTAGTGTTTCTTAGAATGCAAAGACTAAAAGAAACCTTAAGGAAATTTTCATAAGAAATACAAATAGACAAATCTGTCCATTTTCTTCTCATACTACCAAAAAAAAAAAAAAAAGGCAAAATTAACATTTTTTGATATTGCCTGTTTTAGTTTTGTTCTTTACTGTCCAAAGTAATTTCCTCCTCTCTAGCTATATTTCTAATTGTTTTTTTAAGATCTCTCATAGCCACCAAATATGTACTTTGACATATCCATATTATCCCTCTTAATTATCTGCTTTTGCTGTCTGCAGATATCTAATTCTGGTTTTTGGGGCTTTTGTTAAAGGTCTTTTAAAAATGGCATTTTAGTGCTAATGAGTCAACAAAGAGAAAAGTGTTTGTGGCTCTCAAAATACTGTGTTCAAACAAATAGCATTAGAAAAAAAACAAGCTTACCAGATAGGTTTTAACTGCACATTAGGGAACAGCTGAAATTATGGGTTTGATTTGTCTTTTAGAGAAATTTTTCTAGATACGTAAGGGAAAAATCTACTCACCTGGCTCTGATTCTGCAAGCAAGACAGGAGGAAAAAGCTGTTCCTCTATTTTGCATTACACAGGTGGTTAAAATAATTTTTCATTTATAGATCCATCCTATACATAAGAAGCCACAAAATGCAATAGGAAGCTTCATGAACACATCTTGGTTTTCTAGAGCACAGTGGAGGAGTGCCAAACCCAGACTGTTTTAAAAAATACAAAATTAATCTTTCTTGTTCTCAGTTCTGCGCTCTTCCCTCATCCCCCTGCCCCCGCAAAAAATCCATGAAATTTAAAAATAGTGCTGTTTTTCTTTTTAAAATTTGCATTGCTTACTGAACTCTCAGAGTTTATGCCTTCACATTTTTCTCCACACCAGGAGCTCTGAAGCCTGAGTGATATTTTCTATTTTTAAAATAGATGATCACTTAGCTTCAGGAATTGCAATTTAGAGGGAGCCGTGGGCACTGTCCCTGTCTCAGCAGTGAAGTGAAGCAGGGCAAGACCTGTCCATGGAGGGAGTCAAGAGACTCCCCTCTCTCCTCACCCGATTGCTCAGTAAGGAGAGGTCTCTGCTTTCCATTAATCAGTAAGAAATGAGGCCTCAGACATATTTATCCAAGTCTACTTCTGCAGAACTTCAAATTCTGGGGAATACAAGAACTACACTGGAGTCAAAACTTGAGGTGGGAGCTAAGGCTTTTGGGACATAAAAAGCCTGAGCCTCTTCCCACCCATGCTGTGTGGGCACTTCCCAACCTCACTGCTTCCTTCTGCAAAGTAGGAACCAACCAGCAAATGTCATCTTTTTTATGGGTCAATTTTACGAAATTTTCTTCTTATCTGTTCTCTGTTAGGAGAATACCACATCGCTAGGATATATCATAATATGATCTGTCACCTAGCTATTTATCTTATTTCCTAAGCAGAGAAATTAATTCTGGATGAATGCTGGATATGCTGGATGTGATTTTTTTCCAACCTATCCCCCAAACTTAATAATAATATTAATAATATTAATAATCATAACAGCAACAAAACCAACATTAATACTTTCTGTCATCATCATCATTATTACTACTATTACTGCTACTACTACAACAATAAGACATACTTAGTTTCCAAAGAACTTTCACAAACAACACTGCATCTAGACAACTCTATAAATATGTGTTTACTTTTGGGCTTAAAAGCAGCAGCCCAGCAGTAAATAGAAGAGAGTCTTGTGGAGGAAGAACAAATTTGGTATGAGAAAACTGGGATAAATCGTAGTTTCTACAAGGAGAGTCATGACATTTGTCTGTCTTACTAGAAAGCTTTCACCTTAAAAGTGTTCTGTGAATTTAGTGTAGCTCAGAAGGCTGTAAAGACCAGGTGGAATTTACAGGGATTTGGACATGAGGTGTTAGAAAGTCTGACCATCTCAAAAGACCTATGCATTTATGTCACTAAGCAATGCCCTGTAGACTTGGATTGCTCTTGTAGGGCCTTAAAATATTGACTTCGACTTGCACTGAAGTCAGTTTGCCGTCAAAGAACTCAGCAGTTCAGAAGAAGTGAACTCTGTGAGGAGCTGGGTCTTTATCAAACCTAAAGTGGACCAAGAAAGGCAATAGTTTACCTGACTCAGTCAGGGATCTCACTTGGTGTCAGATCTTATGTCTTCATTTCCTTGCTGAGCCTCTCTCCACCATCTCCTGAATGATACAGACAATACTGAAGATCTGCTGGGGTAAAGCAAATGAAATAATCCGTATCGGAAGTTGTGGTGAATAGTTGGTTCAATAACCCCACCTGAAGTGTCATGTCTTTTGCAGATTGAAGTGGAAAGGGTTGTCTCAGTTATCAAGGGCAACCATCTGCACTTAGAGGCAAGTCCTTCTTTTATTTCCTTTCACAGACCAAGTAAGGCCTATCTTCAAATTAATTAAGGTTTCTTTGTAAAATTTGTAGTAAAATAAACCACTAGAAGACTTTGCCTGGTTTTATGCCATTTTTCAAAACTTCCAACTCCTTAGTTATGGTTTCCTTCAGAATTTATGCTCATGTTTTGCTTATTGTTGACTGTTGGCTAAAAATGTTGTGGTTCATTTTTCCCTACTGATAGATGAGGAAAGGAAAAAAAAATTGATTCTTCCTGGACATGTGATTTCATACGTAATTTTTTTCTCAGTGTAGAAACCAAAATGACTATTTCCTCCTTAAACATTCAAAAAGTACTCAGAAAGTCATATATTTTTTTTTGCTTCTGTTTCAACATTAGATTGGCAATTTTCATATTCAACTTTTTATTCCCCAAACTGCCCCTTTTGAAAGAAACCTGAAAAAATGCAGCAAGGACCCATTGTAATCTTTTAAATCCAGATGCTTTTAGATTATGAAAGATGTATGCATACATGTACACTGTCTGTATAGAAGTTTGTGTCTTTCTTTATCATATTATCTGCTGTGCTATAATCTCTTTTCTGTGTAAGGATCGTTTAAGGGTTTTTCGGTTTTGTTTTTTGGGGGTTTTTTTGTTGGTTTGGTTTTTTGGGTTTTGGTTTCATTTGTTTTGTTTTTTTGTTTTGGCACTTTTTTTCTTAAGACGCCGTAAAATTTGAAGAAATAACTAAAGTTTTCTCTTACTTTCTTTTGTAGAAGTACAACTTCTACAAAAAGAGATGTATGCTTGAGAGAGAAGGCTCCAGCTCTCAGGAGGTTTTGTTCTTACATTGCTGAACATACAGAGCACAAAGAGAAGGATCTGTCCTCCCATATATATTTTCACTACCTATGGGGAAAAGAGAAAGTTTCAAATCACCCATTTAGCAGCCTGCTCGGTCTTTTTTTAACTTGAATTTAAGGGACGAAGAAACAAAGGAATTCAAACTCATTCAGTTGGAAAAGCTGATTAATACTTCCACTGATTTAGTAGTGAGGAGTAATCCACTCAAAAGAAAAGGGGTGAATTTGGAGATTCTTACTATCAAAAAAAGAAACAGAGGACACATGAATTCTCAACAGCTACTGTAATCCCAGGTTATTAACAATGGGTGAAACTGAATTTGCTTGAATTTAAGTTAGCTTAATGTTTTGCCATAAATAGTTATAAATTTGAATAAGCAACTGTGTTTCTCTTACTTGTAAACAACTCATTTTTCTTACTTAGTGGGGGAGAGAAAGTCTTTTTTGTCAGTGTAGACAGTCAGCACAGGACATACTTTACCAGGCACCATTATTCTACTGAAAACTGGGACAAAAATGCTTATTTATTTGAGGGCAGTTCCCAGCTCACTTTTAATCTCTAACATATCCCCATTGAATATTGACTCCACTTTTGTTTTCCCTGTTCTTTTCTTCTTTATATCACTGAAGTAGCTTTTACTTGTTAAAACAACCTTTTCAAGATCTAACAGTTCCCTGATGGAGTTGATGATCTCTCTTTTTATGGTCCTTATAGACTTCCTATTTATTCTCACTCTCTTACCAAAGAAGTCATTTATCTTGTTAGCTAGGTCAAGAATTCTTCCCTCAATATTTTTCTGCCTTACTTACAGTAAACATGACAGATCTTTGAAGAGCAATACCAATAATTTATATTATTCTTTCCATTTTTTTTTTATTTTCATTTGTCCAAACAAAAAGATTAATTTTCTACTACTTTGTGTGTTTCTTTTTAATTAAGTTAATCAACACAAAATCGAAATTCAGTTTTCCATAGCATCTTCCTTACTTTTCAGAAATCACATTTGTATTAGTTAGTAACTTTTTGGTAACATTGTAAGAGACTTAAACATCATGATTGCCTCAATCACTGTTAAGATTACCGTAGGACTTTTCTCCCTGTAGCAAACTGTGCAAAGAAGCAACTGCTCGTCTGCAGCCACCAAAGCCCACCTCCCCCAATATGCCTCTTGGATTCTTGGAATTTGGACTGGGAGTTAAGCCACCTGAGAGGAACTTGAAATAAGATAAAGGTGGTACTATTGCCCAGTTATCTCAGGTTTAAGGAGAGGTTAACAAGCCTGGGGGAGAAGAATGTGCCCACAAGGAAAGCCAACTCAGCAGCTGTGCTGAAAATCAGCTCTGGTCAGGTCCAGCAGGGGGAGGCCACAGCCCACAGCCCACAGCCCATTCCACCAGAGGACTGCACAGGATCCACAGTGTTGCAAAAAGACAGTGAAAAACTTCCCCCCTCCCAGGGGGGGTATTCCCAAGAACACCTGTACATGTATTAACCCATTGGACTCCGTGTTTTGCGGGACCCCCACCACTGAGAAGACCAGAAGAAAAGGACCAATCGGAAACCATCTGGACCCATGGGTGGTGATATTTTTCTACTTAATCTGTCTCTCATTCTTTTTCTCTCTTACCTGCCTCCCCATCACTTTCCTGTTTCTTTTTACCTCTCTCTACCTCACATTTACTGCTAAATAAAATCCATACTATTGACTTCAGCATATGGTCTTGTTTGCATCTTAATTCAGGCAGAGGCATCTCTCTAATAATCACAATAATTGGATATTAACAAGCAGAGAGACAGTCTGATGGAGAAATGTTTGGTTCTCATTTCTAGCAGTGCTAAGCTAGAAGCATTAATGCTCAAATCCCTCTAAGGAAATGCAGAATTTCCACTGAAGACACAACAGCCACAGCATTTACTTCAAATGCCTTTACCCATATCCAAGTCTATCTAAAGGTAACTTTAGCTTTAGATTTTAATCATATCTAAAGGTCTGTAGAAGGCAAGTGAATCTCAAAGGTTTGTGAAATCATATTCCTTGCATATATCTTATTATGGTCACTATCTTTGGGTATTTATATTTACAGAAACATGAGACAAAATAAAGAAAGGAAAGGTGATGGAACTTTTCAGTAAGTGATTTCTTTACTTCTATAAAGCAATGATCTGAAAACTTTGATAACTACATGAAAGTACAAGGTGATCTGTGTTATGTGTCAAAGTGACACAATAATTAATATCCCTAACAATAATCTAATGTGTTTATCTACTTGTCTATAAAGCACTGAAATGGAGTACTTAGTCTTTATAATGTTATCAAGTTGTTTCATTCCTTTGCAAGAAAATTTAGTTAACTCACCTTCATCTATCACACAGGACAATTGGAAAGCAAATGTAAATATAAAATTGTGTAAAGGATAAAACCTAAATATTTATTTCATCTAAGAATTCCTTATGTAGAAAAGACCAGTGAGCATGGAATTCCTGCAGCATATATACCAATCCCAAATTCTTTTTCTGAATGAAGGGCAAGTTCAAATACCTGAAACTGAATATTTGGTGCAGCCTTTGCCTCTAGATTCTCTTTATACCATAGACACATTCATTTACCTGTTTAAGAAATCATGATTTTTAACTTTTTTGAAGAGCATTGATTCCAAGACTTCACAAAACCAATGGCCCAGGTGAGCAGCAACAGGATCTAAGAGAAGCTTACTCTGCCTCTCACAGACATGGGAATAAATGAAAATATCAGATTATTAAACAGTAAATTTATATGAATAACAAGATTCCTCATAAACACACACAAAAACTCATGAGAACACACGCACAACTCGTATGAATATATACTTTAGGGCTGAGATTCAATGTCTGGAGTCTCATTTCATACATTTTGCCAGGCAACATCACAAGTACTCATTTTGTTATACTGAATGCCTTTTCCTAAAAATATTTGCAGTGCTATTGCTAAGCTTTTTCAGAAGACCAAGATAACTTTTAATATTTTCAATTTTCTCAGCTTGAAAAATATCCTTTCAATTCATCATTTTTACTATATATTTTCAATGGCAGTACCCCATGGGTACCAAAATGTACAAATATTTTTGGTTTTACCTTTTTCACCTCAACGTTCACTTGATTACACAGGTCAGGTAAATAGAGAAACCTTACCTGTCTACTTCACCTTTGGTAAAATAGCTCCTTCTGTTAAGGCACTGTCTGTCTTTGTGTTTATAACTGGGTCCCCAATGTTTAACACCTACCTTAGGAGCTTCCTTAGGAACTTGGTCCTTACAATTGTCACTTCTCAAAAACAAACAAACAAAAAAGTGTCAGCTATAACTGTCTCTGTATTTTTTAAATTATGTAATCATCACACCTGTCTGTTTCTGGCATTACTATCCACAAAGACATTTAAGTCTTCAGAGCTAAAGTTTTCTCATTTATGGTACTTCTTCTAAATAAGAAAAATTTGGTCACTCTTGTGTTTCTATTCAATACTATTAATTCAATATATTGTTTTCTAAATGTAAATAATTTTAAAAATTTTGCAAGTCAGTGGTAGATGGTGATGAATTTACTTAGAAACATCTTTTCTCTATGCCATATTTTACTGGGAGAAAAGATGCTGCTGGGCACAGTTTTTGTGTGTCTGAATCTGGCCTGTAGAACTGTGTGGATTTCTCTATTACCTGATGGCCAAAACAGTGAGAGAAAATATTCTTCTGAAGCCAAATGGACAGGAAATATTGCTGCTGAGGAGCATGAACTGGAGCCAATATAGAGCTGTTAATCCTCAGAGAAGCCTCTGAATAACAAATAGATACATAATTCTCTCTGACACTCACACAGAAAAAAACAGACACTTTGAACTTATAGTGTTGAAACCTGTGCATTCAATACCTGAGCTACAAAAGGCACTCACTAAAATTATTAATAAATGAACAAATAAGTGTTTGGATGGTTTAGTTAGCTGACTATGGAGCTGCCATCCTTGGCTAACGAATCCAGACCATTTAATATTTCCAAACAGAAGAGTTTGAAACTGAAATTGAAGAGAGATGGGTCCAAAGCCCAAGTCATCCCAGCAGCAGCATGCTCACTGATAAGTTTTTCTCATCAGAAAGTCACCACTTTTGCATGTTACTCTTGAACATTTTGAAAAATCATGTCCATACACAGATGTGTAGGAGAGTTTTCTCATTTTCTGTTATGTGTCACTCTTTGGGAAGGAGAAGAACATATGTGATCTTTGCCTTGACCAAAGTATGACACTATCAGAAGCAATTACTTTGTGACTGTATTTTAAAAGGGGTACCTTCTTTTCCCCTATGAATCATTTGACTCAGAGGTCAGTTATTCACTGTTGTCCTAATTAAATCTGTGTTTTCCATTCTTACTTGAATAATTTTTTTTGTTTTCTTTCAAGCTGGCCTTACATTCTGCTTCAGTGACATGTACACATCTGGGGCTGAGCTCTGTGAGCTAAAATACCTTCTCTTACCAAAACTAGGAGAAATTATTATGTTTAGGAATGTATACACATATGTTAACATGTTTAATTTTAAGAAAGTGCACATGTATGACAGTGGATTATGAATATAATTTGACTTCACATATATTAAAGAAAATGGGAGGCTAATTTTTAAGTATTTTTCTACAAACCCTGTCTTTCAACGTGAAGGAAAGAAACAGGCATTAGGTTTCACATTGACACAAGTATTTCAAACATGAAATATTATTTGCCTAGATAAAATCTGTTGGATTTCAAGTTTTCTGCAAGCTCCAGAGAACGAAGGAATCTGTGGTCTCTTGACCTTGGTTGGCTGCCAGATGCACACCCAGCTGCTTTCTCACTCCCTTTCCTCAACAGAACAGGGGGAGAAAATAAGATGTAAAAGCTGGTGTGTCAAGATAAAGATGGGGCAGTCACTTAGCAAGTTACTGTCATGGACAAAACAGATTCAGTCTGGGGAATATTAACTCACTGACAAATAATTTATAGTTTGATGGTGAGAAACAGACAAGAGCAGATAAAAACTAAAAAACAGACAAGAACTAAAGCCCACTCCCTGCCCTTCCCCAGGTTAGTTTCACTCCCCCATCTTCAACTCTTCTACCTCCTCTTTCTCAAGTAGCACAGAGGGATTGAGGAATGAGGGGCTGCAGTCAGCCTAATAGCTTCTCCTTGCTGCTACTTCCTCCACACAATTTTCTCCCACTCCAGGGTGAGGTCTTCCCATGGGCTGCAGTCCTTCATGGTCCATCATGGGCTCTTCACAGGCTGCAGTTCCTTCAGGGAATATCCATGTGCTGTGGAGCAGGCTGTGCAAATTTAAACAAAAAAAAACCCCAAAACACTCCCAACAAAACAAAGAAGCAAGGAAAAAACAAAAAAGGAGGAAAAACGGAAAGCAAGTGGCTCAGGTATGGGGAAAGAAGCAAAAGAAAGTATTTTCATTTAAAATGAGAAAAAGAGCATTAAGGGATGGATTTGCTTGCCTCACTGTTTTTTGTATTTAAAAAATCACTTAGGTATCCTCCAAAGTTATTTCTCTAACAGCTCAGAACAAATTAGCAAGTATAATTTTCATTCTTTTCCCGATAATCTTCTATTAACTAGCTACATGGTAATTTTTCTAGTAAATATCCACATATTCTCCCTTGCATAATGTACTTTATACTTATTTTAGTATAAACATCTTACAATGGTTTAAACTATCTTTTTATCATTTCTCAATAGCATAGGATAACTAGAAGATAATGTTGCATAGAGTGACCAAAAAGATGTAAAAGGCAAAGCTGGAAATTTCAAATTCTGTTATTACCTTTGACTACAACAATGATCTCTCAGTTTATGGCATTAGTACAAAGTATTGTGTAACCTCCTCATTGTGGTTTCCAGTCTATTTAGAAAGATCAGAGTAATTTCTAAATACCACCAGGCTGATATCTAGAAAGAATGTATGTTATTAAATTTATCTTAAAACTAAAATTACAGAAGTCTAGGAAAGGCTGCAGATATCAAAAGCATATCTCTTCAACAGGACACATGTAAAAATTGTGCTTCCACCCTCTGTTTTTTGACTTCATAAACTTGAGCCAGCAGGGGAAATCAGGGAAATGTCTTTGACCTTTCACTTTCTCAATAGTTTTTGTAAATCATCAAATACACTTTATGAATGTCCATGCATGAAGGCAAAAGGAAAATTAAGCATGCACACTTAAAAGGAATTTAGGCATGGATTTGCTGGGAGCCTAACTGCCCAAGCCTATCAAAATCACTGCTCATGAGCAAGTAGGAAGCAACAGCAAGAAGACACTGCCAAGGTTGGACTTCAGCTACAAACGAGCTTTGACAATCCAATTTTAAAAAATCTTACATGCCAAAATCCCATTTAACTTTCTCCTTAAGTATGTATGTTTCCACATGAGCCTGGGAGGAAACCCGAGACACCAGTCCAGGAGCTTCTCTCCTCCCAACACCATTTCAGCATCTTCCTCTTTAAAGTCAAGTGCATGCGCAATCTTTAAAACAGAGACCAAAACCTCAAATTGTTTCTCTTTCTTAGCAGTGGGCTATGAAGCATTAAACAATTTTGTGTAAGGAGAACCTATCTTCCCTGGTAATTGCTGCCACCTGGGAGCCATTATGCAAAAATGGAGGGTAGGAAAAAATGTTTCTTTGAGCCGAACCTGGACACCAAAGTACGTACTAAATGGGGTGAGCCGTGATACTCACAGTGGAGCTTGCTTATTTACCTTCTCATCAGTTGAATACTTAGCAGCTCATTTCTGGGATTGGTTTATTTTTAAGGAAAAAAGAGAAACACTGCATTCAAATGCAGAGATAATGTCTCAGACTTAAAACTACAACTGCAATTCCAAAGCAGAATTGAGAACCTCGGAGTAGGCAGCTCTGAGCAGTCTGAATAAGTTTTGAGCCTGTCCTTCAGATACATAATCCAATGTATACAAAATCCACAGTACATGGGAAATCACTGTAGACAAACATGATGTCATACAAACAGGTAGTAAAAGGTTAGATCTTGCAGTCAAATCTGGAATATCTGAGTGAGCCTCACTCCTGCCAGAAAGGATTTGCCATGCATATTCTTTTGAAGGAATAAAATGCTTTCTTCTAATAGAAAGCTGTGAATCATTTGCCATTAAGAAAAGCAATATAAGAAGATAGCAAAAGAGAAGAAACAGATCTGTGCTTTCCTTGTGTTTATAGAATAAACCATAAAAATGGCATAGGTTAGAAAGGACCTTGATAGATCACCCAGTCCAACATTCTGTGGGAAAGGAAGCCTAGATAAGATTATCTAACACCCTGTTCAATCACATCTTAGAAACTTCCCTGTGATGGGAACTGCCACGACCAGTGGTTGCAGTGAATGACTGTTTTCACTGTAAAAAATCCCTTTTTTATGTCCAGATGAAGCCTTCCCCAGTGCAGCTCTTACCCACTGCCATTTGTCTTCTTCACGTGGCCCCTTGTGAAGAGGGAGCCTTTGTCATCTTTGTAGCCATCCTTAAACTAGTGGAATACTGTGATGAGCTCCCCACTGAGCCCTCTCTTCTTCAGTCAGAAAAGACTTGACCCTTTCAGTCTTTCCTCATAGGGCAGGTTCTCCAGCCCTTTGATCATCTTCATGGCCCTCCTTTGGACCCTGTCCTGTCTGTCTGCATCTTTTTTCACTTGTGAGGACCAAAACTGGACACAGTACTCCAGGTGCAGCCTCACAAGAGCTGTGTAGAACTAGTTTACATTGTAGACATCATTATAAGCACGTTGCTAGCCCTTTGAGTCCCTTTGTTGATATGAACCTGAAGTTGCACCATTCTTTTTCTCTCTGATGAGGAACTTGGTGCTTTTGGTTTTTTTTGTGTTCCTTCACTGTAATAATTAGATTTTGGATCCAACTGGGATTATCACATTGTACCTCTGTGCTTTGAAGGTGCAATATTGGAAAATTACCAGACCATAAGAAAAGATGAGACTTACAAGAAGTTCTCTTAGAAATTATATTAACTTTGGTGATGCACTGGAAATTAAGAAACTTTGCTTGATGCAGAACTGCATGTCTTGGATTCCTTAAAACACTGTTATTTTTTCACTGTGAGAAGCTCAGCGACCCAAGCACTTTGCTACATTTTAGTAACTCTGCTTGTTTTTTTTCATAGTTAGATTGTCTTTTAAAATACCCCCAGGGCAGCCATAATGCCACTGTCAAGTTAATCTAAAGGGGTCTCCAGCCATCACCATCAGCAACTGAATTGTTGTAGAATACATTTTTTTCTCTTACTAAAATTGAATTCACCTGGCCCTATTTCACAAGTAGCTAATGCTACATGCTCCAGTGAATAACTGTGTTTGTCTATATGCACAAAGATGTGCATAAATGCTCAGACACAAGTTAGTTTATGATAATGTCTCTTTTTCAGACGTCTGCCATAATGATTCCAGATCCCCAACAGCTTCTGAAGTTTGTTTCAGTTCAGGTAGTGTTCAGTTTTTTGAAAACACAAACACAGTCTGAGCTTTATGTGCCTCTGGAGTCTGCAAAAGGCAGCTGCAGCTTTCTCAAGATGTTCAGTACTTCCTGCTATAGGGCCCAGTTCCCTCCCAAGAGCTGCACATAAATAAGAACTCAACCTCTGTAAACAATTGTTTCTTCCACAAAAAAATTTAAAAATAGGATCAGCTTTAGGAATGCAATGGTCTTGAACAGGAAGATACTCCTGCAGAAAATGCAACCCAAAAATAGAGATCAGGACAATGCCTTCAACTTTCGCCACTCGCTGTACCTTCATATCTCATTGTGATTATACAGAACTCTTCATATTTTTGAAACCTGTATGCTTCTTGCAGAGGCCTTCTATCACACTTTCTGGGATCAAGGAAACCAGAGCATGGTTTTAAGGGTACATTGTTATAAGAGCCTTTGTACTTTTCTGTTGAATATCCAATTGATCTACCTACGGCAAAGTTATCCTGGCTGATGAGTGAAGTGTTGAGGAGTTAGCCCTAATTCATCTCTCTTGACTTACACAGATAACCCAGACCCAGAACTTTACCTTCCTCACTCCTATCTTGACAGACTTCACTGATGTGCTTGAATGAAGGGCTTGGCCTGCCTAGGCTGTCCCTGTAGTTAAAAGGAAGCGTAACTTCAATTTTCTGAATCTTTCAGTCTTATTGAGTTGGAAAATAGGAGATTAAGCTCCCTAAATTTTATTTTATTTTCCTCAGGTAAGTGCTTTAAGTAAAGAGGATTAAAAGAAATCTTTGGAGCAAAGCAGTGATGGAGATCCTCACTGTTCATGTTCAGTGCCAGCTGACAGCCTCTGTTATGTAGAATAAAATGCTTTTGCATTTCTTCAGACTTCTCATGCTCTTAACAATGCCCTTCCTAAAGCAAACTCAGCTCCCAAGACTGACCAACCAGGCTGGCCAAGCCCTTTTGAGAAGCCAGACATCTGTCATGCTGTCCTTGCCAGTCCTACACCCTCAACAGCCCTTCTGGGTATTTTATATCCTGTGGGCAAACCTAGTGGTTGTTTAGGACACTGAGGGTAGCAGGGATGTATTCTGAAGGGATGCCATTACACAAATAATTTAGCTTGAATCTTTACTTCTGGGCAATTTCCCAGATATTAAATAATTTGAGTTGAAAGTTCTGCTACATCCAGGCCAGTGAAATGGTGGGTAGTGAAAAGGGCAGGTACCTAAATGTGCTGTGAAATGTAACTGTAGCTAGCAGACAGCATGGAGGCAGAAACTCATCATGGAGATGTAGCTTCATTCCGGCATTCCCCATTCCTATGATTTTTGTAAAACAATGAAAACTGTCTAACCTTTGCATGTAACATTTTTTAAGTGTACATTTTATTTTTCTTTTTATTTTTTTTTCTTAGAATAGTTTATATAAGTTTCTAGACATTAATTGAATTTGAGTCAACAGAGTTATGTTTACATGGGAATCACAGAATCATAGTAAATAAAGTCCCAAGGGATCATCTAATACATCTCACTGCCCAAAGGCAAGATCAGCTATGACTAAACTCTTCTTGACAGATTTTTGTCTCACCAGTTCTTGAAAACTTCCAGTGGCAGAAGTTTGCACATTCTCCCTTGGCAGTGTACATTAGTGCTCTGCTATGCCTGTAGTTGAAAAGATTTCTGCCAATTGCCAACCCAAATCTTTCTTGCTGTCATTTAAGCCCATTACTTCCTGTCCTATCTGCAAGGAATAAATAGAAAGCTTATTCCAATCAAAAATTTTTGAGTTCTTAAAATTATAGTTTTAGTCTGTCTGAATATTCTCCAGATTTATAAACAGCGTGCCCGTTAATCTCTTTGGCTGTGAGGCCTTCCTCTTCTTCTCCATACATCATCAGCTACCTTTTTCAGAAAACCTAATCAGATTGGTCTAATATAACTTCTTCTTGACAAATCTGTGCTGGCTATTCCTCCTGATCTTATTATTTAGAGTCTTAAAACCAGATGGATTTTGTTTGTTTTATTGTTGGTAGTTTTTTAAATACAATTATTTTTGTATCTATATATATCCAATCTATATTTATCTATAGCTGTATGTTCCTAGGAATTCTAAAAGTCTGATCCATAATTTCTTGGTTTGTGCTTCCTCCTGCCTCTCCTTTTACAGAGCAGTCCTCTCTGCTTTTTCCAAGTCTCCTGAAAATGTACCTGTTCTCCAAATGTTCTCATAGATAAGCGCAGTACCGTTTGAGCATGTTTCAGATTCTCCTTAGGGGTTCTAGACTAATTTTTTTTTTGTTCAATTTAGCTTCAACAAAACTTCTACAAGGAGTCTCTAAGCAGTTCTTCTGTATTGAGCTGAGTTCTTATCCTGCTGTGAATGAGGCTAGTCAGCCATCTAATCACAGTTAATGTTTTTCTAGTGAAACTTAGAACCTCTCATAATGCAGATCTTCCATCATTCGTACTTTCATCCCTCAATAATGGTAACTCTCCTGAAAAGCAAGCGATCTCTTCCTTCTAATGAGGTGTTAACTATCTCAACTAAGAATGAACATTTTTCTCATTGTGCATAGAAATCTCTGTGTTGATTTTTAAGACATATGACTTTAATAAGCTGATACCAAAAATCTGAGCTGCCTCTTATGCTTGCTGACTGCCAAATGTTCCAAATGCCCCCAGACAATATACCCAGCTTTCTTCTGACAGCTTGTATAATATGTGAAATATTAGCCATAGAAAGCACCATGTGACATCAAAAGTTAGTTTTCAGTATGGAAATGAACCAAATTAAAACTCAAGTTTAAAAAGGGATATAGGGGCATTTGAACATTGCATTCATTTCAACGTTTGTATGAGCAGCCACCTCTATTTTCTGATGTGCCAGGATCTCTGAAAGGCTCCCTGTTCTGTTGTAGTGGAATACCATGCAAAATAATCAGCTGGTGTTTTAGTCAGTTCACATACTCAGTGAGGGACAATGCAGGAGAACCTGATGGATCATGAGAATCAATCTGACTAGAGGACCAGAGTTGTCTTCCTTTTCCAAGATGAAAAATGGACTCAAACCTCTGCTGACACAAAGCCTGGGAAACAAAGCAGCAAACTCTCTGTGAGAATGAGGGAAACATGGCCTTTTTTTTGGACCAAAATATTAAGTTCACCTTTTTTGACAGTACCTTTTTGTTCTTTCTCAGAGTTCTGTCTGGTCTCTATTGAGAGAAGAGCCAGAGAAAACAGCTATAGTGATTATTGAAGACCATTTTGTAAGACTAATTTTACCTTTCTGTTTGTGTTTCTTCCTGATCTCACCAGAAAGATACTTTATATGAATCCAATTATTTGTTCTGTCTAGTTCGTAAAAGAGGCCTAAGTCAGAGGACAGAAGGGAAAAAATTCCAGCCATTTTTGGTTCATCCATACTGCTTTGTTTGCCCAAGCCTCTTCATAAAGGATATCTTTAAGTCTTTCTTCAAAAATGCGAGCAGGCTTGTAGAGCCTGATTTACAGTGAAATTTTCAAACAAAAGTTCAGAAGGATGAGGTCCCATTTAGGAGGGGAATTTCATCATAGCAATGTTCTCAGATATTAATTTTATGGCTTATTGAAAAACACTTATTTAAAATCTGACAGTGTTTATGCAAAATTGCTTTCCCCAGTGGATGGGTCATAACTTAAATATTTAACTTCTGTCTACTTTGTATTAATGTGGGATAAACATAGTGTGTGGTACAAGTCTTGATTTTATTTTACTTTTTCTATGTTCAAAGACCTGAAGAATTCACTAAAGATTTATTTTCTAGGAGGAAAGATCTGCTTTTCATCATCTGGTTACTCAGGTCCCATAAAAAAGTTCAATGCATGACAGAATCTCAACTACTAATCTTTTTTGGCAAGGTAGCGTCCAAATAACATAAACCACGGTTCTTTGGTGTTTTTCAGTGAAAACTTAAGTGCCCTATATTAATTATAAATAAACTAGCATGCCAAGACTTCAATGATACTGAAAACTTTCTGCAGCAAGAAAGATTACAGAGAGAAAGAGGGACTTTCAAAATTCACTGCCAGGGTTCAACACTCCAGAATAGATTGGAGTGATTCCGTGGATATATTGTCTCAGTATATAGAAAAGGCAAGATTTGTAAGATTATTTTTTCCAAAACCAATTAAACACATTGAGTTTGAAATTTGCTGACAAGTGCTGAAGTTTGATGGTCCCCATTTTTTTGGTGCACTTTAAAAAGCTGGCCATGAAAAGATTTAAATAACACCTTATTCAGTTCTATCTGTCCTCAGCCAGTCAATCAAATTTCAATTGGTGGCCAAGCTGTGAAGCAGGAACTGGATATTGTGTGGCATCAGCAAAATCAAGATGGAATTGAAGGATATGGAGAAAGAGGAATCTTGGACTTGGGGAATAAAAGCAGATAAAAGAGGAAGCAGATGAGAACTTAGACCCTGTGGAATAGGAAAGGGTGTAGAAAGGCATAGAATCAGTCATGCTATGAAAGGAAGACCTGAAGGAGTGAGAAATAGAAAATACAGAAAATAATAGCTCATGAGAAAAAAAACAAAAAACTGAGGGAGAAACAGAGAAAGTTCTGGTACAATCTGGGAAAGAAGACATAGCAGAATCATGTAAACTGTAGTAATTCTGGTAAATATGGAGACATTATAGCCACCTGGCACACATTCTGTGAGGTAAATTAACAATTAAGTTCTTAGAAGGTATCTGTTAATACTGTTTTTTTCCTCAAGATACTTCAAGTTTTAAGAAGTAATAAAATATTTTTGTTCATTGAGTGCATTATCCATCATGAAAGTGTAGCGTTTGTAAAGTTCATGGAAAATGTAATTCCAAATATGTGCAGTTCTAGATTTAAACTAAAAGCAGAATTCTAATTCAGTTTCCGAGTTGTCAAGTTCAAAGGCCACCCACAAAAGGTCCTGAAGACTGAGGAAATGAAGACCATTTACACAACTGGTAGTATGAAACTGACATGGGGAGAAAGGTCATGTTGAGGGCTCGTGATGTATGTCTGTTTGGGCACATAGTTGTATAATAGTTTATGCACTAGCAGTCAAATTATAACCAACAAGAATACACAAAGTATAACGCTTGTTTTCTTATATGAACCTCGGAGAACACTGCTCACTGGATATGTAAAATCCGTCTTAATTAATCAGCATTACTTCTCATTTTGGGTTAATAATCATGTGAGGCATCAATAGATTTGACTGTTGTTTTACATACCTATGACATTTACCCAAATATTTTCAGTTGCCCTCTTACTGACTTGAGTCTTGATTTTATTTGGAGCTGTACAGAGTTCAATGCCTGCAACAATGCATTTCCAATTTAATTGGAAGATAAAGGGATAAAGAAAGATAAAGTGATCACACTGCATATTTGGGGCAGGAGCTGAAATAAGCCCAGTATCCTGATTTCACAATTGTAAATGAATGCTGCCTGTGCTTTCTTGCATAAATCTTTGCATTGGATATGTTCTTTATTCTTTCAACTGTTCAGCATAAAATCCTGTCCTCCTGCACTGGTGATGCTCTAAAGGTTTTCTTCTTTCTCTCAGAGATGTTTCCTGGATGTCAGGAAAGGAAATTGAAGCAGCAAAAATGTTTTTGCACACATCATTGCTGCTCAGTCATTTTAGCTCCTGACCTCACCCTACTCAATTAAGAAATCCTTGGAGCCTCAAGATAGCATCTGACTTGTGAAGTACTGGGTGCTTTCGGCTTCATTTGCTGTTCATAGTGCCTAACAGAAAAGCATGCTTCACAAATTAAGAAGACTGTGGAGACTGTTCTTGTGTGTCTATAGGCACAGACAGGCTCACATACCCATGCGTATGCACACGTGCACATACGTATATACACATATGCTATGGCTGAATTCAGTCTGTGTCTCCGCAGTTTCATAAAGGCACAAAGTTTATCAACAGTTATGTTATTTATTAGAACTGAAGGCAGAGGCACAATAAATTCTGTGTTTATGCACTTACATGTAAAAATATGTTTTAATGCTCAGAGGTATATCTGAATGAGTAATGTATTTTCGTATGTACGTGGGTGTGTGTCTAAATGCATGTGTATGCACTCCCTATACATAGCTGGTGGTGTTTGGGTCCAGCAGACAATTTAAGCTTTGAAAGAATGTGACTGAGCACAGAAATAACTTGGATGTAAAACTCACTTGGGGAGGGAAGAGGGATTTAAATTTTTTTCTTTTTAATAGCAAAAAATGGGGTCAGTTAAATGAATGCAGTTACGCTGCGAAGAAGGGAACAGTGAGCTGAATATAATTCCAAGCCACATGGCAGACAATGTGCATCCCACAGAGGAAAATGGTAACGTTGAAGGGCTACAGCTTTTTTATCCTACCTAGCAATTATCTGTTTTGGGCTTCATGTTACTAATTTCTCTTTCCACATCTCACCCTTAGTCTCATACAATGGATAAGAACTGAAAGCAAATGCTCTCTCCTTTGACCACATAATTTTCTTCAAGAGCCTTACACACAATAAAGGATAAATAGAGTTCATCAGAGATAATATCAGAACACTGAAAAGAGAAACACCATTTTCATGTAAGGTTTTCTTCCTCAAACAGTGTGGCAGCAACTTGGCAGAACACGGTGACAGCAGGAGACAAAGAGGGGATGTGTGCTCCCATGTTTGCAGCATGTTGGCCTCTTGCTGGATAGGTGAGTTGCCAAAGGTTGATCACACAGAGCAGAAGTGTAAATGACTGTGCAATTGCAACACTATTGCACTAATGAGAGCCCAAAGGTCACCTCGCCTGGAAACCTGCAATTATTGCTGCTGGATCAGGCCCCAAAAATGCTGCTGACACAATATACTTTGAATTACATGTTTATGTTCCAGGAAATGGCTCCTCTGGAGAAAACACTGAACTGACCTTCAGACCATAAAGGTTTGTCCTCTTGCCCTTAGAAGTGATGGAATTGATCCCCAGAAGCATTTTTAATCTTACTGTTCATCTCACATTTTGGTCTTTCTCCTTTTGAGAGCTATGGGATAACAAAGAGGAGTTGGAGAAGATTGGAGGTGAGACTGCTGGTAAATACCTCTGATTTTTAAGAAATTAGTTTTGAAGAAAAAAAGAAAAAATCCAGTGAGAAGGGGCAGCTCACCTTTCTGTTTTTCTCCTCTACTGAAGGAAAACCATAGCAGTCTCAGCCTTGGACATCCTAAGCCAATAAGAATCAGCTCAGCTCTGTTGCACGCAGTGCTGCTTCACCAGTAGAATCAGTTTTTCCTGAGCCCTGGACTAGACAAATCCCTTCCTTGTCCTTTCCTTCATTTCCTCATGCCTGACATAAGATTATCCTCTTAGGCATCTTTTTCCTTTATATCTCATTGTCCTGTCAAATCAACATTACAAGAGCAATATTTCAGTCACCAATATCAATTTTGCTTATTGTGCCTAATATTTAAGTGCTTATTTGTGTTTTTTTCCAGGCACTTCCAAGTTTCCATTCCTAGAGGTTGGTCAGGAAAAAAATAAGTTGATTATTCTTTTTCTTTATGAAGAATTTGAAATCTACTTGACTCTTAAGGGAAGCATACCTTCACATAATATAGCACTTTTCTTCTTCTAACCTCCTATTACTTTTGGAACTATGAATTAATTCTGTCTCTCACACTGATTCTGAGCAGCAAAATCAAGAAAAGAAAGAAGAGAATCTTGAATTCAGAGAACATATTTATATTAAACTAGGAAAAAACACCAGGCATATTAAAGCTCTTTTTGTTACCCCAGTTGCTAAATCCAAGCCCATACCAGTGTTCCCTGGGAGCAAAAGCTGGTTAAATCTGAAAACTGTGAGCAGCAGTGATCTACACGGAATCACCATAAGAATGGTATGCATAGTCAGTATGGAGTACTGTATTATTTGTATTTGGGCTAATTAGCTTGCACACTAAATTGATGTCCCTAAGCTATTTCCAGCTCCAGACCTAACTTTTCAAGCCAATTTGGAGAATTCTGCCCCATGATATGTTGCACAGCTTAAGTACTGCTTGCAACACCAAGGTACATAGCCAGATACCACCTCCTTGCTCTTTTACTTTGGACAGCTTTTTGGGGGGTTTTTGAAAACCTGTACTTGGGAATGCTGCAGGAAATCAATGGAACCGCCTGTTTGCCTGTTTCTATGGACAGAGTTTTATACAAGGTGTGCTGCTGAAATGTAAATAATAAATAAGGTTCTTTCCCTGTGGACTCAGGCATATGAACTACTAATGTAAAAGTGGTTTTAAGGATGCCTTTGTTGTGTATGTTGTTTAAAAATTAAGAAAGGTATGTGACATACATATATGGACTGTCTTCAAAGGCAAAGTTGCAGTTCAAATTTAATCTTAGCCAATACTGGAAGTTTTTAGTTTTGGATCTGAATTTAGCTTTGTCATCAAGTTCAGAAGTATCTTTAAAATACTCAAACAAAGGAAGAGTTGTATCAGAGAAGAGAAGAAAACAGACTAGAGTAAGTACACAAAAACGGATATCAATGAAGGTATGTCTGTATGTGTGTATATGAAGATACATATATTTATATGTGTGCGTATAAACTATAGGTAGTATTTGTAAAACTGAACTACAAATTGCAGTCTTAGCCTGTGTGACCCCTGTTAAGGACAGTCTGTCCAGTAGAATGAATGGTGCAGCAGAAAAAGCAGTCTTAAAGCTCTGCAATCACTTCTCTAATGCCTGCTTACCTACAGCCCTGAGGGAAGTGAAATCTTTACAGACTGTCTATATGAGTAAAGAGAAGCTGACTTGTTCAGCTGTGCTTTTATTATTTTGTAGAAGAGGTTTCTTGGACTAGTTGACAAATTTTGGAAGGGTAAATGGGAAGATTCATTTAGACCAAGAAAAATGTTTTTAAGGAAGACAAAACTGAAGTTCCCCAACCACAAAAAGAAAATATAGACACGAAAAAGAAATGTTTAAAAAATGCAGAAGCAGAAACACATTCAAAAAATAAACATGACTCCAAAAGGACTTTCTCCCAAAGAATTACCTTTGAAAATTTCTTGCTGCTCCAACCAAAGTTTAGTGTTTTTATCTCTTTTCCTGGTACCAGTTGCTAAGGTTTATCACAGAAAAAAGCAGACTGCCTTTGACATCAGAAGGGGTGAAATCCAGCTCTAAATTGCTGCCTAAATTTCAGTGAAATCTTTGAGAGAGGGAACTGTATTCAATTCATAGTACATAACCTGTACAGAACAAGTTAACTCGCAAAAGTATTTATGGGGTCCTTTTGAATTCCTGTTTCCTGCTTGTGTTCTTTAAAATGCCAGGTAATGTTGTGGAAACCAATACCACTGTTTCACTGCAGCCCTAAGCAATGTTTTATTTCTCATCTTTTAGTTTTAATGAGAGAGTGCTGCTTGCTGCTAATAGAGCTGAGTAAACAATCTATGTACATTTTATTCAATTACTTTAGCTCTTTTTCTTCTTATGGTAATTACCTGTGAGCGGACAATGATTGCTACCATTTGTTTGTTCCTCCCAACTACTTGCTGATTATTCTGCACAAGCAACTTGTAGCCTGTGTTATTGCAAACTGACTGCTTGCAAGTACTCCTTTGGGTATCAGTGTTTGGTTGCCTAAAGCCAAGTACTTGCTTCTTTTCTGTGATTGGATGATCTACTTTGTCACATAACACACTCTATATAATAAATTTATAGCTTCATCCTGCAACATGCTCTCTAGGCCTACAATGCAGAGCTACATCATGGTGATGGGAACCTACATATTAAATACAATCTGTCTCATGAAAAAACAAATCCTGATAAATATAATTATTCCAAGGTTGATATACCACTCTCTGTGCAGGTATTTATTTAATTTAGTTGTTGGCATTAACAATTAGAAGTGTTTCTTTCACCCAGGATCCTGTCAAGACAATTTCAGTTGTCATTAGGGACTTCAAATTAATTCTTAATAAGACATTTAGCATTTGACATTGTTTCTTTACTGGATTGAAATATTTCTTTTCAGTCCCTGGGGTCACTTTACATAGAAAGTGCAATGGACAAACAACTGTGATTTGCATCAAAGCAAATACATTTCTGAAAGTCTTTTCAGGGCTGCTATCACAGTAAATCTCTTCCCAGCCTTCTACTTATGGTAAACAACTTAATTTCTTTAATATCTATATGATTAACAATTGCACAGGGCCCTTTCTGAAACAACATTCCGAACTATGGAAAGTTGTTTTATTCCAAAAATCAATTTATTCCAAAATCACTAACCCATTTTTAAATTACTTTGAGACTGAGTCATATCTGACATAAATTTAAGGCAATCTGGAAGACTTGGATCCCTCGGAGAGCATCTTATGCAGTCTGGCAGAAGTGTGTATCATTTGCCACTGTCAAGGTCACTTCTTTAGAGTCAGCACCATTTGAAACAGGTGGCTGTTGATCTTTTCTGATAATACAGCATATAATTCCGCATAGATGTTTAATCTAATCTACCATGAAATCACAGCAGTAATTAAGCCATAGACTTGAGTCTTTTTCTCAGAGCTCATTTTTGCTGGTCAAATCTGGTTACTGGCTGGATAAACTTATTTCAGTTCACCTCAGTTTCTTGTGTTTCTCATTATTTCATTAGCCTGCTACCTCGTATTTAGGTTCCTATTTTGCTTCACAGCAGATTAACAGGTCTGTCCTCTTAGTAATGGCCTGTGCTGACTGTCAGAAGGTAAGGGAGGGCACAAGGGGAGTTTCTGAGGACTGGCTTGTGGGGCTGTGATTCATGCAACAGAAGCAAATCTAACAAGATACAGAAATTACAAAACGTGCAGACAGACAATGATGCAAGACAATGGTAACTCAAAATTCTTTTACAAGAGTCTGTCAGCTAAATAAGACCATTTGAAATAATCTCTCCAGCCATAACATTTAAGCTAAAGACAGTAAGCTAAGTAAATATTTTACAACTTTTTACATTTAGTACTTGCCATGTTTTCTACTTCAGACCCAAGAAGCTATTTAAGTCCAGCTTTGGTTTTTGTTTCCAGGCCTGAACCTCTCCTACACTGTAACAGTGACTAGACTTTAGTTTCTCCAGCTATAAAAATTATGTTTGTCTTTATTATTTTAAGGTGCTTGGAGACTAATGAATGAAACTATTCATAAGTCACTGACTTTTGTCTGCTATTCGACATCCATCTGGACATTCTGCCTGAAGCATACCTCTGGAGATTGAACAGATTGTCCTATTTCATTTAAGTAAATGAAAAGGGTTAGGTCAGATCTTGATATTAATTTTCTGCTGTGTTATCTTGAGGTAGAAGACATGGACTTGAAGTTTTATGACATAGGAATTTGGATGTTTGAATTATCCATAATACGAAGAGATTGATAGTAACTGGATCAACTAAGTAAAACATGAATGTGAAGTTCACTTTAAGGAGTTCTTTGTGGTTTTAAAAGCTGAACCAAATATTCCCATCCTAGAAAGATGGCATCTTGGTCATACATTAAACACCAGCAGCAGTCCAATCAGAATGCACTTTACCTGATGGATACTAATGAAAAAGAATGAGAGGCTAATGTTGAGCCCTGCAGTGTTGTCATTGAAAGAAACAGACATGAGCAGAGGCAACATTTCTGAAGCAACTTTTAGGTTTTGGTCCCACTAGATTTTAGATGTAAACTTGCTGTGTCTTGGGTTTCATTGTCTCTATTACCAGGGATTTCAGTAGCCAGATGGTCAGGGAAAGTCTAAAGTTGCATGTTCACTTTTTAAAGGTTAGTGATATGTGGAGAAAGATACTGTTACTTACACATTACCTTTGAAGTGCAGATGATGTTCAATGACACAAGACCAAAACATGTCTTATTATGCATTATGCTTTGCTGTTACGCTCATTACTACTGTGCTAATTCTTCCCAGGAAGGTTTTGATTTTCTTTCCAGATGCTGCAAATTGAACTGGATTGTGCCACTCAAGAGCTGATTTTTCATGTTTGTTATTTTGTTTTTAACTCTATCAAACACCAACTTGCCAAAAATACTAAGAGTTTCCTGAAACACAATTCAGCTGACAAATCAAATGAACCTGGGTTGTCATGTTGTAAGTTAAAAATGTAAGGAGTCATAATATCTTTAGAAAAAAAAATATAAAGCACAATAAACAAACTGTACATATCTCAATAACCATAAAGATTGACTTAAATTGTCCCAGTAATACTCTAGTGGAGAGTTAAATGTGACTTTCTCCTACTTTTGGCCTTTTAACACTGTTAAGGTTAGATCTACTGTACCTGTTTATTATGCTCAGGTATTCCCTAACCTGAGACAAGGACAAAAAAAATGCTTAGGAGCTGAATGACTGTAATGCCCCTAACTCTTAGGAAACTAGCTGAACTTTTAAAAATGAATGTCATGACTTTTTGTGTTTGATTTCCTTCATTACTTTTAACTGAAATCAATTTTTAAACACCGTTTCTCCAAGAAAGTTTGGAGAGTTTTTTATTATATGTATTTATCCATGGTATGTATGTGGAAACATTATTTAATTTCTGCAGAAAAAGAAAACTTGAGTATGTAAGAAAAAGTTTTGGATTATTTTTCAACCAGAACTGTTAAACATTGTTTTATAAAGTGCCGATATATGTCATGTGAGTTATATTTCAAGTTTATTGCAGACCTGAAGAGGTGGAATACTTAAGTAGATATAGACCATTCATGAGGTTCGTGTGACAACTGCAAAACATGCCCTTCCTCTCCAAGGAAGAGGAGAAATAGAATTATGGAGTGGAAAGTGACATTCAACTAAAGAACCTTCTAAAAAACCTACTCACATGAATTTTCTTTATACTTTGCCAAGACATGCAAGGCACAACTCCTGTGAAGTTCTACAGCTCGTCATAATTTAAAACACAACAGTTTTGATAATGTGGTAAGTCATATACTGAAAGTTCAAGGTTATGGAAGGGCTGCTTTTGAAATGCAATGGCTTTCATTTACAAGAAACACTTACACAAAGATGTATCCACTAGGCATTGTCCATGAGTATAGTGAAGATGCAAGAAAAACACAGTTCTGGTTTTTTCACCTGAGGGAGTTGCATTTTTCATTTGAACTCAAGACTGATAGCTGAGTATAACATGAAACCAGAGGCCCTCATCTAAAGTCTATTCAAGCCAACGTAAAGATCTATACAGATCTCAGCTGTGCTCCCCTTGAAGTCAGTAGTAAAGGTCCCAGTGGTACAGACTTGTTGTCAAATCATTTAGCTTTAAAACAAATGTGGTGCAAGGTAAAAAGAGTACATTTAAAAAAAAAAGTGACAGGTGTTTTCAAAACTGAATGGGGCAGCATTGCACTTTCAGTTAAAAAGACCCTAAACAGCAAGAGATCCTAGCCACTAATTTCTCTCTTCCAGGTGGTTTTAAGTATGGTGAGATATCGGAGTCAAAAACAGATTGTTTTCCTATGAACAAAACAATTGAACAGGTTTTATAGAGGAATTTTATAGATTCAAATATTGAGCCTTAATGCAGCAAAACAACTTATTCCTTTCTTGCCACCTCCCCCAAACAAACTTAAGTTTAAATTATAAAGCACAAAACACCGGTTTTAAATACAAAGTCCTGAGATATAGCATTAATGGCATAGTCCTGACTCTCAGTGTGGCTAAAATCCTCACAGGGCACATCTGTAGTACACTGTGGATATCTGCTGAGTCTTCATTACCTATACCTTCAGCTAATTATCTCATGAGATATATTTACTTACCATTATTATTATTATTATGCATATTCTGTTGCTGTTGCTTCTCCTAGCAGCATGGCTTGTGGTTCAGCCACACTGGGAATCTGTCTGGGATGAAAACTTACACCTCACCTGAACGACCAGATGGGGCCTCATTTAGCAATGCATGATAAGGCTTACTGAGCATGCCTCACTTTTTTTCTGAGCAGGGCAATAAGGAAAAATTCAGACAACTTTCCTAATCTTCCATTCAGAGAAGTTCCCCCTATTCTACTTGGATTTTAATTGGAAAAGGGCCTAGTTAATGTTGCCTCTCTATGTCTTCCGGCAAGGTGCAGGTGCTGAAGGCCAGATTGGGATCTCATTGTGTTCTAAGTTGTGTTACTGAGTGCTAAAAACCCCATTCTGTTTGTTTCCACCTATCAGGAGTAGACCTGATATTGCATTACTTGCCTGCCAACAGACTAATCACGAGAACTAAGGAGTGGCTGTGCCCAAGACAAAGGGAAGGAACAAGGTGCATGAAGGGGTTCTAAGAGTCAGCTCTTTGAGGCGGAGGAGCTCTTTCTACTTCTCAGTTCTGTTAGCTCTCCTGACAACAGTAACAACATCAATGGCTACCAAAGACACAATATTTACAGAATATCATCTCCTTTGAAGGGGTACAAGCCTAACCCTGACAGCAGATCACCTAAGACATATCTCTAAGGCATGGGTTGAACCACCTTCAGAAATGAATCACGACAAGCCTCTGTCCCTACAGATACAGCAACAGGCAAAAGGAAAACTTTCTAATTTTCTAGGATTTTCTAGGAAGTTATGGTGTTTGGGTGCATTCAATATTCTGAATGGCTTACTAATAACTTTCTTGGAGTTATTTATCAGCATACTCAGTGCTTTAAATCTGTGCTGCTTTTACCAGCTACACTTCTAAGTGAGATCTTTGGGTAGTATAAACTGCACAGCTCCAGTAAAATCTATGAAATTGCAATGCTTTACATGAACTGAGAGTTTGATAGCTGTGAGCTATAAAATAAATTTAAGTTCTCTAACAGAATTGGCTTCACTCTTAGATTTCAGTTTTTGCAGCAAGAAGAGCTCCTATTATGAATTCAGGTTTGGCTCACAGTGTGTATTTTGTATTGCTCACTTAAATTTGCGGTTCTAATTAGTATGTCTTCTGGGTAGCTCATTTGATGGTAAATCTGTGCCTGGTTTGCACCTGTATCCATAAACCAATGCTAAAAAAAAAAATACACTTCTTTTTCTGCCACAACAGGCATTTTGTCTCCTTGTCTATGCTAACAAGTCCATGATAACCTTGAAGTGTGTGATGGAAAGAAAAACACAAATACATTTCTAAACTCAAGGAGATGAATTAATTCCAATTTTAGCACAACTGACCTTTGGGGTTTAAGAGAAAGAAACTCTTGATTTCTTTTTTCTTTTCCTTTGGAAAATGATCAATGATCACTCATCCTAAGTTGGTTGAAGTAGAAAAAAAGTCCTCCATGGATTACAACAGATTTGGGTCATTCTTTAAAGACTTAATCACTTAACTCTGAAACTAAGGAGTACATGTATTCAGATAAATTGTCTATGCAAGTTTTGGAAAAAAGAGCAAGACATTTCTGCAAAATAAGTCAGCCAAGGCATTGTGTTTGACTGGTCTTTCATATTGCAAATGCTCTTTAGCTGCACAGTTCAGAGAAGTACGTAACTCCAGAAGTAGTATGAATCAGGTAGGGAAAGGTGAAAACTCATGGAAGGGTTTCACTGTCTGCCCCATCAGACAGGTAGTTCTGCCTATTCCATCTCCTGCTCCACATTTTAAGTGCTGTTAGAAATTGTAATCACTGTGATCACTATATAAGTTACCACACTTTACAAAATAGTTAAAACATCCTGTGCCTATTCATAAATAAACAGTCCCCAATTCACAGCTGTTTTGGCAAAGTTTTCTCCAAAATGTCCTACATCATCTTTTTTTTTTCTGCAGTCTTTCATAAAGCAGTGAAAAGTATTGCTTTTGATGGGCATGAAGTTAACCATCAGGTGTCTTTAGCTCTATGGCAAAGGAGTTGGATTGGACATTTTCTCTGACATTTTTCTTGCCTTCAAGAGGATTTTAAAAGGCAAGTTCTTAGGGGAGTCTGAGAGTCTTTGGCACTCATCTCCTTTTAAATTTATAATAGATAACTAAAGCCTGTAAGGTCTTCCAAGACTTCTCACTCTTAATTTTTAATACAGATTTGTTTTCAACAAGTGTAAGTATGGACTTGTTTTATTCTTTACTGAGTTCAATTCCAATTCTTCCCAGAGAGTCTAAAGAAAGAACATGTTAAAAAACAACATGAAAAAAACTTAAGTGAGGTATTAAATTTTTGACATATTGGAGAAAGCGATCCTAAAACTGGAAACTTAAAATATTAATTCTGATTATAAGAATAATAATAGGAACAGCTACCAATAATTTTGTAACTTCCACGATAATCTTGAGCCACCCCTGAGCATAGTGAAAACTGTTTGACCCTCCACTGGAGTACTGATTTTCTTGATTTGGAGACAGACTAAAAAGAATGGAAAAGAAATAGATCTGAAATTTCCAATTATATAATTTAAATTTAAGACAAAAACTGACCCCTATAAACTATATGGCTCATTAAATAGCTATTAATTTTCTTTGTTCTAGCACAACTCAAACCACAAGTGCAAACCTCCCTCATGTACAGTATAGGACAGACTTGTACCGGCAAAGTGCTACACAACCTGGAGGAGAATAAAGCTTGTAGAAGTGGAGATAGCTGCTCATTTTACCCATTACAATAACAAAGTAAAACATTAGTCAAAGTTTATACTGTGAAAGAAGTTCACATATAGCACAGCTCCTTTGTATGTTTAATATCAGTGATGTTAGTCAGCTGTACACTGAAAGTCACACTGAGTTTAAACAAAGTCTTTTTCTTTCCAAAATTAGCTTTTTGGTAAGCTTTTTCTCTTCTGCTCACCTGTCATCTTTTTATGCTTTTGTCTACTCTCTGTTTATCCATTTTTTTTTAAATTCCTTTCCACCTTTATCTCTGCAAACTTTTGACTTTGAGACATCTTAATCTCCAACTTTTCTTTATACAAACCCATTGAACATTACCTAAACCGGCAATGTTACCTTTAAAGGAAATAAACTAAAATCTAAGAGTATAGAAAGTCACAGAGTACAGACATGTTAATGAAACTCAGGATTTGCAAGTACTTTTCTTCATTCTCATGTACTCATGCAGTAGAAAAAGTTTACATTGCTGCCTGTCACAAATAGGTCCTTTGCACCACCAAATATCTTAATTACAAAATTTTGAAGATTTTAATTAAAAGCTGCAGAGGTAAACTTTCAAAACATCGGTTTGTAAGTCCATCCCTCTTATTATTGAACCAAGCAGAAGAGGTGAAAAAGACCTTTCAGGACTGATGCTATCTTCCTTCATGGGAAACCAGAGATTTCTTCCATCTGTTGAGAGTCTTAAATGCCTTAAATGTCTTAAATTCTTCATCTTTCTTAAGTCCCATCGTAAGGATTTGCTCCTATTAAGTTCCTTCATTTTACCCAGCTAGTAACAGCCATGTAATATGTGTGATTTCTTCTGTTATATTGAAATCTTTGCAAACACAAAGTTGGAATTGCTCTATAAAATGCTGAAATAAAGAAAAACAGCTTGATGTCTTCTTTCTTGCACATCCTATAATTTCAAAATTAAAATTAATGAATTGGCCCTAACTTGGTGTAATTAGTAAAGACATTTAACTTGAACCTGGTAAAGCTGGAGACTCTGTTTAGGAGGCTGGGCTACAGTCATTACAGAGAATGTTCTTCTGTTGCTGTATGAGAATATTGGGTCACATGTATTTCAATTTCCCCAGAAGAAATTCCTAAAGCTTAATTTTTGCCTCAAATATAAAAGACATGATTGGGTTTGTTTATTTACATTTTGTTGGCAATAGTTTTTGTCATGTTTTTCTTGTAGTAATAGTGGGAATATTTTATGTCCTTCATCCTAGGTATTCATAATGTTTCATTGCTGTTCAGCATGGGTTATGGCAGTAAGGCTAATGGCATGCCTTTAACAGACCGGAGTCACAATTGCTTTGGAGCTCATAAGAACATGTATACCAGGGAAGTAGGTAAAACACTACTTTTCTGAATTGGTAACATTTAGTAGGCTTTATATTTTATTCCTGGCACAAAAAAATAATCTGCCAAATGCAAAGCATTAACAAACCAAGTCCTACATCTCTGGGTGGACATAGTTGTATAAAACACGTTCTCTCACTCTCTTTCTCATACTCACACAGAGCAAGACCTCTTAAAAACTGTTCTACCAGTATTTATCCTCAGTGGATTCCCAAGACACTCTACACCTTAGACACTTCTCATATTGATATAAAACATACTTGTCTGGAATGGAATTTTCATCAAGCAGAAAAAAATTCAATGATGGCGCGTTTGTGCCAATGCCACTACAAGTACAGGTTCTGACTCTCTTAGAGGATAAGCAGGATGTTACCATGTGAGAAAGCCCTTACCCTGTTTTGACCTGAAACTTTCCTGCTGATTTACATCTGTGCAAAGCACGTTCATTTTCTGAAGTTGTTATTGTTCACTGATGAAAGCAAGTAAAGATTTAAAGTTAAGTCAGTGCTTATCCAACTTGGCTCCTGTAGGCAGTCTGTAGCTTCTAACTGGGTCAAGCTAAAACTTTGCTGGCAAGTCATTGACTAAACTTGGTTCAACAGATATAGATAACAACCGAATATTTTCTTTAATGTCCTTCAATATAATTGAACAGGTGCCTAGTTTTACTATTTATGCCTGATCCCATCAGAATAAATTGAGGCTAGAGAAAGGATGACAAAAAAAGTGAAATTTAAGGGACTGCCCTGCAGGGAAGGCTGTACAATGCCTTTGGCAGAGTTCCCTATTGTCCTCAGTTCTATAAACCTATGAGTAAAATCCTGTTTTCCTAACTTTGTAGGAAAAATTTGTACTGATTTCCTCTGAGTAAAGCATGGTCTCTCTTTCCCTCCATCCTCCTACCCCAAAGTTATGGGTTTAAGCAAAACATAAATCATTGCTCTTATTTATCCAGATCCCAGTCAGGATTATTCCGCTGCAGTCCTATGCCATTAGGAGTGCTGTGAGAGAAGAACCAATTCCCTCTTGTGTTTTCATATTTATCCAGCAAACCCTCCTGAGCTACATCCTTGCATATACTATGAAGTCAGGCATTTGTCTTTTCCACAGGACACTTGCCTTGCTGGTGGCTAAGGACATTACAAAGCACAAGGCATTTCAAGCTGTGCTATCTCTACTTCCCTCTGGGAGCCATTTTTCTGCAGATAATCTGGTTTTTATACCTTATATTATATTCTAGAAAAGTTTATATGTATCACAATGCTCAGAACATTATCCTTAAATAGATACAAGATGCATTTCTGTAGAGAAGCTCATTTAAGCACCTGCACTGTAGATAAAATGCTACCAAATTCTACTCCTGGAAATAAAAAATAGACTCAACAAATATGGCAAAAATAACAGTGATAATAATGATGAGTAGGTCAGATTTGCAGATTATTGACCTCAAGAGTGCTTTATTAAACAGGCAAATATTTTAGCAATATTAATTGCTGGATTAACTCTTGAGTAGGTCAAAATTAGGGCTTCTGTTAATAGGCTTTAGAGAAAAATTTTTAGGATATTATTGAAAGGGTTGTGAAGAAAAATATTATTGTGATACGTCAGGCCTCTGCACCCGGATGTGGGAATTTACATCAAAGAAAAAAACATCAATAAAACAGTCCCATTCTGCAATGGGAAAACTGCACTTTTCATACTGGCAGGCCTGAAGTTAGAGAGCTAGATCTCCACAATTAAAAGAAAGCAATTTCATATGCTTATAGTTAGAATCTATTTGTCACTTGGTCATATAAATAAATATTAATAAATTTGGTTGCAAGTGTTTATAAAAAACAATTCATTGCACCAGAGAAATTGAAAAATGTGTCATTTATCTGATCAGTCGTAACTAACCAACATCTAAAGGTTGAATACTGCAGACTTAATATCAACATAAATCTTTTAATCAGCAACCTAATGGAGACAAAGAAAAGCCGGAAAAAATATGTTGGGCAAATTCTGATAGCAAACACAAGGGCACTTTGAGTTGTCATGAGTATTCAGTAAGAAAAACCTGGCTAAAGCATTCATCCCATTCTTTTCACAGCACATTTAACTTCAGCTTTCCAGACCTGCTCAACCACAAGAAGTTTGGGGTGTGTTTAGAGAAACATTTAAGTGAGGATTGATTTAAGGTGGAAATTAATTCTTTTCTAAGGAAAACTTCAAAACTGTGACATCTGGTATCTTATCCCTACAGGTGTTACAATAACTGAAAGGGAAAAAGAACTGTAGGAGATGCACAAAATTCTGTAAAACTAAATATAGTAATCACTCTGCTATGATATCCTTGAATTTTTTTCCCTTAGCATGTGTCTAGAGTTTGTTTTCTCAGTCTTGCAGTAACACTTGGATCATCTTGATGCCTTCATTCTGATAGATATGAGTCATAAAGAATAATTATTGGTGGAATGTCCTGTAATTCTTTATAGTCATAGCCTATAGTCCTTTGCACATTCAGTACAAAACCATACTAAAATGCCTGAATTTAACTATCCAGTCTGGTCCTCACAAATTTCTGAAAAAAATGATAAAATAAAGTTTTCTTTACAGTTGAATCTAGTCTCTTTTCTGTAATATCTTTGATTTTAAACATCTAGTCCACCAGCCAGTGGTTGCAAGTACCCTGGAATGTACATCACTTTTTTTGGATGGCAATATTCCTCCCTGTACAGTTGATGGCCTGTGTACTAAACATAGCTAAGTTGCAGTTTATACAGAAAATTTTCACAGTTAATCAGGCTACAAGGAGATTATTTAGAGTGTCCTTTGTTTTTTTTTCCTTTTTTCTTATCTATTAATATACAGTTATGACAATCATTAAAATACTGTCCTGATGAATTTGTCCTGAAAAGAAATAAAACATTGAAATACTGCCTTGATGAACTTGTCCTAAAAGAAACAAAACTCAGCAAGACAGGCCCTCCTAATAAGTTCCTCAAATAACCCCTATCTATTCAATCTCTCTCAGTGCCAGTCGAAAGCAGAAATATTTTAATTTATTTTGAAGCTGTTGAACCAAAAAGATATTAGCTGTGGGGCTGTTCTTGCAAATTGCTGAGCACCTCTGGGAGACATTCTGTATTTCAAACTCTCATCATACCTCTGGGAACTGAGAATGCTGAACTGAGGAGAAAAATAATGCAAAATAGTTTCTGCAAATATTTGCCCACATTTTAAATAAAATCAGTTTTGCTTTGTTTCCACCTTATTCTATATTCAAGCTTGATGAGCATTGGCAGTATATTGGCAAAAGAGAAGGATAGTATTTATGCTTTCAATGCTAACATGATCACTCAGTCAGTGAGGAAGCAGAAAAATTATTCACCCAGCCACCTAGATTTGTTGGCATAGATGATTTGCTCACAGTGCCGCTGGTAATAGTTCAAACTCGGTGCTGGATCCTTGCTAGGGATAGACCTGAGGGATTTTGGTTTTGCTCTGTGTTAAATGTTGCTTAATAGAATTCACAGAGCAAATGATCGTGTAAGGGTGGTAACACAAAGATGATAATAAGCTCTCATTTATTTATCAGTATGATTCAGTAGGGAAAGTATTCAAACTTTAAATTTGATGCTTTGATTACTGTAGCATCACTGTTTTCTATTTTGCTTCAATTTCCCAACCTAAAAAATGAGCATTTTTCCTGTTTCTCAATAAAGCTCTTCTCGATCTAGAAGTATCTTCCTATATAAAAAAGAAGATAATATTTTAATTCTAGACATAAAATTAAAATTTAGAAGTCTTCTGCAGCTTTGACCTGCTTGGTCAGATCGACACCAGACTTTTGTATTGGGCCTAAGGATAATATGACATGAATAAAAAAGAAATGATAGATTTAAAAAAAAAAATAAGAAAACCACCAAAAAATAAACAAACAAACAAAAATTCCACAACTCCTTAGCAATGAGGGTATTAGGGAAATAGAAATCGTCAAAAATATAGGAATTCTGTATTCTAATTTACTAAGAAAATAAAATTAATTACAATAACAAAAGAGAATTTTGTTATTGCAAGAATACTGTTGCACTTTATATTCCTGATCTATTTCTAAATATCTTTCCTTTGATCCATCAGAGAAAAAGAAGAAAAATCACAAATTTGCATTATTTTTACAGCCACAAACCATAAATCTAGGTTGATAACACAGCCTTAGCATTATTCTTCCTTTGAATTTCCTGTCTTAAAATTCCACTTACTACGGTTATGTTGCTCTTCATTTATTTTGACAGAATTAATTGCATGTAAAAAGCTTTTTTTTGTTTTTCCCCTCAACTTTTGCCTCTTTTCTTCTAACAGTTGGCTAATTAAGCCAGTAAGGCCAACTCACATCTCTGTCATATTTCCCCTCTCCCTCAAATGCAGATATGACTGCAGGCTTGTCTTTTACCAAACGATCCCAATTCAATTAGAAATGAAACTCCGTATGCTACATAGCAAAGCGAATGAGTATTCTTCTAAGGAAAGTAAGAGCAGACCTGTAAAGCTAATGTTAAGAAACTTACCCTTCTGAGATGAAGTGCTCACATTCTGCTCACTACGTGAATATCTTGTAGTTCCTTTCCTCCTCCTTCTTTCCTCCCCTTACCTATTTGGACTGCCTGCAGCTTGGGACAGGATTTTTTCCACAAGACCCAAAAGGGAGGGAGGTCTCATCCAAGCCGTAAATAGTAACTATCATTTCATCTGGACATAGCACATTGGAATCAGAATGGTTTGGGTTGGAAGGGATCTTAAAGGTCAACTATTTCCAACCTCCCTGCCATGTGCAGGAATGATCCTTAACTCATTGTACTTTATCCCTTTAAACCACATTTTCAAAAAAATACAGTTTAACTGCAAAATTTATACAGCTTCTGTTACCTTCATTGTGGTGTGCTCCTGCCCCAGCCTACCACATCCCCTTGTCACCTGCCAGCGTTTCCAAATCTTCACCACAAACTTCACTGAGATGAGCCTCCCTGCCAGGCAGAAGTTAAATTCTCCCTCAATAGCATTCATCCCAATCAATGTTAGAAATCCCACCTTACTCTAATGGAATATTTCCTATGAAGCATGTACACATTCTGTGTTCTGCCTTCTTCTCCTGCAAAGTGATAAAAGGATGCTTGAGAAGATAAGATTTTCTGTGACAACGTTTGGGCAACATTTTCTGATCTCATTTGCTCAAGACTAAGGATGCCGGTCTTCCAAGTCACCATACAGTCATTATCTGCCAGCATTTAGCAAGGAACTATTAGTAACCACATGGCAGCTTTTGTTTCAAGGTAACCAAATAAGCAAATTTCTTAAGTAGGCAGAGAACAAATAAGCAGTATCTTCAGTTCAGCTTTAGGGCCTACACAAAGTCTTTGATCACTTTTCAAAGGAGAAGCATCTCAGCTGCATTGATATCCCTGCCACAGTCTTAAATGAGAAGGCAAAAATTGAAATGGTGGACTGATATTTATTCTAAAATGTTAGCATTACTTCTTTTGATGGTCAAACTTGAGGACACTGTACATATGATAACAGAATTAAAAAAGGCATTTACAGTGAGGAGTTGGTGTTATCAGTCAGCTGGGTCCTTGTGCTGGTTCTGGCTGAAGAACAGTTAATTTTCTTCACAGCGGCTGGTATGGGGCTGTTTTAGATTTGTTCTGAACGTAGGGTTGATAATATAGAGATGTATGTTTTTGTCATTGCTGAGCAGGACTTACACAGAGCTGAGGCCTTTTCTCCTTTTCCTACTGCCACACTGGTGAGGAAATTGCAGGTGCTTGGGAGGTTGGGAGGAGACACAGCCAGGACAGATAATCCAAACTCACCAAAAAGATATTCCCGACCATATGACATCATACTCTTAAAATAAAGTGGGGGGAAGAAGAGGGGGAGATGTTTAGAGTGATGGTGTTTGTCTTCCCAAGTTACTGTTACACATGATGGGGCCCCGCACTCCTGGAGATGCCTGAACACCTGCCTGACCATGGGAAGCAGGGAATTAATTCCTTGTGTTTTTCTGCTTGTGTGTGTGACTTTTCCTTTACGTATTAAATTATCTGTATCTCAACCAATGAGTTTTTTGCCTTTTACCCTTCTGATTTCTCCCCAGTCCTGCTGGTGTGGGAGTGAGAGAGTGGCTGCGTGGGGCTTGGCTGCTGGCTGGGGTGAGACAACAACAGTCCTGTGTTCTGTTCTATACCCAAAGCACTAAATGCTTTTCCAATAACACTCTCTGTAGCGGACGTGGTAGTCTAAATTTGTTGGGTTTAAGTTGATTCCATGTGTGCAAAACATAGTTTCTTCTTTTTTGTACTGAAAAAGATTAAGTGATCTGTCATCTTGCAAAGAAAAACACCTAGCTCCTTCTGCCTTTCTTCAAAATATTACATCATTTGTAGAATGTGTGACCAGCTTATGCCTTCCAAGTGATTGTTAAAATCTTTCATTTGCATTGCACTAATACTGAAGAATTCGATGACAGGTCTAGAACCCTACTTCTGGAACTTGTAGAGATGACAAAAAAANTCCTCGGAATATTGAAAGAAAAAAAAAAAAAAAAAAAAAAAAAAAAAAGAAAAAAGCAGTCCTGGTAGATACAAGTTGAGAGAGAATCTGCTTTTGCAGCTTCCCAATCCCCTTAATGTAAACTGGGTTGACAAGACTGAAATTAATCCAATTGTTCTCTTTTAGTATGAAAATAAGAAAAATGCAGACTTGAAAAACACGGTGGTGAAAGCCAAGGCTAACACATCTTTTTGCCCATTCACACCATTTCCCTCCCACATCTTGGCCTTGGTGAAATACGTCTGATATGCAACCTTCCATCTTCTCCAAAACATTTAATGGGCAGAATTTAACAGTGATTATCCAGGTTAGCACTTGGGAAACATTGCTTGAAGGTAAAAATTAGGAAGAACTGCCTGAAGTTCACCACTATAGTCTGTAGAGAGTACAATGCACAGGAGGGAAAACCTACCAAGCAATTTTAAGTGTTATTTTTCAAGTTCATTAATAAATGTAGAGAATTTTAAAAAGGGAATTATGCTTCCTGAAGTCCTGAGGGATTTTACTACCAACTGTCTGAAAATTATCATTTTTATAGATAAGCCAATTAAAGGGAAATAAGGCTTTTGCATCATACCGTGAGTACTAAACAGGGAATTTAAAAGGATCGGTTTCTGCTTAATAATTTAATTAGATTTTGTGTTTTGTATTCTCACAATGGGCAATAGAAGAGCAAAACCTTTTCTATAATTTCAGTTAAAAGTGAGTTATTTATTGATGTGGGTTATATGAGGACAGGGTTCTTTATTGCTGCATGTAGTTTTCCAATAACAACTGTTTTGGATTGAAGAGAAGAAGACTCTGAAATGGTGATTCATAGTTCTGCATAAAGGTGATAAGGAGGGAAGCCAAATTCAGTCCTTCAGTTATTGGCCAAGTCCCACTGGCTCTGAATAGTGCAAAAGCTCTTATTTTTCTCAGTAGGCTTTGGATCTGCCTATTAACTGTCCCTCTCTTGCTCAGCTGGAATTGGCCTTATGATAAAGGTGTCACCTGAAATTTTAGTCTTTGCGAGGGGAGAATCCTCAGTACCTTGTTAGTCCAGAATAAATTGCATTTGGGTCTTCAGGAAGTTCCATACTAAGAGTGCTCAGCCACACTCCATTCCTTCAATTAAGCTCTGACTGTGAACATAGAGTGCTTTGCTGCACATAAGCACATAATTTAGCTTTACAGTGAAGCACCCAAGGAAAATATACTGCTATGAACAGAGAAGGAGGGAAAGAAGAGACACAGACAGAGGCAGAGGCACTGCTGTGGGTTGTTTAGTATGCACAGAGACATTGCCAGCCAGTCTACGAACGTGATTGTCCTGCTCCGCCTTGCACTGGTGTGGCCTCAGCTTGAATAATGTGTGCAGTTCTGGGCACCACAAAAAAAAAAAGGATATTAAGCTATTAGAGAGTGTCCAAAGGAGGGCCATGAGGATGGTGAAGGAGGGGAAGGTCTGGAGAGGAGGCCTTATGAAGAGCGGCTGAGGTCACTTGATTTGTTCAGCCTGGAGGAGACTTGAGGGGAGACCTTACTGTGGTCTTCAACATCCTTACAAGGGGAAGTGGAGGGGAAGGTACCAATCTCTTCTCTCCAGTGACCAGTGATAGGACCTGAGGTAATGGCATGTAGCTGAGTCAGGGGAGGTTTAGGTTGGATATCAGGAAAAGGTTCTTTACCCAGAGTGTGGCTGGGCACTGGAACAGGCTCCCCAGGGAAGTGGTTACCACTCCAAGCCTGACAGAGTTCAAGAAGCAATTGGACAAAGCTCTCAGGCACATGGTGTGATGTTTGCTGTGTCCTGTGCAGGGCAGGAGTTGGACTTGATGATCCTGATGGGTCCCTTCCAACTTAGCATATTCTATGATTCTGTGATTCTATGTATATGCCTCTGTACACATACCCAGATACCCAGGAAATGTTTTATCTGAGCATACTAGGTTAGCTTTTACTGCACAAGATAAAAGAAGTTTCTGAGTCTTTGCTTATGAATGTAACTAGTCAGAGAATTTTTGTGTGAAACTGGTTTTTTTCTTTTTCATGGAAATGAGGTTTTGAATCAAAAGAATGTTTCAATGAAAAAGTTTTGTTAAGCCCTCAAAAAAAATTCCTAACCCAATAATTAACAGATTTTGGAGTTTCATCATTTTCTTATGTAACTGGTCCCAAATTCAGGAAAAAAAAA